>CM034307.1:42367721-42708210 GCA_019925795.1 Dendrobium chrysotoxum
ATCCTAATCTAAACCCTGCCCCTGGTGGGCTCCAATCCCAACTCCTGGTAAAGCTCCTAGCAGGCTCTAATCTCTGCAACTGCATCACCTTTGGCTGCAAGCTCCCGCTATTATAACTACTGGCTACGAACTCTGGATCAGCACGTATCTGCATACAAAACAAACAAATATTAGTACATCATAAATCAAGTAAAAATCATCAAAATGCTGGAGAGTAATAAATCAAACTACTAGTAAAACAAAAGTACTGGGAAGCAAGAAAAGCTAAGTACTGGAAAGCTAGTAGAGCCACAGTGTAGTAGGGAAAAGACTACGAGCACAAAAACAACTAAAACATTGACGCAAGTGTCAAAACCTCGAAGTGTCAAAAATCACAAACTCAAACCAACTCAAACAACTGGTCTCAACTCAACAAACATACAATCAAAAAAACTAATGGGCAGCCTTATTTATAAGAACTTGGTTGTAAGACCCACTACCCGGCAGCTTTCATAGGAAAGACGTAAGCCCGACCCCAGGGGAAAGTTCTTTAGGTAAAATCAACCTAAAACCCAAACCCCAAATTAAAACATCCGGCAACTCCTAATAGAAGTCGTAAGTCCGATCTCTGAAGGAAATGTTTAGGCAATAATACAACCCTAGACCCCTCACTCGGGCATCCAAGTCTATAGAGCTTGGCCGTAAGACCCACAACTCGGGCCACTTAGCCTACAGGGCTAGGTCATAAGACCCATCATTAGGCAACTTCTTAAGAAGCCATAAGACCACCCAACCAAAATCTTCGGGCTACTTTCTAATGAAAGCCATAAGTCCCTACCCAAATCTAGCAATACGGACATCTCTTGCTTTAAGAGAGAATGTCATCTTTAAATAATGCTTTAAAATATAGTAATTACAATACTGATCCTATGTTGAAAGCATGTGGAATTCCCAATATTTTCTACAAAATATATAAATCACTTGGGCATCCTAGTCTATAGGATTAGGTTGTAAGACCCGCTATCGGGCAACTTCTAAGTGAAGTCGTAAGACCCACTTTTTAGGAAAAATTACTAAATAAATTGTAATTGATCCTAAACTCCAAATAATCCAATTCAAAACACTGGGCATCCTAGTCTATAGGATTAGGTTGTAAGACCCGCTACCGGGCAACTTCTAAATGAAGTCGTAAGACCCACTTTTTAGGAAAATTACTAAATAAATTGTAATTGATCTTAAAACTCCAAATAATTCAATTCAAAACATTGGGCATCTTAGTCTAAAAAAATGATTAAGTTATAAGACCCATTTTTCCAGGCAATTTCCTAAGAGAATCATAAGACCTACCCAAATAACTAAACCCCTGGGCAGCCTTGCTGTAGAGTTAGGTTGTAAGCCCCACCTTTGGGCAACTCATAAATAGAGTAGTAAGCCCCACTCCAAATTAAATCTACGGGCTACTTTCTATGAAAGTTGTAAGCCCCGACCCAAATTCAAATTTCTGTGTAACTTCTAAACGAAGTTACAAATTCCTAAATTAAATCAACTTCTGGGCATTCTAATGGATGTAAGCCCCAAAATCCAACTAAAATTAAAACCAAAACCTAACCACCTCAATCTACTCGGGATCCCTGAGAGGAGGCAACCCATGGCTGCTAATCAGATTCCCTGGACATTACAGTCAATGATTGTAGTGTTGGTAGACTGAGACCTACGGTATACCCGGGACGACGGAACCATGGGATCTTGATCGGGTTTACCTCCGTTTGCCTCATAATTGAGACTAAAAATACCTAAAATTTATTCATCCTTAATCGAGAGTTCTCTCTTACGTGTTAAGAGAGGTAATTAACTATGAGTGCTTGCGCTCATGGGAAGTAAGGACCCCAGATCTAATTAAACCCTGACTACCCTCAGGGGAAATCTGGTTAATTCTAATCTGACTTAAGGGAAATGGAATCCTACAGCTGCGAAGAGGGATTCACGCATTCATGCCATTTTTCTTGAGCCAACAGATTTCTAGCGACTCCACTGGGGACTACTTCTCTCTCCATCTTTGGATGAAAAGAAAATATTTAGTCTCAAAATACTAAAATGAATATGGATGTTATTTTATCACAAATTCGTGTTTTCTTTTCCAGCAGAATTCAGGTTGACTCTAATCCCTGCAAGTTCTGTTGACAGGTTGATAATATGACGCCTGTAAAGTCATTCATGACTGTGAACCTGGGCGAGGGAGCTAGAGTGCAGTTCCCTCAAGCCGTTCTGAACACTGGCTACGCTGGAGCGACCATTCAATTCGGAACCATTTCCGAAGTCATGCAGTTCCAACAGTTTCTTCCTGAGAACACTGTTAATATACCTACTGTTGGAGGTGCTGAAGCTGTCACCGAGAAGGCTCCTAAAAGGGCCTCTGTATTTTCAAGGCTCTCTACGGCATCTGCTGCTGCCCCGGCTGTTCAAAGGAAAATTTCTGATCCTAAGCTACAATCTGTTGCAGTTAATACAGTTAGTCAGAACATAATCCAAGATGCAGTGCATGAAGAGTTCAGTACTGAAGTTCCTATTGCAAGCACGAATGTTTCTAGGAAAGCCAGAAGGAAGGCCAACGCTCGCTTACGAGCTAATGGCTGGATGCCCAATACACTTCAAGAACCACCGTCGCAGTTGGAGGCGAATGTGCCCACTAATAATAGTTTTGAATCACTAAAGTGGGTCAAGAGAAATAATGATAAGGGCCAATTAAAGAAGTCTTTCTGGGAGACCTCACGTCAGCAGCCAGAACCGTCAAGGAAGGAAGAATCTGCTTCTTCCAAGATATACAAAATACTGAAGGCTGTTAAAGATAGAAATCTGCAGCGAAGACTGAGGAAATCCGTCACTGAAGTTATTTCCTCAAATACTATTCATCCTCAGTATAACAAATTTTCAATAAGACCTTATAGAGAGGAGTTTAAACGTCCTCCCTATTACCGAGACTCGAAGAATTTCTATCCTAATATGGGCCGATACCCATATTATGGAAGAAAACAGTTGGGAGAGCCTTCTGATCATCTACATGCAAGAGGCTATAACAGAAGATATGATAAACGAAGGCCCCGACAATGGTATCATGAATCTGGTTATTCAAAAGCACATTCTGATGTTAGTGGTCATCAGTATGTGACTACGAGAAGACAACAAGTTTGGGTTCCAAAAAGGCCCAAATATCCTGAAGCTCAGAAAGATGATCATGATAAAGAAACCTATAAAGGGCGACTTAAATCTCATGTCCAGAAGTTATCCCCTAATAAGGAGACTTCTGTTGATATGACTACGCCAAAAGAGGAAGAGAATTATATCTATAATGAATCCCCCGACTCTCCAGTCATTCATTGGAAGCGGCGGTCCCAACTTGGAGATGACCACGAGTTGGATGAGAATGATAATTATTATGATGACGATGAAGAAGTAGAAGGGTGTATTGGTCCCATGGATATTGAAGTTGTCCGAATGGTTGATCATATACCTGATCGAACTAATCAGCGACATACTCGTAGAAGTGCAGCTTTGAATTTACAAAATGAAGAACAACTACGAGATGACCAAGAGCAAGCAGCGTCTGTGAATAGAATTCCACAACCAGAAGAAGTTGAAGAGAAAGAAGCTGAAGAAGTTGTAAGAAGATTGCAGTTGGAAATGCAATCTATGCAACAAAAGAAAGATCAAGAAATCCATCATTTGAATACCCGTCTTGATGAGATGAGTAATATGATGAAACAGTTATTTGGACAACTTGGCATGATGGCTACAATTAGTCAACCACCCGCAACAAATTTTCAAGGGAATGTTCAAACTACCCTTGATGTACCGGATACTTCTGACAGAAGACTGGAAGAGTTACAGGAGCAAACTATGGTAGCTTCTAAAGAAGATGAAATGGTCAGAAAATCCCAAATTGAAAATCTCATCAGTCAAAAGGTTAAAGCAGCTATTGCTTCTGAAGCTGCCGATGCCTTAGTAGAAAAAGGTCGTCCATATCCGGTTGAATATGATCAAGAGAAGTATCCAAAGGGATATGTTGTGCCAAAATTCAATTTATTTGATGGTACTGCAAATCCTCGTCAGCATCTGGCGCAATTCAAAGCTACCTGTGGAAATACAGGAGGCAATGATGCTCTGTTACTACGACAATTTGTCAGTAGTTTAACAGGTACAGCTTTTGAATGGTATGCTGAGTTACCCAACGACTCAGTAAGAACATTCGCCGAATTAGAGACAATGTTCATTAAAAGATTCGCCAGTGCAACGAAGAAGGTGACTATTGCTGACCTTGCTCTTGAGAAAAGGAAAAGAGAGGAATCAGTTACCAAATACATAACCAGGTGGAGAAATCTCAGCATGAAATGTGAGCAGCAACTCACTGAAAAGCATGCTGTTGAGCTATTGATGGGGAATATAGATGATCATATGGCTCCATATCTGGCTATGGCTACAATCAATACTTTTCAAGAATTATTGGATCGTGTTGCTAAATTCGAAAGGTTACCTAGGCCTAGAAGTGCCAGCTTCAACTATAACAATAATCCACAAGGGAAGGGAAAACAAGTCAAGATCTTTGATCCGAAAAGAAGTGAGGTAAATGCTACATTCCCATCTTCTTCGGATAAGAAAGAAAAAGAAAATTCAATGAATCCACTGAAGATGCCGCAACAAACTAGAGAAAGGCAAAGGCCTCCTACTTTGCAGGAGAAAATTAACAAGCCGTATTCTTTCAAAAAAGAATGTACGGAAAAGATTTTTAGGCATGCACTAAAGATCGGCCTTCAATTGCCGGAATCCCGCCGACCAGAACAGTCTGATATGACTGATGATCCGAACTACTGTCCATATCATAGGATCGTAAGTCACCCAATCGAAGATTGCTTCATCTTCAAAGATTGGGTTGAAAGGAATTATCAGAGCGGTGAACTTACACTTTCTAATAGTGTTCTTATCAATCCCAAGAGAGAGAAAACCAATGTTATCTCTTCTATACCCTGTCAGAACAAAGAGGACCAGAAAGGAAAAGCGCCCGAGGAAGATGAAGATGGTTGGGAGACCTTTATCTCAAAGAAAACTAAACAAATGATGAATGTCTTACTGGCCATTGAAGGCATTCGTCGGAAAAGTGCGCTAGAATTGGAAGTTGATCCAAGACTCTTTTCTTCAAAGAATTCAGTGGCAGGGGGGGCCAGTTCAAGCAAGAAGAAATCTTCGAAGTACTTCAAAGACAAAAAAGGAAAGCGTAAGTCTGGATCAAAATCTCAAAAAGAAAAGAAGAAGAAATTGGCAAAGAAGAATACTGTGACTCAAAAATATATTGATTCCATCGATGAATATCAGCAACCTTTGAGGCGTCCTATCATGTTAGAGGAATACATGGCTGATTTATTTCTCGAATCGGAATCAGAAAAGGAAGAGAGTATTCCAATCGAGACTTGTCGAGTCATAAATAAACGAGGTGGAAGGGCTGCAAGAGGACGCAATACACTTCTTGCTATCTATAAAACTGATGTGGAAATGCCTTCTAAGGAAGTACATTATACACCATCACCTTTTACTGATTCAGATGAAGAATTACATTTCCCTGATGAAGAAAGTGATCACAAGGGTAAGAAGGTTCTTAAAGAAAAATGCCCAAAACTCGGGAGCAGCTCAGAGTCCGAGGAAGTTGAAGACATGGAAATTTCAAAGAACTCTCAAGCTGAAGCTAGTTCATCTTCAGAGGTGACACAAATTCAGCTGAGAAGTGGAAAGCAGGTTCCTCCACCTCAAAAGAAAATAAAGGATAAAGAGAAGAATATTCAACTCAACGAGGCCGCTATTCCACAAGAGCCTCTGAAACCCAAGGTTGCTAGTGCAAATGTGGATTATAATATATTATCCCATCTCCGTAAATTACCTGCATTGCTGAGTGTCTATGACGCCCTTCTTATGTCTAAGAACCTTAGGGAAACACTTATTAAAGCTTTGCAAAGTCCTGAACAGTACGAGGCCTTCTTTGCCGAGCAAAACTTGAAAGAAGCTTTGCATACACAAAGCACCGCTACAATCACTTTCTGTGATAGTGATCTGCTCCTGGGAGCTGCGGATCATAATCGGCCACTATATGTTACTGCGGAGAGTAACAACATTGAAATAAATAGAATTTTGATCGATCCAGGTTCCTCCGTTAATCTAATGAGCCTCAAAACGCTCAAAGGATTGGCCCTGGACATCCAATATTTGAACAGAAGCACGGTGTTTCTACAAGGATTCAATGAGCAAGGGCAAAGAACGTTGGGGTCCTTGGTTTTACCTCTAAACTTTGGGGAACTCAATACAGAGGCAACATTTCACATCATTGATTCCAACACATCGTATAAAGCACTTCTTGGAAGACCATGGCTCCACGAGTATGGTATAATGCCTTCAACACTTCATCAATGTATGAAATACATTCGAGATAACGAAGAATATCGCATTGATGGTGATGAACAACCGTTCTTGGTGCACGAAGTCAAAATCTACGATGATGCCAAGTACTTTATGCCAAAAGGCAACGAGCTTTCAAGAATTCAGGCTGCTACGCTGGATAAAGTAAAGCCGAAAGATAAAGGCAAGAATAAATCAAAGCAAATTTGCTCAGTGCCTCACCTTGGTAGTGATACGGAAGAGGAAGAGAATATCTCCATAACTTTTAAGCCCCTAATCATAGGGAAAAGAAGGAATGAATTATCAACTGTTCCTTTTGATTACGAAGCTAATCACGCAAATAAGGTACGGTGTTCAAGCAAACCGAGCATTGAAGGAGAAGAAGAATTCCTTTATCTGCCCAAGGGTACTACAGAATCTCAGGAGGAAGGGGACTCAGGAACCATTTCCATATCTAAGAAATTGCAGAAAGTATCAATTTCAATGATAAGGGTATCTGAAGAGCAGATATCTACTGATATCATCAAAATAGTACCTGTTCCGGCCGCACATTCCAAAATATTGACCACCTCACCAAATACAAACATAGAAATGTTAAATACTTTCTATGTTCCTCCCAAAAGAGGTGTCAATGAACGTGGATCTATTTTCTATGAATCAAGAGTAATACCGCATCACATTACTCCTGAAATTGAATACGAAGATGATTGGAGAAATGAAGATTTGAGGATAATCATTCCTCAATATCCTCCACCAATTATGAGAAAGCTGATAGAAAGAAGAATCTTTTTTGTGCAAACAAGTAAGCAAGCCCATTACTTCAGAAAGCTCTGGCACAACGAGCAAGCACAAAAACCCATTGGCAATGGTTTGTATACAACATGGGGTCTTGGATATGCTCGAAATTCATATCTTACACGAGCAGCATCCTATCATTATCTTGAATACCCCCGGCGTCCACGTATTACATACGCAACGTCCTATAATATTACAGACAAGGAGGAGAGACCGTCAGAGTCTGAAAATCAAACTGAAGATCTAATTGTAGATCTAAAAGAAGCTCCAAAAGAGTTTGAAGAAGGTGGCCAAGCTACTGTAGATGAGCTCAAAGAAATAAATTTGGGTACAGAAGAGGAGCCCAAACCTACATTCCTCAGCACTAATCTCTCACAGGAGAAAGCAGAGGAGTTGAAAATGTTACTTCTCGAATATAAAGACTGTTTTGCATGGAATTATACTGAAATGCCTGGATTATCACCAGAAGTAGCAGTGCATAAACTCTCCATCGATACCAGAATACCGTCTGTGAAGCAAGCACCCAGGCGAATGCGACTTGAAATTGAAGAACAAGTCATTGCTGAAACTAAGAAGCTTATTGAAGCTGGTTTTATTCGAGAAGAGAAGTATGCTGATTGGATCGCCAATATCGTTCCAGTAAAGAAAAAGAATGGTCAAATCCGTGTTTGTATAGACTACCGGGATTTGAATAAAGCATGCCCAAAGGATGATTTTCCACTGCCAAATGCAGAACTTATGGTCGATAATACATCGAACCATGACATGTTCTCATTCATGGATGGATCATCAGGTTATAATCAAGTCAAAATGGATCCAGAGGATGAAAAACACACCTCATTTCGAACTCCCATTGGCATATATTGCTACAAGGTGATGCCATTCGGCTTGAAAAATGCTGGGGCTACCTATCAAAGGGCAATGACTCGAATCTTCGATGATCTAATTCATAAACATGTTGAATGTTATGTTGATGACTTGGTTGTAAAAAGTAAAGTTCAACATGAGCATGTAAACGATCTTAGGATTGTATTCGAAAGAATTCGAAAATTTAATTTGAAAATGAATCCATTAAAGTGTGCTTTCGGTGTTACGTCCGGAAAATTTCTTGGATTTATCGTGCGTCATAGAGGAATTGAAATTGATCCCTCTAAAATTAAAGCAATAGTGGAAATGCCACCTCCAAAAACATTAAAACAACTTCGTTCAATCCAAGGTAGATTGGCGTATATTCGAAGGTTTATATCTAACCTTTCAGGTAGATGTCAACCGTTCGCACGTCTAATGAAGAAAAATGCACCTTTCATATGGGATGATGCATGTCAGGAGGCATTTGATAGCATAAAACAATATTTGCTACATCCTCCAATCCTTGCTGCCCCAATCCCAGGGAAACCTCTAATCTTATATATAGCTGCTCTTGAAGAATCACTCGGAGCATTGCTAGCACAAACAAATGAAGATGGTAAAGAAAATGCCCTTTATTATATCAGCCGACGATTGATAGGGGCAGAATCTAAATATTCACCTATAGAAAAGCAATGTTTAGCATTGATCTTTGCCACTCAAAAACTTCGACATTATATGTTATCCCATAAAATCACTTTAATATCTAAAGTGGATCCATTAAAATTTTTAATAACTAGACCCACTCTCACTGGTCGTCTAGCCAAATGGGCTGTCTTGCTAATGCAATTTGACATAACATATATGCCACAAAAAGCAGTGAAAGGACAGGCTCTAGCTGACTTTCTAGCGGCCCATCCTTTACCTGCAGATTCTCCACTCAACGATGAACTGCCAGATGAGCAAACACTTGATGTGGAGGAAAGAGAAAATATTCCAGAATGGGAGCTCTATTTCGATGGAGCTTCATCAATAAAACCATCAAAGCCACCTAAGTTCCCGACAATTCAAGTGGGCGTCGGCCTCATATTTGTTACGCCACAAAAAGGGATACTCCGATATTCCTATAGCTTAACAGAGCCTCGCACTAATAATGAGGCTGAATATGAAGCCTTAATAGCAGGCCTTGAGTTGGCAATTAACATGAACATTCAAAAACTCCATATATATGGAGATTCTCAACTCATCATCAAACAAATAATAGGCGCTTTCAAAATCAATAAGCCTGAATTAATCTCGTATCATGAGTATGCTCTGAAACTTCTACAACAAATTCCTGAAGTAACTCTCACTAGAATTACACGCAGTGAAAATGGCAAAGCTGATGCACTTGCAAAGCTAGCCAAAGAATTAGCAAATCCTCAGGAGGGTCCAATCCTCATAACTGTTCAAAATAGGAATGCATTAACTCCAGCTATCATACAAGATGATAAAGGAAAAGAAATGCAAAAGAGCATGGCTATATCTGATGAAAATGATTGGAGAGATCCATTCATCAGATATTTCAAAGAAGGGAAATTGCCCGAAAGTAAATCTATGGCTTCGCAAATATCACGAAGAGCATTAAGATATGCTTTCGTAAATGACACGTTATATCGTAGATCATTCGATCAAATATGGCTACGATGTTTAGGTCCTGATGAATCCCAAAAAGTCATAAGTGAAGTTCATGAGGGATTATGTGGTGCACACCAGTCTGGACCAAAAATGAAAATCAAAATCAAACGTATGGGATACTATTGGCCAAGTATGGTTCAAGATTGTATCGACCATGCTAAGAAGTGCCATCAATGTCAAGTGCATGGAGATATCATTCATCGACCACCTAACCCGCTACATCCTACAGTAGCATCGTGGCCATTTGAAAGCTGGGGCACCGATATAATAGGCCCTATAGAACCACCATCTTCTTTAGGACATCGTTTCATTCTTGCTGCAACTGACTACTTCTCAAAATGGGCTGAAGCAATTCCCTTAAGAGAAGTTAAAGCAGATAATGTGATGAAATTCTTTCGAGATAATATTGTTTATCGATTTGGAGTACCACGTCGAGTTATATCTGACAATGGCACGTCCTTTAAAAGTGCTAAAATCTATAAATTTATCGAACGACATAAAATAGATTGGCGCTATTCTTCAATATATAATCCACGAGCTAATGGTTTAGCTGAAGCTTTTAACAAAACCTTGGTAAAATTGCTTAAGAAAATTCTCTCTAAAAATAAGAGAGAATGGCACGATAAATTGACAGAAACTCTGTGGGCATATCGCACCACTTATAAAACAGCAACGCAGGCCACCCCATATTCACTAGTTTTCGGAACTGAGGCAATATTACCTCTTGAGATTGAGCTGCCATCACTTCGTATTGCTGTTCAATACGAACTAACCAAAGAAGAAAATGATCTTCTACGACTTGAAGAACTCGAAGCTCTTGATGAAGTTCGACTTCAAGCTCAACAAAGTTTAGAATCCTACAAAGCAAGAATGACTAGGGCTCATGATCGAATGGTTCGTCCTAGAAGCTTTAAGGAGGGTGAACTTGTTCTAGTTCGCCGAAGGCCTATAATTCCTCACCGTCGCCTTGGCGGTAAATTTGACCCAATCTGGGAAGGACCCTTCATCATTGAAATAGTGTATGAAGGAGGAGCCTATCAACTCATAGATCTAAAAGGTCAAAGGCCTATGCCACCAATAAATGGTCAATATTTGAAGAAATATCACACATAAAGATTTTATATATGCAAATTTGCCTGCAATGCAGAAGATAAAATATAATCTCCTCCTAAAAGACAGGAGGCAATTATTATATATTCCTACAAAGTGGGAGATAAATTTAAATCCCTCCTGAAACACAGGAGGCAATTTTATATTCTCCTACAAAAATGGGAGATAAATCCAAACTCTCTCCTGAAACGTAGGAGGTAATTTTATATTCTCATGCAATGTAGGAGATGAATTCAATTCCTTCCTGAAAGTCAAGAGGTAAAAATATCCCTTGGCCAAATGAAATAAGGGAATTACAAAATTACACTGCTCACAAACCTAAGGGTCGAGCTAAAATCTACAGGTTCGACAAGCCTAAAGGCCGAACCTCTAAAAATCCCTCAAGCTCATAAACCTAAGGGTGGAGCTCTATTTTTTATCAGCCTACCTAAAAGGTTGAGAAATAAAATTTACATGTTCAATAAGCCTAAGGGCCGAACCTTTGAAATCTTGTCTGCTCATAAACTTAAGGGTAGAGCTAAAACCCCTTGGTTCAATAAGCCTAAGGACCGAACCTTTGAAAATTTATTATGCTCATAAACCTAAAGTGTGAACGAAATCCGCAAGTTCAATGAGCCTAAGGGCTGAAATCTTTCTAAACCATTTATGCGAGTTATTTTTCATCAATCTATATAAAAGAGTTGAAAGCACGCAATCAAAGTTTGCAACGAATTCCTTGTGTGGATCACCCAAGAATTTCGTTGGGAGGCAATTTGTTGACCAACTAAAAAAATAAAAAAAAAATTAATTAAAAGGAGTTCGAATAGATGCAAGCACCAAATCTGCCTCCGAGCCGGCCCCACCGCGAGCAGTTGATTGCCAAAAGACGCGAGGTTTCGCTCCCGTAACCTCCATTCAGTCGATAAAAAGAGAGGAAACCGAAGAAAAAAAAAAACTTACGATTCGCTGGCCACGCTCCTTCGACTCCAACATCGCTGTTCGACTTCGTTGCTTCGAAGAGACAGGTCTAGGGTTCGCTCTTCATCTTCCCTCTTCGTCGTTGCTGTTCGGCTTTGCTTCGCAGGAGGCGAAGAGATCGCACGAGACGCTTCTTCGGTTCCTTGTTGCCGCCCGACGTCACTCCCTCGGTTCCTTTGCTGCTGTCCGACGTTGCTTCTCAGGGGGTGTAGAGATCGCACGAGCCGCTCCTTCGACTCCTTGTGGCCGTTCGGCTTCGTCGCTTCGCAGGCGGTGTAGAGATTGCACGCGCCGCTTCCTCGGCTCCCTTGGTGCCGTTCGACTTCACTCCTTCGCGGGAGGGAGAGATCGCACGATCGCTTCCTCGGCTCCTTGTTGCTGTCCGACTTCGATCCCTTCGTGGCTGTTCGACTTCGGCTCCTCCCCTGCTGTTCGATTTCATTGCTTTGTAGGAGGTATAGAGATTACACGAGTTGTTTCTTCGGCTCATTTGCTCCCTCAACGACTATCCAAGCCGAACCCAAGCCAAAGCCGAACCCGACCATACCCTAAGCCGACAGATCTGGCTCTTTTTTTTATATATATATATATATATATATTTATGTATATATAATAATAAAAAAAAAACATATTATTATTATTATTATTATAAAATGAATAATAATAATAATAAAATAAAAAAAATGAAATGATCTTTCAAACAGGTAGTCGAGACCCGCGCCGTGATCTTAGATCCGGGCGGATGGTTTTAATTTGAAGACCTCACGCAGTCGATCTTAGATCCTGGTGGGATGGTTTTAATTCGAAGACCCTACGCCGTTGACCTTAGGTCCGGGTAGGAAGAAATTAGGGCAAGTGCCCTCCCTTACCTCCCGGCGTCGGGGAGGGGACGCCGGGAGGCTGCCGAAATTTTCTCAAAATTTTAGAGGATAATTCAATTCGAATTCAATAAAAAAAAAATGTTAAAAAAAAAATAATAATAATAACTTTTCTAAATGTTAATTAACTAATCCAATTAATTAACATTTAATAAAAATTTTTATTAATTGATTTGAATTAATAAAAGTAATAGATTAGTCTGGGAATAACGACCATCTTAAAGGAAAAGTTCTTAATGGATTCAGGGCAAATCTTGCCTCTCATTCTTCCAAATGCCAGTCAATATAAACAAGAGCTTGTTGGATATCATTCCAATCAAAAAGTGATTTTTGAGGTGCATTGAATGTCTCTAAATAAGATTGTTTTTGAATATCTCTAAATGAGACCTCTTTAAGAAGATTCCAATATAAATAATGTTGGATAGAAGACTTTGAATTGTTTTAGCATTTTAAATGTTATTACTCTTGAAATATTGGAGGTCTCTAACTGTTAAAACATCATTTCTCTTCCTATAGCTAATGAGATGGAAAAACTTGCAACGAGTCGTCTCATTAATTGAGTAGTCAAAATTAATTAATCAATTAAAATTAGTTGGTTAATTTTTAAATATGAGAGCATTTGAAATTCGAAAAGTTTCAAAATACGAGAGCTTCAAATTTTGAGAGTTTTAAATCTGAGAACTTTTAAAATTCAAGGGGCATTGTAATTGAGCAATTGGAGAAATTAAATAAATAAGAAAAATAATAATAATCAAATGAAATCCAAAGAATGTTCACACTAATTAACTCTGTACAACTCACACTAAAACTCAACTCCTAAGAAAACTAACCAAGACACAAAACTGAAAGAAAGTCTCCAAAAATCCTAATCTAAACCCTGCCCCTGGTGGGCTCCAATCCCAACTCCTGGTAAAGCTCCTAGCAGGCTCTAATCTCTGCAACTGCATCACCTTTGGCTGCAAGCTCCCGCTATTATAACTACTGGCTACGAACTCTGGATCAGCACGTATCTGCATACAAAACAAACAAATATTAGTACATCATAAATCAAGTAAAAATCATCAAAATGCTGGAGAGTAATAAATCAAACTACTAGTAAAACAAAAGTACTGGGAAGCAAGAAAAGCTAAGTACTGGAAAGCTAGTAGAGCCACAGTGTAGTAGGGAAAAGACTACGAGCACAAAAACAACTAAAACATTGACGCAAGTGTCAAAACCTCGAAGTGTCAAAAATCACAAACTCAAACCAACTCAAACAACTGGTCTCAACTCAACAAACATACAATCAAAAAAACTAATGGGCAGCCTTATTTATAAGAACTTGGTTGTAAGACCCACTACCCGGCAGCTTTCATAGGAAAGACGTAAGCCCGACCCCAGGGGAAAGTTCTTTAGGTAAAATCAACCTAAAACCCAAACCCCAAATTAAAACATCCGGCAACTCCTAATAGAAGTCGTAAGTCCGATCTCTGAAGGAAATGTTTAGGCAATAATACAACCCTAGACCCCTCACTCGGGCATCCAAGTCTATAGAGCTTGGCCGTAAGACCCACAACTCGGGCCACTTAGCCTACAGGGCTAGGTCATAAGACCCATCATTAGGCAACTTCTTAAGAAGCCATAAGACCACCCAACCAAAATCTTCGGGCTACTTTCTAATGAAAGCCATAAGTCCCTACCCAAATCTAGCAATACGGACATCTCTTGCTTTAAGAGAGAATGTCATCTTTAAATAATGCTTTAAAATATAGTAATTACAATACTGATCCTATGTTGAAAGCATGTGGAATTCCCAATATTTTCTACAAAATATATAAATCACTTGGGCATCCTAGTCTATAGGATTAGGTTGTAAGACCCGCTATCGGGCAACTTCTAAGTGAAGTCGTAAGACCCACTTTTTAGGAAAAATTACTAAATAAATTGTAATTGATCCTAAACTCCAAATAATCCAATTCAAAACACTGGGCATCCTAGTCTATAGGATTAGGTTGTAAGACCCGCTACCGGGCAACTTCTAAATGAAGTCGTAAGACCCACTTTTTAGGAAAATTACTAAATAAATTGTAATTGATCTTAAAACTCCAAATAATTCAATTCAAAACATTGGGCATCTTAGTCTAAAAAAATGATTAAGTTATAAGACCCATTTTTCCAGGCAATTTCCTAAGAGAATCATAAGACCTACCCAAATAACTAAACCCCTGGGCAGCCTTGCTGTAGAGTTAGGTTGTAAGCCCCACCTTTGGGCAACTCATAAATAGAGTAGTAAGCCCCACTCCAAATTAAATCTACGGGCTACTTTCTATGAAAGTTGTAAGCCCCGACCCAAATTCAAATTTCTGTGTAACTTCTAAACGAAGTTACAAATTCCTAAATTAAATCAACTTCTGGGCATTCTAATGGATGTAAGCCCCAAAATCCAACTAAAATTAAAACCAAAACCTAACCACCTCAATCTACTCGGGATCCCTGAGAGGAGGCAACCCATGGCTGCTAATCAGATTCCCTGGACATTACAGTCAATGATTGTAGTGTTGGTAGACTGAGACCTACGGTATACCCGGGACGACGGAACCATGGGATCTTGATCGGGTTTACCTCCGTTTGCCTCATAATTGAGACTAAAAATACCTAAAATTTATTCATCCTTAATCGAGAGTTCTCTCTTACGTGTTAAGAGAGGTAATTAACTATGAGTGCTTGCGCTCATGGGAAGTAAGGACCCCAGATCTAATTAAACCCTGACTACCCTCAGGGGAAATCTGGTTAATTCTAATCTGACTTAAGGGAAATGGAATCCTACAGCTGCGAAGAGGGATTCACGCATTCATGCCATTTTTCTTGAGCCAACAGTTTCATTCTTATGCTGGAACGAGAAAGTCATTCAAGCTAGTTGCAATAGTTTTATTTTCAGATCCCATATTCCCATTTCTTAAAAGCTCCTAATGAGCATAAAAATTAACTTCTGATTCTTATTAACTTCTGTTAGAGTAAGTTGTCCGGCAAATATAAAAACAGCAATGAAGCTGTTTATTAGAGCAAACAATCTTCTTCTCGCAACAGGGCTGGTAACAGTCATGGCAATTATTGTTACTTTCTGTTAAAATCAAAATTTCCAAACCTTAGAAATAAAAAATGGTGGACAGATTGGATATGCAAACATCCATCATCTTGATGTTTAAGTGTAATATTTGTAAATTAAGCATACATCTTAGAAGTAGATTCTTTAGATTTCATGCTAAAATCTAAAGACTTGATGCGATGTAGAATAATATAGGAAAAGATCAAATCAGTTTTAACTTAGGATTTAAGAAAAAATTTCTTGAATTATAAGATATTCATAGCTAGTTGACTCAAATGGAATTTGATAATTAATGTTATCATATATCTTCAGTACTTGATGATTCCCTTGGTTATATTGTTAGGCTTTTGATAAATGGAATGATTCTTAAAACGAATGAAGTCATTATGCAATATTATCATAAAATGCAAAGTAGAATGCAAAGTTTGTAATTTTCTTTTTATTTTCATAAATTATAATGAATTATAATGCTTTGCTTTAAATTTTGCTAGTGAAATATATATATATATATAATTTTTGGTATTTATTTTTTTATATATTAAATTTGCCCCCCATAAAAAAAAGGGTTGGATCTACCACTGCTTAAGAGGTTTCACAATCTCTCCCATTTAAATAACTGATGTTCTCATCAGCATCATTATCTTATAATCATCCATTAGGCAGATAAGATTCTAGATGTGGTGCCTACAAGTTAAAGTGTTAGCTCCAGCTATGTAGCACTTTGTCCCATTTAAGATTCAAGAGATGTCCCTCATTATGTAAAACTTTAATTATCTTGTATGATACTTAATTCCCATCCTTATGACTGGTGCATTGCTATGATACATTTTGTAATAGCTCAAACTCTTTAACTATCATAGTATTATTCACTTTGGTCTAATAACATCATGATTCTGTCATGTTGATATAACTTCTTAAGAGATCACTCATTCCAGGATTGCTTCCACATGAGCATGCTTAACTTCAATTTTTTTTAATGAAATTCCAATTATTATACCAAAAGGCGTCTTGATGTTTAAGAGTTTGGTTTCTTTTTAAAGTCTCGAACTTTCATTTTACTTAAAGTTCATTACATCCACTCCATATTAATATAAATTTTAATTTGATAATAATATCATCTAATTATTTAAATATTTAATTTAAATTAAATATTTAATTTAAATTAAATATTTAATGGACAAAAAATAATAATAATTTTTCTTTAAAACTTAACCTGAAGTGAAAAGCCATTTTAAAATGAAGCACCCTCATATATTTTTATAAATAGTTGATTATGAGATAAATTTAATTTAATTTTTTTTATAAAGTTAATAAATAATTGTAAAGTTGTTTGTTAAATATTTCATAATCAGATAAAACATTATTAGAAATTATGCCAAAATTAAAAGGACAAATTAATTATTATTTTAAAATTATTACATAATCTATAACTTTCTAATTGATTGCAATAATAATATTTTTTAGTCCCCTTTATATTCCATGAGGTAGCTTTCTTTTCAGACATAAATACTTGAACATGAACATAAGAAAGGTATTAGGGAGATGAAGAGGGAAAGTTTTCGTAGTCGAAAATTTTACTTAAGTAGGCACGTGAGCCATTAAATCTTATAGTGTTGATCTTTTGGAATAACAACTTAATTAGGCACGTGAGCCGCTCATTTTTGCTGATCTTGACATGACTTATTCACATACAACCCGTATTTAAAAAATCATGAAAAAAATATTTTCCATTTACCATATATTTTGGATTTTTTTATTATTTTATTTATTCTAGATGTGTTGTGAAGGAGTTATGGTTAATGGAGCTTTTTCATATTTGATCCATAGAATTTAGAATAAGAACATGCCATTTGAACTATAATTTGTTATTGTTGTTGTTTTTATAACTCCTAATTAGCATAACTCTCTCTCTCTCTCTCTCTCTCTCTCTCTCTCAAACACAGACACATAGATTTTTCACTTAGAAAGCTTGGCCCATATTTCAGTAAAATTATTTTGTGCGGATACAGACACCGTCCGGAGGCAAATCAGAATGCATCACGTCGCTTTTTTGCTATATACCGCAGTTGTGTACCGAGTGACGTGGCACGTTCTGATTCGCCTCCGGACAATCCGGTATCCGCATAGAATAATTTCTCCACATTTCAAGGCATTTGGGTTCTCACGCCATAGGATTAAAACTTATGATCCTTGTCATTTTATCTTAATTTTGCATAAAATTCTTAAGCTCTTCTAGTGATGAGAAGCAAGGAGGAAGGATTTGCATCAAGACATCCTAATTAAAGTTTAGATCATCATCTTGCATGAAAGGGAAAAGCTTCTGTTCTTAATTATTTTGGTTTCTTCTGTATATACACTAATTTTAATTTCTGATTATCCTTAAGAGATTAAAATTGCATGCATTTGCATGAAAGCTCCAAAATGGAGAAACTCTATAGACCATATTCTTTTTGAAACACTATATCCTATGTCTTAATTCTTACAATAAACTTCACAACTGCACACAGAAAAACACATTTGAGATTCATAAGTTTCCACATATCATTATCAAATAAATTAATATCATAGTACATCCGTGTTCTGTCATCAAGTTGAACCCATAACGAATAAAAAAAAAAACCCTATCAATTATCAAATTTGACTTCCAAATCATTTATCAAGTTGAGCCCGCCCGAACTAGCTCACAAATCAACTTGATTCAATTACACTCCAAGTGGACACCATCTAACAATACAAAATAAGCCCAATTTGCTATGTCAAATCCTCTCAAGACCGACCAAACAAATCACAGCAAATAGAAATACTCGTCAATGAATACCCATTACATGAGCTGAGCAAGATATTCATTGTAAACCTTATCAAAACTCAATCCAATTTATTTTTAACCATTTATCTCAAAAAATCCCACCATTTACTAAAGCCTCTAAAATAAGCTCCATTGCTCTTCAAGCCCTTATCTGAGTCGACTAGCACGGTTTCTATAATAGCAGAATAACGAAATCATCAGAAAAACAAAGAGACAGTGTGGTATAATAAGCTAAGAAGCATTAATTAGTAAAGCAGCAGCTAATTAAACCTTAGATAGAGGAGTAAAGATCTGAAGTTTATTACACAGGCAAGTTATTTACAGAGCAAGGTATTAGCACATTTCTTGCGTGTTGGAGCACATTCAGTAGCATCATACAAGCACGCAATTATTTAATGGTAAAAGCTCAGTCAGATAAAGCATAAAGATATATCCATAGCACTCGCACATAAATATCTGATTCTGCCGATTCTAAGTTTACAGCTGAGATTTTATTTAGTACTCTATGTATAATACGGTAATTCAGTGCTTGAAATCTTTATCTTTGATGACTGTGATTGGGCACACTGCGTTGGAGACTACATAGTTTGTTACACTGCCAAGTATAATCCTGCAGAAAACAAGAGGAACAAAAAGTTAGACATCACATCACATGTTTCACTGATTTTCTCAGAGTCAAAAAGTATGTTTTTTAAGCTAAAAAATGGAATGTTCATTAACGAAATTATAGTTGTAATAATGGAGGCATGCAGAATCACGATAATCCAAAAATTTTATAGAATTGCCTGATGTGCAAATAATCACAGCAAAAATAAAATCACACAACACAAATACAATAACAAGGATTTACGTGGTTCGGTGAAGATGACTACGTCCACGAGGAGGGAATGATTTCACTACTTTGAAGAACAATAAGGAATTACAAAACTCAAGCTTTCTCTCTTGCTATAACAACCCCCAAATCCCTCGATTTACAAACTTGAGGGGAAACAATTAAAAAAAAACTTCCTAATCTAATTCCCAATCAAATCCCAACCAAATCACATAATTAGGAAATAAATCAGCTCCCTAATTAATTGCAATAAAGAGCCATTAAAACTTTACAAATAAAGCTTTATTATGATTTGGAAATAAATCCAAATCAACAATATTACGATTTGAAAATAAATCCAAATCAACAATCTCCACCTCATCTTTCATTTCAAAAAGTGGAAGATGATAAATTAGGCTTCAATATCAGAACGACTGCACCCATATAGTTGCCTACATACCCCACTCCTAAGAAATCAAGCTGAGCGTAATTCTTCAAAACAAGTGGACAATCAGTCACAAGTCCTGCACCACTGTCGTGGTAACTGTATCTTCAAGCCTACATCAACTGTATCCTTCAAATACCTCAGGATACTATTCACAGCTTGCCAATAACTCCTTCATATATCATGTATGAACCTGCTCACAATGCCACCAGCTACAATGTCTGGATCGAGCTGCTCCAAAATCAAACCAAACTAGGCTATAAGTGCCAAGTGACCACGGGTTGAGGGATTCTTAACCACTGAGGAGAACATCTCATCATAAGCAAGCCTGTTCCGTTGCACAGAGTCTTTTGCCACCAACCTAGCCTTGTACTCCACATCAACTCCAAGAGATCATTCTTTGCACGCATCCATTTGCACCCAATGACTTTTCTTCTTGGAGAAAGCATCACCAACCTCTAAGTAACATCCTTCTGAAGAGACTTCATCTCTTCATCCATAGCCCTCTTCCATAGATCACCATCAAGACTATCCACTGCTTTCTTATAGTGACTAGGAACTTCAACCACCGTGGCTGAAAGTGCAAATGCAATGTGATCCCTACACCAAGTTGGTTTTGGGACAATCTGGCACTTGAACATGTTCTTCGCAATAGATTCCTGAGCAAAAATCTTATCCTCAACATCATCTTCCACCACCTAATCTATAGCTAAATCAGATATCTGGGTAGAAATGATTGACTTCTATGGAACAAATGGAGTTGCATCAAACTCTAGTTTCTGCAGTGCATCTGTGTTCCAAGTGGAACTCTCCACCTGCTTAGAGTCCCGAGGCTTCAACATACTCGCCTCATCAAACCTAATATCCCTGCTGATGACAATTTTCTTCTCTGCTGGATCATAGAATTTGAAGCTCTTGACTCCACACCTGAAGCCAATAAGATTGCCTTCTTTTCCCTAGATTCCAGTTTATCATTTTGAACATGATAATAAGCTGGACACCCAAACACTCTCAAGTGCTGATAATCTCCAACATGATGCCCTGACTAAATCTCCTTTGGTATCTTCTTCCAAATAGCTACATAAGGAAGACAGTTCACCAAGTGACAGCATTATCTATTACTTCAGCCCAATAGGCTCTATCTAACCCAACATTGGATAATATACATCGAACTTTCTCCACCAAAGTCCGGTTCATCCTCTTTGTCACCCCATTTTATTGCGGTGTCTCTCTAACAGTGAAGTAATGCTCTATCCCAAATCTCTGGCACTCTTGCAAGAATGCATCCAAAGTGTATTTGCCACCAATGTCTGATCTGATACACCGAATCCTTTTGCCAGTATGAGTCTCAATCCACTTCTTCCAAGTTCTAAAAATCTCCAGTACCTCGCTCTTAAGCCTCATAGTAGTACACCTAAACATATCTGGAATAATCATCAACAAAAGAGATAAAACATCCTCGCCCGCCAAATGATGCTGTTTTCATCAGGCCCCAGACATTTGGGTGAACATACTCCAGCATATCCTTTGTATTGTGGATGACAGTTGTTGACCTCATTTTTGTATGAGGTCATTAGGACTTATTCCAGACTCCAAATCAATTTTGACCTTAGGATCAATTTGATCTTAGCTCAATCCAGATTCAAATCAATCTTAATCCCATACTAATTTTAAACTCAATTCAATCAAACTCCAAACTAATCTAGACTCTAGGATCCTCCTAGGCTCTAAACCCTAGGATCTACTCTAGACCCTAGGATTCTGCCAGACTCTAGATCATATGATCTTCTTAGATCCTAGGATCTACTCTAGACTCTAGGATTCCTCCAGATCCATCTAGATCTTAGGGTTATTCTAGACCCCAGACCCTAGGACTTCTAAACTCTAAGATTTTCCTAGACTTCAGTCCTTAGGATCTACTATAGACTCTAGGATTCCCTTAAGCTGATCTAGACCCTGGGATCCACTCTAAACCCCAGGATTCCTCTAGATCAATCTAGATTTCAATTCAATCTAGACTTTGTTCAAATCCAAATATTCAAACTCAAAATCCAGCTCAAAACAAAAAATCCAGATTTCCAGACTCAAATCCAAGGCTAAAGGTCTAAGTCCTGAAAGCCTTTTCCAGCAAATTTTTTTAAACATTTCAAAACCCAGTCAATTGACCTCTGATTTAAGGTCTGTCAGTTGCATACTGATGTGATATGTCTCTAGAGGCAACCCTCCAAATTTGAGCTCATTCTGGAGTTTTTAACCCCAGAAATTGGATTGAAATTCAAAGGCTGTAAAACCTTCAAATATTTACAGCCTATGCCACTGGACCTATCACATAGTGGATCCTAACCTTAGAGCTTTCTCCAAAGCCTCCAATCATTTCCAGACCCTTAATTATGACTTATTGAACATTAAACTGCATTTTGTTGGACCCACTTTGACCCCCAGTTGACCCGGGGTCAAAATGACCAAAATACCCCTTAGAGGTTTAAATGCACATTTCAAATCAAATGACCTCTAAATTGCTTGGAACCACTTCCAACAATTTTCAAATATCAAACCAAACCTGTTGGACCCAAACCCAGACCCTGGGTCAACCTGGTTAACAAAGTCAACCCAGGTTGACCAAACATGCCTTTAAGGGTCAAAATAGGTTATTTTGACCAAATGATCTCCCCAGACCTTGGGACCACCTCCATTGGTCTCCAAATGTCATTTCAAATCTATTAAGCCTATTCTCAGACCTTGGGTCAACCTGGTTGACCAAGTCAACCTGGGTTGACCCAATGACCCATTAAGGGCCCAAATAGGTATTTTTTAACCAAATGATCGTTCTGATCCCTAAAGCCACTTCTACCAGACTTCAAATATTATTTAAAATTGATTCAGTCCAAACCCTAGCCCTGGGTCAACCTGGTTGACCAAGTCAACTCATGTTGACCAGTTCAACCTTTAAGCTTTATCATATTTAATTAAGCTTCAGATGAATTACAAACCTGTCCAAATTCATTTGGGCACTTCCCCCAATAGTTTGGATTTAACTGAACCCTTGACCCAATCAACAGTTGACCCAATCAACTGAGCTCAAGTTCAGTCAAAGTTGACCCATTTGAGTTAAATCAATGACTCTTAAAGGATCAACTTACTCAAAACATATCAATATCTTGAACCTACTCTATTGTATAGTTTAAAGGCATTAAAATTTAACTCAAGCTAAATTATAGGGATTTTGACCAAAGTCAACTTGTATATTTGGTCAAACATCCATTAGCTTGCACAAATACTCATTTAATCTATTCAAACTCCATCCAAACTTTCTCAACCAGCATTCAACATCCTTCCAAGTCCACATCAGCAAGTTTGACCAGTTGATTGGTCAAACAGTCAACATAAACCTTTGAATGGGTCAAAAGTGGTCAAATACCTTTCTAAATCCATTTCAAACCATTCCAACCTTCTCCAACCCATTCAAACAGTTCTCTAAGACCCTTCCATTACTATTTCAGCAGTCCAAATGGCTTTGGACTAGTCAAACATTCAAACCAAGTGTTTAGGAGGGTCAAATTTGGTCAAAACCCTTTTTAAACCTAATTTAATCTATCTTAAACCCATCCAGCTGTTTAATCAGGCTCTAGAAGTTTCTTTGGGCCCATCCTAGCCCTTAGATCAAGATCAAACCATTTAGATCACTTCCACATGCTCACATGGGGACAAAAGGGCCTTTCCACATAGGTGTCCTTGCCATGTGCCCTCCCATCTGCTCCTAATCATCTCTTGGACAGATGGCAACATCTGAGGAGCTCTCCAAGCCATCCCAGCCATCCACTTGGCCTGGGGATGATTGAATAGGCTTAAAACCCTAAAATCAACCTCATTCCTTCAAGCTTTAGTCTCTCTCTACTTAGCCACTTCAAGCCTCGATCCAAGCTCATATGAGCTTCCCAGGCATCTCTAAACCTTTCCCGACCGAAATTCGGCGGTTGGAGGCTACCGGCGATGAACTTCCAGCCAAACCGAAGGCCAGCTCCGTCTAGCTCAAATAGCCCTCAATTCAAAGGATTTCAAGCCTCGACTTCAACTGGAGAAAGATTCGTGGACAAACAAGTTCAGAGACATCTTGAACGGTCCAAACCATCTATTATCGAGGTGAAAATCCTAAACCCGAGTTTAGGGCACATTAGGCTAAATAGCTTTCAAATAAGCACTTTTTTAACCAAGATTTTACGTCCACATAAACTCTATTCATCATCCCAATATATGTTTTAAATTTCAAGTCATTTGATTGAGTATTTTGAGAGAACGAAACGATTTTAGACTTAGGGCGCTCGGTCACTACGTGCATGATCTGCACGTTATTTGGACCGTTGATCGCTTGATCAACGGTTCTGATTAAGCCCCTCCGCGGTCTATCTAACCGCCCGCTTGGATCCGCTGCACCGAAGGATCATACGGTTTGATCGCAACCGTCCAATCTTTACAGCGGAGGATCCGACGGCGGATGGCGATTGCTGACGGGGTTAAGTAAAAATGCGTGGCCCCCACGCATTAAATGTCCATGATTGCCGGCGGCGCAATCATGGGAATTTAATGCCGCCGCCGACAATCATTGACGGCCTTTTGCGGTGGCCAATGGAGCGTTGCCATGTGGCGCCGTAGTCATTTTTTATTTTTTTTATTTTATTATTATTTTTAATTACTTTAATTATATTATTAATTAAGTATTATATAATTAATTAAAAAATTAATTATTAAATATTAATTAACAGAAAATTAGATGTTTTAATTTAAAATTATTATTAATTAAATATGTTAAATATACTTTAGGTTAGTTTAAATATTAATTATTAATTATTTTTAAACAAATATTTAATTAGAAATGATTGAAACTTTAATTGAAATTTAAAATTATATTTTATTTTAAAATATAGTTTAATATTTTAGATAAATACTTGACTTATATTCATTTTAAAATTTCATTTAATTTAAAATTTAATTTAATTTAATACATATTATATGTGTTAAATAATTTGAAAATGTTAAACATTTAAACATTTGGGTAATATCTAATTATTATAAATCCAAAAATTAAATAAAAAAAATTTCAAATAAATTAACAATTTAAAATTTCATAAACCATTAATATTTAATTAAATTCAATTTAAAGAATTATTTAAGTCTTAATTAATTTTGAATTATTTTAAATGTGTTTAATTCTTTTAAACTTTAAGAATTCAAATAAAATTCAAATTTAATTAAGAAAATACATATAATATCTCAAATTTTCCAGAATTTTAAATATCTTAATTTAAAATTATCTTGAAATTTAAAATCTAATTCAATTTAAGTAATTTGATTTATTTAATTATTTTAACATTCAATTAATATTTAATTAGATATTAAACTAATTACTTTCAAAACTAAAAAATTTATTTTCAAGTAACCTCAAAATCAAAGGATCTCTCAAACAAACATTTAAATTATTTTGAAGATATTTTAAAATTTTAATTTTAAACTTATATTTTCTATATAGGTTTATATATGTATATATATATATATATATATTTAAATCTTTGAAATTTGAGAGATCACATGTGATTTTAAACATGGATTAGGCATGATTGAATGGAATTCATGTGGATTAGTGATTAATCAATGTATAATCATTTCGTTGATTATTCATTGATTAATCATTTAATTAATTAAGCTTTATTTTGATTTGCATGCTTATGGTACACACACCACCTAGCTTTAGGGCTCTCCTGGATCTAGGATTGATTGTTTGATGTGTGCATATCATTCATGTATGTCCAAGGGTTAGTAAAATATTGATTTAAACCCACTTAACTTAGTGACATTATTAAGGACAAAAATTAAGAACCTTGATTAGAAAACTTAGAAAAATTATAAGAATTAGGAGACTATTCCTATTGACTTGAAACTTTGCACACTTGAACTTAGTAACACTCTCAGCTAATAGAAAATTTCTTACTAAATTTTGAAGTCATTAAGCCCCTTAATTAACTTAATCAAAATTGAACCTTAATTAAGCATTAAAACCTTCCAGAAATTGTAATAAATCAAATTTAAACCCACAAATTATGTATAATACCTCAAATTGATCAGAATTGAACCCTTAATCAGTGAAAAATAAAAGCCCCTTGATTAGACTTTAAAATCAAGCTTAATTTAATTTTAATTGAAATTCAATATTTAATTAATTAAAAATAATTAAAAATTTCAAAAATCTCTCAAACACTTGATAATCACTCCTTAAATCATTCCTTATCTTTAGAAGTGATTTTAAGAAGCTTGGAGGTCATTTTGATTCAAATCAATCAAAGGCCTTTAATTAAACGAATTTTAAAAATTAAATAAATATCCAAAACTTCAAAAATTTATAACTAATTCAAATGAACTCCAAATTGAGCAAACTCAAAGGCATATGACTCATCATAAGGTCTAATATTTATCAAAAATATTAAGTTTCCAGAAATCAATTAATTTTGAAAAATTCAACTTTTGGTCAAATCTAGTTCAAATTCAAGTCAAAACTTCAAACCTTCATAATAAAATGTAGAAAAATCTAAATTCAGTATACTTACAGTCTAATTGATCGTATTAAGGTCTAGTGTTTTAATAAAATACAAACATTCCAGAAAATATTCTTAATCAAAAAGTAAATTTTTGACCCCTTAATTAAATTATTAAAATAATCCAAAAAATTTTTAAACTTCAATAAATCATCAAAAATTTCAGAAAACATCAATTTAACTTTAAAATCAGTAGTCAATCAATTTTGATTAAAATTTAATTAACTTTCAAACTTAATCAAACTCAAATCATTTAATCATATCGAGTATCACTGGGTAACTCAGGCCTACGAGGCTATTAAATTAGCCCCAAGGAAGGTGAAATAAACTTCATGGCCTCGGTGTGAAACAAAGGCGGTATCCAACAAACAATCAAAACCAATTTTAAAATCAATTCAAATCATTAAGATTTAAACTTTAATTAAAAAGCCTTTCAACCAACCAGAACATCAAGCAATTTCAATCAATTACCTTATTTAGGATATATCAAACCCACACAGCCTACCTCATATACTTTAGATGGTTTGCTAGGACAACCAACTCTAGTCTCAGGCTAGGCCGGTGTTTACCTTTCTATTGTGTGCCGGGTTTTCGAGCTTTTACTACATGCTGTTTGCTAGTAGTAGAATTGATGTGATTATTTATTTAATTTCTACACTCTGTATTGTGATTGATCGTACGTTAGATCTACTCCTAGGTTAGGGGCGATTTATACTAATTCAATCTTATGCATGTGGCCATGCTCGTGCAGGGCATTTAAAATTAAAGGGGGCAAATAATTAAGCTTTAAGAATTAACATGTTTTGTGCAGGTGCTAAGCATGCTAAGACCCCTTTTAAAATTAAAAGAGCATGACCAAGTGTGGCTATGTTTGAGCATTTAAATTTTAAAAATATAACTGCTTGGGATGTCAAATATAATTGTTGATTATTAGTATAACCGTGCAGGATCGAGTCTAGATTTTTAAATTTTGATTAATGTAATTTGATTTGAATTTGAGTTGTAATGTTTAAAGTGATTTGAGAATGGGATATTTATATCCAACTTGAATTCCAAAGAGGAGAAAACATCCATAAGGGGAGAGTCTTCCTCCAGTTGGAAGATCAAGTTAGGATATCTTTCAAATATCCAAAGAGAAAAGATAACACTCTTATTCAATGGGAGTTTCTTTTCATTCGGATATCCGAACCCGACGATCCAAGGAGTTCCAAGAAGACGAAGAAGTGAAGAACGAGAAGACTCATTCTCAAAGTCACTTGAGTCTTAGGATTAGAAATCCGGGTTGTTGTCAGTGGTGCCCGGCCACTTTACTTTTCCTGCAGACCCTGGGTTGTACAATTAAAAGGCACTTGCCTATAGACTTTCAATTTGAATTTTAATTTAATTGATTTAATTTAATGATTGATTGATGTTGATTGCGATTAAGGAACTGCATGCTTTTAGTAGTTTTTTGGCGCTTATTGCATGCCGATTTTGATTTAGCATGGAACCCAATCGGAGGCTCATGAGGAATTGTTAAAACTATTTCTATTTAAACAAATTTAAAATATTTAAGACAATATAGAAATTCTAACGCTTTAAGAAGTAAACCCGGGATCGCCGGGAGTTTTTCATATGCATATTCGTTGCATCTTTCTTTCCACTTGCTAGGCACCTCCCCGCCTGCGGGTTCTGGCAGACCACCTGGCCTATGAGAGTGCAGTTCTGTCCAAGGTGATCTGTGCATCTCTAGGATAAAACTATTTTTTAAGCCTGATTTTAAGACTTCATCCTGATTTAAGCATTCAATCGAGTCAATTTACATGTATCGCATTAGCAATAAATTGAAAGTGTCTAAATCTGTAATTTTATTTTAGTTTAAGCATTTCACCCAACCTCTGTTAAGGGGTCAATTAGGAATCTGCTATAGATGTCGACCCCAACTCCTTAAACTCAATCTTAAATAACATCCCTACCCACTCTTGCATAAAAGACCGGACACATGATTTTGAAGCATTTAGGTGGTTTAGCTGGCTCCCCAATCCAGGCCGGGGTAAGTCCAGATTTGCATTGTATTAGCTAGGATCCGGGTTACTAATTTTCAATACCCACTTTAGACTTAGATTTTGAGGCAGATTTTCAATCTTAAGACCTCAACCTCTGGGAATCTAATTCCCACTTTCTAATAAAATCAACCATTCAAACTTAAAAATCTCTTTCAATCTAATTCAAGCCCAACACTTAGGATAGGTTGAGGTGTTTCTGAAGTAATTCAGAATCTCAAGACACCTCCTACCATTCCTCTTTTGACTCTGGAATAAGTGTTCAATTTTGACCCATTCCTGATTGAAATTTCCAGTCCCTACCTCCTTTGACATCAAGCTTTAAAATCTAAATAAAATTCATATCGCTATTTTAATCGAGAATATTCGTAGGAAATTTTCTGGTTTCCTACGATGTAATTAACTACGAGGGCTTGCGCTCGTAGGAGATATAGAAACCCAGACCAGATTTCAAAATCAAGCTTTTTCAAAACATTCATTAATTATCTTTGAGAAAATCAACGATCATTATCGTCATTTTTAAATGATCGATAATAGACAATATCCTCTTCCCTCGAGAAGATATATCGTACTATTATCGTAACTTTGATTATAAAATTAATGATCTATATCTAGATCATTATAGTTAAACATTGGATTAAACATCATTTTAATCCTTCGGGATTATATGTTGTTTCTCCTTGAGTTTGATTACAATAATCAGGATAAATCTCAAGTTTTGAAATTTGAACCTATTAAGGAACGATATGTTCACCTTTTAAGGTGACATGTCATTCATAATGAATGTTCGATTTCAAATATTAAAATTCCAAAAATTAAGCATTTCCCAAAAAAAATTAAATATTTTCAAAACTATAAACTTATATACTTTTTCAATCACATCAGCAGTACCAAAGGATACACGTATTTTCTTGCCAAACACACAATATTTACAAAGATCGAGCTTGCAGGTACTTGCTCCTTTTATCAATCCTTACTTCATTAAAGCCATAAGAGAAGCCTCTCCGACATGAGCTAGCCGCATATGCCACAATGCAGTGGCATCAGAAGAATCATCAGTAACGACGGCCGTTCCAATCACTGTTCTTCCCTGAAGGTAGTAAAGGTTATGGAGACAAAACCCATTCAAAAAAACCAACACCCCATGATATATTTTCAGAACTCTTGTCTCAATGACTACCCTGTAACCCTTAGTCTCTAAAGCCCCAACAAACAGCAAATTCTTCCTAATATCTAGAATATGTCTCACATCAATCAGCTCTCTCACAATATCATCATGCATTCTGATGAAGATGCTCCCTATACCAATTGTATGACAAGCCTGATCATTTCTCATGCTCATAATACCACTATCAAGCCCCTTGTAGGTACAGAACCATTCTCTAGTGAGACATATGTGATAAGTATCACTAGTATCTAGAGCATGAACCATCTGAATATAAATTCTAAGAAACTGCAGATAGTGATACATCCGAATCTTTGTCACACTCTTCCACACTAAAGTTAGCCTCAGTGAAAACTCTCTTTCTCTTCTCCTTCCGCTTTGGGCAACATTTCTTCCAATGACAAGTCTCCAAGTAGAAAGTACACTGATTCTTCCCAAGACTGTGCCCACGACACTTGCCTTGCTTGCTACCGCCCTTTTTCTCCTTCTCAAATCTTGCTTGTTGGAGTGTGAGAGCCTTAGCTAAATCCATCTTTGCAGACTCCTTGTCCTGATGCCAGAACTCGTAATTCAGCAATGTAGTAGTCACCTCATTATAGTTCAATAGCTCCTTCCCATGAATGAGCATCATCGTAAAGTTTTCGTACTCATTCGAGAGCGAATTCAATAGGAGTGTCTTGTCTTTATCTCCAACCTCCTCATCCAAATTCAAAAGATCTGTAAACATCTTTGTGAAGTCATTCAAATGCTCATCAATTGTAACCCCATATCTCATTTGAAACTTATAGAGTCGCCGCTTCATATGAAGACGATTTTCCACACTCTTCGTTAGATACTTGTTCTCCAAAGTCTTCCACATCTTCATAGCAGAAGTCTCCATCATCACCCCATATTCGATCTCTTGAAATAGGCAATTTTTGATAAAGCCACAAGCACTCCGGTTCACCTTGAGTCAAATCTCTCTCATACATCTCTTCAGGACATTCATCGTCATCAAGAACATCTTCCATATTCAAAGAGCACAACGCATCCATCACCATACATCGCCACACGCCAAAGTTCCCTTTGCCATTAAATTTCGTCACATCGATTTTGACGAGATGTATAACAACTTGATGAATTGTCGCCTTCTCCACCGTCGAGGTGTATGAATTCATGGCTCCACCGGATTGCATAGCTTTCACCAAATTTCAGCTTTCTTACAACGTCGGAATTACACCAATTTGGCATAGTTTCTGCTTTCAACAGTGATCTGGAACACAGCTACAAAAACTTTATAGACAATCAATCATTTTGATTTCTTCTATCAGTAATTGAGATCTGCCTACGGTGCTCGTGCTTCGTCTCCACATGCAGCCAATTGCAGACTGCTCCAGCAAGTAACCCGATGTACGCGAGTTGTCTCCCAACTTGCGGTTCGACCAAAGAACAATTGCAGAACCGCGTCTCTAACTCGTGCTTCCCTGGATCTCCATTCGAAATCAAACTTTCGGCAGCTACGTTAGAATAACCCGCACGTTCGCATGCAGCCGCATGCCACTGCACACTCACAAGCCTTGATCTCCCTGCAAGATTCGTGCCTCCATGCACATCACAACCCGCGCGAACTAGGTTGTCTGTCTGCATTAGTCTCCGCTTCGTGCAAAACCGCAATCCAGATGCTTCCATGCCAACCTTGTGCCCGCTATCTCATGATCTGTGTGAGGCTTCCGTGCACCTCCTAGGCGGCCCAACCCGCAACCCAGAGCTTTCGTCTTCCACAATCAGCCCATCCACAATCGTGTTTTACGCGATCAATCGAACCTCGCCACCACACTTTCGTTCAAACTCTGCTCCAAGCCTGGCCGAACCACACCTACAGGAAATCTTCCCGTTCGTCGTAGTCGGAAATCGTCGAAATCCGGCTCTCATACCAATTGTTGTGCAAACAATCACAACGAAAATAAAATCACACAACACAAACACAATAAACAGTGATTTATGTGGTTCGACAAAGATGCATACGTCCACAGGGAGGAGATGATTTCATTAATTTAGAGAATAATAGGGAATTACAAAACTCTCAAGCTTTCTCTCTTGCTATAAGCCCCCAAACCCTTCAATTTATAGATTTGAGGGGAAACAATTAAAGAAAAAACATTCTAATCTAATTCCCAATTAAATCCCAATCAAATCACATAATTAGAAAATAAATCAGCTCCCTAATTAATTGCAATAAAAAGCCATTAAAACTTTACAAATAAAGCTTTATTATGATTTGGAAATAAATCCAAATCAACCTTGCCATCTTCAGACATTAAATTGTTTATCATACTAATCAAATAAGAAGCAGCTCAAGCAAGGATTAAGTTGGAGAACTTAACAATCTGTCCTCTTTCTCTACCTGGAAACTTGGACTTCATTTATTGTGCTCTACTCCCAACCGATCCAAATCCTTTATTTACAGATAAATCTAATGTTTTATTATTTCAGAGAACCAGCGCTGGCAAATGTTATATTATAAATCAGTTTGCTCGACAAGGTATCCCATCAAGTTAAGCTTTAGTGAACGTATTTGCCATCAAAAATGAGGAAGCCAACAACGAAGTATTAGGCTTTGTGCTTGCACAAAATACACATTATAAGGCCATTCATTAAAGTGTGTAGTTCAACTCACAATAATCAAAGGGTATGGAACTGCTAATCATTTTCACATAGCAAACTTAATTAGTCCTTTGTGATTTGTAAAAATGAAAAAAATGGGACAAGAATCATGAAGCATTCAAGTAAATATACCAAGCAAAGTTCACGAAGTTGGTTCTCTCCATATATTCCGACAGCAAGCTGTTAATTTCACGGTGAAGCACCGCAATATAGCAGAACATTAAATGCAGGATGCGCATTCATTCCATAATAAACTATGCCAATGTCCCATGCAAAACATTAAAATTTCATAGCCTAAAAATAGAAGTCATTCCGCAACTTCTTACATTGACATGTATCACTTTATTGATACAGCCTAACAATCATTTAACAAAAGTCTTAGAGAATTGCAACTACAATTTCTTTTTTTTTTTTTTTTCAGTAACTACAAATTCATTTCTTTTTCAATGGCTACAATTTCATTTTTACAATTTCAAATTCAAAGTAAATAATGGCAAGATTTTAAAACAATGAAAATTTATAATAAAGGCATAAAGGCATTTGCAAACCACCCAACTCCATTGATAAAAAACTAGAAACTAAATCTACAAATGAGAGGCTGAATGCCGATTAAAACAATATGTAGTTTTGCTTACCCATAAGATAACCTATCAATAATCTCTTCAGTTATTGCTTTTGCAATTATTGCTTCGTTCGTTTGTTATCTCATAATAAACATGAATGTGTTTCATCAATGTTGCAGAAAGTCACACACAGGATTCAAGGTAAGAAACCTATGAAAAAGACCAGACATGCATATATGAAAATAGATAAAAAAAACATTAATGCCCGAGTCTTCTCGTCCAACACCTCCGCAATTGGTTTCCCTACCATGAAGGTCAAGAAGACCAGAATTTCTTTTGGTGAGATTGACATTTTGAAAAGCATGGTAGCTTGAAAGCGTTACCATAAGAGGCCTAAGTTTTGATGGCAAGTCTTTTTGAAACCTGGAAGCACAAAGTTAATGCATGCTAAAAATTGCAAACTAGATTTGTTTTATTCTCTTAAACCAGCTTCTGCATAAAATCAACCTAAGAATTTAAATTAAACTAACAAGATTTCCCTCTAGCTTCAAATTTTCTGAAACTTTAAATCCTCTTAAGCAGACACAATAAAAAACCCAACCATTAAATTTTGCCGAAGGTCTTTTGATGGGCTTTATGTCCTGGGAACACTTCCATCTAGTTTTCCTGCCAATTGACAGCAGATGTACATCCAGAAGGTGCGCCCAGAGCAACTGTTAGTTGTCCCCTGAGTTCAAGTCATGGGAACAGCCTCTCTACAAAGCAGAACCTCTGCATTTCAACCTCCATAAAGGTAGAATATTTATGCTCTAAATACACCATTATTTCTTCGAGTTAAGCAATCTTTTTAGGCCATTTCTAATCCCTAGTCCCTCCAATCATCTGCATACCATGACTAGTCAAGAATGTCTATGCACTTTCCTAAAAACAATTCGTAGAGGATGAACCCAAATCATGTCTTTTTCACGCGTCGGGCCACTCTTCATATTGGCAATAGTAGAGGGCCACTCTTCATATTGGCAATAGTAGATGCAACATAAAGCAGATTTTCACCTTGGTATGTCGATGAACTGTACTTGACACTACCACTGGTTTTCCAAGCGCAAAAAAAATATAAAACTGCAGCTACTACATACTTCAATGGGTTAGGAACTTGTCTTTGCTTAAGCCATGAATGTTTAGCACGCCATAACTGAAGTTTGATTTGAGAAGACTTTATGTGATCCCTTACAGTCACGAAAAATTGGGATTTTGTTAGAATAGCCCAGGAGGGGCAGGTGATTGGCCCAATTCTACACCAAGTGGATGCCCGGGCGGAACCAGGCAGATCCCGCCCCCTTTGGGGTGGGGTCCACATGTTAAGGAAGAGAGAGAGAGAGAGAGAGAGAGAGAGAGAGAGAGAGAGGAGCGGATGAGTGGGAGATTTAAATCTGAAGGGCTGTTTGGACTTTTGGCTTTGTATTATTTGCTTTTAATAGTTATTCTCATCTTGGAGTTAGGCTTATGTTGAATGTTTGCTGAATTTAAGAGTTCTTGAGGTTTGCTTGGGTTCTAGCTGCCGGCTAGGTATTTGGGAGAATAGGATCTTCCTCTCGAATTGAAGATTCATTGTATCTTGCTTGCTTTCTTCTACTTTTCACTTATTATTTAGTTTTCCTATTGATTTTCCAAGGAATTTCTGCAAATTCCTGCTTTGCACTTGCTAAAATTTGGGATCAAATTGGTATCAAAGATTTTCTTGGGCAAAAAAACAAGTTTTCTTCGCTGTTTTTTTGCGATTGAAACCTAGATCCAATTAATGGCAGCAAAGAAGATGAATTCGTTGGAGGGCGAGATGGAACAACTCAAAGCCGAAGTATAGGAAAAATATTCCGGGTGGAGGGAAGACTCTCGGCCATTGAGAACCGAATTGGGAACTTTGAAGAGATGATGAAAAAGATGCTTGAGATGCAATCGAAAGCATCACCGGCGATTCCTAGGGTGGAACCACGAGGAAAGGAGGTCCAGGAGGACGGCGATGAATTGAAGAGTGTTTTCTATGAAGGACCGCCACCAGGAGCCCTGTTGGCGGGTGGATCGGGTTATTCTGAAGGGAGGACAACAACGAGGAGTGAAGCCGACCCTTTTGGGAGATTACCCAGGCATGGGGAGAGGTGGAATGGAGAAGGGCATGGTTGGGGGAGCCATGTGGTCAAAATCAACCAAGGGAGGAAGGAAGGAAAACACACCACCACTACATTGGGGGAAACATCGGGGGAAGAAACTAATGGGGTATGGATGGGAGGGCAAGGACGCTAAAAATGCCGGTCTTTGAAGAGGAGGATGCTCAAGGTTGGGTATACCGGGTGGAACATTACTTTTCCATCAATAGGATGACTGAAGGGGAGAAACTCATGGTGGTGGGTCTATGTTTGGATTGGAAAGCCCTAGCCTAGTTCCAATGGAGGGAGGCAAGGTGTCCGATCTACTCATGGGGAGAATTTAAAGAATGCTTGTTAGAACGTTTTCAAGCCATCCAGGAAGAGGACCTCCACGAGCAGTTCTTTGCCCTAACTCAGGAGGGGACATGGAGTACAAGGAAAATTTTGAGCAGCTGTCAGGGAGACTGAGGAAGGATTGGAGGGAAATTTCATGAAGGAACTTAGGGAGGACATACATGCAGAACTCTGTGTACTAAGGCCTAGGGGGCTGAGAGAAACAATGAAGCTAGCCTAGAGGTTCGAGGAAAAATATAAGAGGGAGAAGACTATTAGAAGCAACACTATGCGAGGAGCCTATCGGAGTAACCCTACTACTCTAGCTCCCAGAACCCAAACATTATCCTTCTAGAGAGAAGCACCTAGAGAGAAGAGCGGTGGAGTTCTCCCAGGGGGGAACTTCAAGCGACTCACAGAAGCGGAGGCGTAAGATAAGCGGGCAAAAGGGTTATGTTTCAAATGTGATGAGAAGTACGGGCTGGGGCATAGGTGGAAGGACCGAACTCTTCAGTCTCTCACCTTCTGTGATGACGAGTTAGCTGAGGAGGGAGGTGGGAGTGAGGCATCAACGGAGAAGGAAAAGCTGCATTTAGACATGATTGAGGTCTCCTTGAACTTAGTGGAGAGGTTCACTCCGAATCACACCATGAAGGTGAGAGGAGAGATAGTAGACAAGGAGATAGTGGTGTTGATAGATAGTGAGACTACCCATAATTTCATTTTCAACCAGATTGTAGATCAATTGGGGCTAAAACTGGTGGATACAGGGTGCTATGAGGTGATGATGGGGACAAGTAAGATGGCGACAGGTAGAGGGGTGTGTAGGGGAGTGGTCTTGACAATACAGGAAATCCATGTGAGAGGATTTTCTCCCATTGGAGTTGGGAATCACTTATGTCATCCTGGGGATGAGATGGCTGCAGATCTTGGGAGATACAAAGGTAAACTAGAGAATGCTGACAATAGAGCTGATAGTAGAAGGGAGGAGGATGGTGATTAAGGGAGATGTAAGACTCTCCAAAGCCATGGCGTCACTAAAAACCATGATAAGAGTCATATAGGAGGAGGGCGGAGGATTTTAGTGGAGCTACAGAGTTTGAAGGGGATTAGAGGGGAGGAAGGGGGGACATCCCTCTTTCAGTACAGCTGGTTATATAGTAGTTCCGTGAGATTTTTTTGCCACATCAAGGACTGCCACCATAGAGGGGACAGGAGCATGCCATCATATTAAGGGAAGGGGTATCACTGATCAGTGTCAGGCCTTATCGCTACCACCAGATTTAAAAGGATGAGATTGAGAAGCTGATCCAAAAGATGTTGGAGGCAGGGATCATCGAGCCTAGCATGAGCCCTTTTTCTAGCCCAATTCTACAGGTTAAAAAGAAGGATGCAAGTTGGCAGTTTTGTGTGGACTACCGGGCCTTGAATAAGGAGATTGTGCCAGACAAGTTCCCTATTCCAGTGATAGATGAGCTGCTAGATTAACTTTGTGGAGTGGCAATATTCATGAAAGTGGACCAGAAGTTGGGGTATCATGAGATCAGAATGAGAGAGGAAGATGCTCCAAAGACAACTTTCAAGACACACGAGGAACATTATGAGTTCTTGGTGATGCCGTTTGGTCTCACCAATGCCCCTGCTACCTTTTAGTCTCTCATGAACAAGGTATTCCGATCGTACCTCAAAAAGTTTATTCTGGTTTTCATTGATGACATCTTGGTATACAACAAGTTCAGTGAGGAGCATTTCGAGCATCTAAGGGAGGTCTTAGAGGTGTTACAGGAGCATCAGTTGAGGGCCAATCTGAAGAAGTGTTGTTTTGCACAAGCGAGTGTGGAATACTTGGGGCACGTGGTATCTCAGGAAGGGGTGGCCACTAATCAGGCCAAGATTGAGGCAATGCTGAAATGGCCTTTACCTAGGAACATGAGAGAGCTAAAGGGTTTCCTAGGATCGACAGGATACTATGGGAGGTTCGTGAGGGGATACAGCACTATTGCCCGGCCTCTAACAGAGCAGCTGAAGAATGACAACTTCTTGTGGGGAGAGGAAACTACTCAGGCTTTTGAGAGATTAAAGACTACCATGACCATAATTCCTATCCTGGCACTATCCGATTTCAGCCAAATGTCATGGTGGAGACTGATGCCTCAGGATATGGGCTGGGGGCAGTGCTCATGCAAACTCACAGACCTATAGCCCACTTCAGCTAGGTGTTGACGGCTAGAGCTAAGCTGAAATCAGTTAATGAGAAGGAATTTATAACCATTGTATTAGCTTTTTAGAAGTGGCGACCGTACTTGTTGGGCTGACATTTCATCGTCAGGACCGACCAGCGAAGCTTAAAGTATTTACTAGAGTAGAGGATGGTGACCGAGGAGCATCAGAGGTGGCTGGCAAACTTACTACAAGCTTCATTCACTATGTTAATTTCAAAATCAAATCAGTCCAATTATTAATATCATATATTTTATAAAAAAATAAATATTATAAAAGTTGAAAATAAATGCAGAACCTCAAAAAAATCTGAATAATAACTTCTTTTTTTTAATTTTAATATACCATAATCGGTATTTATCTGATTTACAAATGATTTATAAATTTGGATAAATTAAGGGTAACCCACAAATTAATTATGGCTACTATTTGTTTATATTTTTTGCTTTAAACAAGTTGATGGAAAGTTTGTCAAAAAAAATTTAGGCCCCCCATAAAAAAAAAATTTTGGCTCCGCCATTGATTAGAGAGGTGGTCAAATTGCACGGGATACCAGAGTCTATAGTGTCCGATCGAGACAAGGTGTTCCTCAGTCACTTGGAGGGAGTTGTTCAGATTGCAGGGGACTGTGTTGAAGAGGAGCACCGCTTACCACCCTTAGACAGATGGGCAAACGGAGGTGGTTAACAGGATCTTGGAGACATACCTGTGATGCTTTGTTTCAGAGACACCTCGGCTGTGGGCTAAGTGGTTGGCTTACACAGAGTACTGGTACAACAGTTCGTACCATTCAACATCTCAGATGACTCCTTTCAGAGTGTTGTATGACAGAGATCCGCCTCACTTGGTGCACTTTGGGCAGAGTAGCACATCAATCTGTTCAGTGGAGTAGTACTTAGAAGAGTGGAATAGGATATTAGAGGAATTGAAGAGACGTCTGGTGAGGGCTCAGCAGATTATGAAAAGGCAAGCTGATGAGCACTGGAAGGATATTCAGTTTGAGGTAGGGGGTAGGGTGACAGTGGCTAGTAGAAGGAATGAAAAGCTGGCTCCGCGGTACATCGGACCTTTTGAGATAGTAAAGATTTAGAGCACAAAATAACCAATCAAATCAGATTTTGCTTAATATGGGGCTTTCGAAAGAAATCTCTTAATTAACATTTAGAATAGTCACTATTTAGATCCCTCACTCACACTCTTAATAATTGGTTATGCGGAGAAAGCTTGCATAATCTTAATGATGCCACAATTGAGAAAGACTTCGAAGAAATAAGATTCAGGAGAGATTTCACATTTGTCAGGATTCGGAAGAGAGTTGGCACTGAATAGAAGGTTGTCGTTGATCAATAGCAGTTGTAAGGGAGAAAAGGATTCGTTCCACGTATTCTTCAATGGAGTTGTCGTTCTCAAGATCAATGTCGAAGAACGGAGATCGGAGAATGTCGATTAATCCTTGATCATCGAATACGATGCCGTGATCAATCTTCATATCAGCCATTTAAAGGAAGGAGGAAGCATAACATATAATTTTAAATTTTGTGGATGTATGGTAGGGGAAACAATAATTAAAAATCTAAAATTAATTTCAGCAAATAGAAATCTGAAATTAATTTTGGAGGGATTGATGGGGGGAGGGGGGGATATGGGAGGGAATTAAGGGATTGATATAGATTGCCAATCAAAGCCAATCAAAATGGAGAAAGAGGCTTTAATGCAATTGTCTCTCTAAATTAAATTTGAATTTAAAAGGCCTTGATTGGAAGGACTTCCCTAATTTAACTTCTTTTATTTTAGGAAGGAATTTCAAATTCGAATTGAATTAAAGTCTGAAATTAAAACCTTCCTAATTTAAGATGCATCACATATGGAAAGTAATCAATTAGGGATTTGAAATTTGGAGGCAAAGGAGGGGAGATGTGGCTGGCGGCTAGGGGCGATTAGGGTTTAGGGCCGGCGGCTAGGAAGGCGATTAGGGTTTAGGTTTGGGCCAGCGACTATGAGGAGGGGAGGGGCCCTTGTGGTTGGCGGCTAGGAGGGTGGAGGGGCTTTGGGCTGGCGGCTGGGAGGGAGGAGAGGTGGAGGTCGGCAGTTAGGAGGAAGGGGAGGACTTTGGGTCGACAGCTAGGAGGAGGGAAGGTGGCTGTTGGGCTGGCGGTTAGGAGGAAGAGAGAGGGGCGATGGTAGAGGAGATGGACCACGAGCCTGGATGTTTCCTGCGGCTAATGAGTAGTACGTTGCCTTCACCTAGGGACTTCAACTCTCACAATAACTCTCAACTCTCCAAGACACAAGTGCAAGAAATTTCATAATAATATTCATCATCCCCCAAAAGGAAGAGGAGGGGGCTTTAAATAGCCAAAATGCAATAGCAAGATAAAAGACAAAAGTGCCCCTAAGGGTCACAAACAACTACTCTCTCAAGTGAGGGTAAAAACAGAAAAATTGTGATAATAAATCAAATATACATATAATAATAATAATAATAATAATAATAATAATAATAATAATAATACAAATGATAGCTCAAAAATAAAGTGGTGCGATCGTGGCCGTAGATCATTGGCCCCTTCTCTGGTAGATTCTCCATGGTCGAATGTCCTCATCAAATGTCCCACAAAGTGATGTCGTTTTGTTGCTAATTCTTGCTTGTGTTTTTGTTCATTATTGAGGTAGGCTGGAGTTGTCATCTAACACTGCTATTGATAGCTACTTCCTCCAGTCATGAGGTAATCTTGCTACCTGGAAGTGTTGATGCTACTTTCAATATACATTCAGAGCATGCAACTCACTTTAGCATATTGATTGAGACTTTAGACTTCTAATTAAGTAGCCGCATGTTTGAGATTTTGCATATGCATTTGTGTGAGTTTGTAATTCATATATATATATATAACATTATTAGCTAACTATGTATTAGAATTCACTTGTATGTTACCAACTAAAACTAGCTATATATGTTGAATATTATCAACAAACTCTATATTTAATGAATTGAGTTACATTAACTTTAATAAAAAATTATTTATAACCCCCTTTAGATGCTTAATTGCACACATTTCACCAATCAAACCTCTTAATTTATGTTAAGTATCATTATTAATCGCTAACTATCTGAATGTCTCAATTTTCTTAGCAAAAATAATCACTTTAAATTCTTGATCATCAAAAATGATGATGTAAGAGAACATTTGGAGGCCATAATCTCAAATCAAAATGTACATTTGGCAACAGTAAATGGATTAAAAACTTAGCAAAGGAATGCTAGCAGAATTACTTGTAAAATTTTCAGTCAGCTAAATGAGGTGCATTTCATATATTCTCTCTTTTAAATGACCAAATCAAGTTCAAACCTTTAATAAAGAAAGAAAGTCTCTAATATTTTTTACTAACACTAGAAGAAATCAAAGCTAGTACTACAAGCTACACTGGTTAAATGCACAACTCTTGAAGCTGAATCTTTCTCATCTATGTTGACGAGTACCATCTGAAGTGCTGACATGCAGAGATTCTTTTCAAGTACTAGCACTATGGTAAAACAGAAAATTTCAGGAGACCACTTTAAATGCTGACTGATTCGAGCTTTGTCTTGAGGCTACAACTTCAATCACTTCAATACTGTCATCAATCAGAACTTCAATAACATTTGGCAGAAAAAGTTAATTTCAAGAGCTTAAATGCAAGATTCTAGCTTATACACACTCTTCATTCCAAAGTTTAATCTAATTTGAACTTTTGTCAGCGTTTGTCACATTTTCAAGCTAGTTCTTAACTGCTTATTGATTCATGACTTCTTTTTTCCAGTGGCTGACACTACTGTGGTACCCTTATCCCTCGAATCCACACCAAGGTAATCAGTCAAAACCTTCTTCACACCAAAACCACGGCCATGCATTTTCTTATTGATGAAAGGCGACCTCTCTCCTCCCCTTGCAGGGCTAAGCAATTGAGGTGAGAGGCTTTTGTTTGTATGCAAAGTTTTATATGGAGTGCCTGAGACAGGCACAGGAAATGGAATGGAGACCTTCTTTTGAGAAGCTATGCTGACTTCTGGAACATGTGGCAACTGAATTGTATTCTTAATCAAGTCATCAACATAGAAGAGATCGTCAATTCGCGCGATGATGTTAAAAGCAAGGCTCTCTAAAACCCTTGAGTAGGCTTCAAGAATGGACTTCCCAATATCCTATGAAATTTTTTGAACATGTTAGCACTGATAATGTATCGATTAACATATAAAAACAGTAGTTTACAGGCCATTCAAACCTTATTGAATTGTATTTTGCTCATGTCTAATGTTGTTTGAGTAAGACCAGGAAACCTTTGTTTCAAACAAATTAAGAGGGAATCAGCTCTACTAGCAAGCAATTCCCTCTTATCACTATCTGCCATCATGATCTCCTTGACCATCCCCCAAGATGGTCGGGGATTTGCTCGCATGGGATTATATGGAGTTCTTGCAACTGATCTTCGACGCCATACATACGATGCTGCCTCAGCACGGTTGGCGAGTTCTAGTGCTTGGTGTTCGGATGACAAATCAAGGCAATCAAGAAGGTAATCAGGGGAGAATTTATCTGATGTAATATAACGATAGGTCGCCTCTCCAAGACTGGCTCTTCCATTCTAACCAAGAATTAACAAATTAGAAGTTAGCGACTTTTGGACTGCTGGCAAAAGCAATTAGATTTAGTGTACCTTTGGAAGTGATTCTATGTAAGATTCAGGAATCTCCATTTCAGCTAATGCATTGCTGTTAATAGCCGTTGCAGCCTTCAATATTTGATTCGTGCATTCTCTCTTGTGCACCAATTGCCTTCTTGTCTTCTCAGAAAGACCACTGGGAGGAACACGAGGTGAAGGAAGCCACCACTTCTCTTGATGCTGGATGTTTCTATGGAAAGAGACCGAACCATCTGTTTCTGGGGCCAATATGCCTTTATCAACATACCAAAATTCTGAATCTTTAAAGCTATCCAAAACTTCCTGTCAACAAATAGATTTATATTAAAGAAAAATGTTTAACTTTAGAAGAATAGTGAGGGACTACAGAGTCTTACAATTAGCATATTGTCTAGCTTTCGCAATGCTGGGAGATTGATATAAAGATCAGGCCTTGGCCTGCAACTCATTACCTGAAAAATACATTGGATGGAAGGAAATTTAACAGCTGATAACATCAGCAATATCTACGATAGACCAAAGAACTGGAGAAATATTATCGATAAGCCTGAATTAGGATAGGAAGCATAATGACCTCAAGCTTGCTTCCATCATGAAAGGTTTGCCAGGAAGGTTTGAACTCAACTATGTGATCGCTGACACAAACAAGCCAATCCATTTCTCTTCGCCACATGGATTTCTTTTCATCAGATAAAGGTTCCAAGCTCCAGAGCTGCCCAAAGAGCGTGGCTATAAAACAACAGTACAAAAAAAAAATAAGAAGGTAAAATTTAGGAAGGACTCGCCGTTTGCATAACTAAAATGTAACAAGTAACGAATATTCACGGTACCAAAGTGTAAATAGTCGAGTACTTAAGAAGAAAAAAAGATTGTGAATGACTGCGTTCCTAATCCTAGAGTTTATTAAAGTAAAAATTACCACAGAGATTGGTAATAGCATTTGAAATCGCCATTGCAGAGCAAACTCCTTTTCCACAACCAGACATGTCTTCTCCCAGCAACAATTTTGCAAATCGTTCTTTCATCATCTCCAACTCTAATTTAAAAAAAAAAATCTCATAAATGCAGCACAGTAACTCTGATAATTAAAACTCATAAATGCTAATAGTTTCTTTCACGAGATCAGAGTAGAGAAAGATTGATCAAAACAATTAATGTAATTTCAGCACCTGATATAGCTTGTTTCGGCTTGTTAGCATTATCATCATTCTGCTGTATTTTCTTCTCATTTCCTACTGAACTTGAAACAGAGTCACTCCGCATTCGCCAGCCCAGAAGCTCGAATTCCTCTTTTGAAGATTCATCAGGACCTACACAACTCTCGTTTGGGCCGCCATCACTGCTACTGCTACTGCTGCTTGACACTCCGGTGCTTGAGTTGCTCTCTCGGCGTTCCTCGCCAAACTCGCTGAAAGCCTCACTTTCGCAGCCAATATCCTCAGAACGAGTACCTCTTTCCCCACCCTTCTCCTCCGAACTCTCCATTCCTACCACTCCTGTTTCCACGAAAACCTGACAACTCCAAGAAATGATGCTTTGCCCCAAACCTTCATGCGAGGCGTTCCTCCTTAAGGGAAACCTAATTTGAAGGCGAGATCTAACTATAGGTTTAAAAGATCTGCAACATAAAATCGTAAGTAGTTTGAGGTTGGAGACAAAGCATTCTGAACCTAATGGAAGGCAGCGATGGTTTCCTGATTCTTCTCCACCGCAAAGAAGGGGCCTATCCATAAGAAATGGGTCATTTCTGCATAGAAACCCAAGAAGAAATAAAGGATTGGTGAGGAGTCCATATTTCGACCCTTTTATCCGTCGAGGCTCAAGCTAGCTATTATTGTTGGCGCTCGCCTAACACAAAATCTCTATGATGGAGAAGGCTTGGTAGCGCGCCCCTCCATAATTATTTCCTTGCCAATACTGTGCTCTATGGAATTTTAAACAAAAGTCCATGCGGCACTGTAACGGTCGTGCTTTGCGAGAACCCCACCACGGCTCTATGACCTTTTACTTCCTGCTCCAAAAGGTTCACTGCGACAATAACTCGAAAAAGGTCGTTTCAGGGAGAATAAAACAATGATAATAAAATAAATGAAAGGAAAATTTTGAAGTGCTCAGAGAGGAATACTGACAAAAGTGACGATGAGAAGGTATCCAAGAAATGACCGTTACACTCCGGACCCGTTGATTTATTTAAATTTTGAACGCAAGAAAAGCGTGTTTGAGATAAAGGAGGCCGAAGGCTAAAAGGAAAGCTTGGGCTTTTCGGCTACAAATATTATTAGTGCAAAATAAAATAGTTATAGGGAATTTGAACTTTTCATATTGAATTGAAAGAAAAATAAATACAAAATAAAATAATAATATATTTGAAATTCATTATTTAATTCAATTTTAATGAATTTGAATTCACCTCAATTGTGTTAATTTCCAATACACCACTTATGTAAAGCACCACTAGTAGATCCCGCAATGGTCTATCGTCAATTCCTGTCTTATGTGACATGTCATTGGCCCTTACCATAACTTTCAGTTGTTAATTTTATTTTAAATCAAATATAAAAAATAATCTGTTGTGTTTATGCTATGCTCAATCAAATAACATAAAAATATTTTCAATATATTATATTTATTTTACTATGCATATCTTTTTTCCGTAAAGCCAAATAAATAGATAGAAAGCTTGGTGCTTGTTATTTTAGTTTATAAAAATTGAAGAATTTTGTTAAAACTTTGTGACAGTTTTTTTAAAAAAATAAATTAATATTTTGATTTTTAACTCACTTTGTTCAAGAAAAAATAAAGTTATTAATGCATAGCCATATAAAAAACTAATCAATGGCCTCTAGCAAAGAACGTAGCTACAGAGCAGATTGAGCAATGTATAATGGAAAGTAATGAAAAACCTTGCAGGAGAAAAAAATATTGGATTTATAATTATTTTAGATAATAATTTAAAAAAAAATTGTTCACAATCACAGCACTATTGCAAAAGGATGAAATTTATAATTTATTATATTATTTCACTAATATGATTAAACTAAATTATTAATATTCATCAAACCTTTAAATATTTGAATATTTAGCAGTAATTAGATCATCGAAATTCACTTAAAATTGATATACAATCTCAACTCTAAATGTGAGTACATCATTCATTATTGTGAAATTTGATCATCGCTTCACCCCCAACTCGCTTTCTTGCTAAGGTTCTCTCAAGTATAATGCTAAACATATCTCCCGAGAAATCCTCTCTCGAGTCCTCTAAAATAAGGTCGCAAGTACTTACCTCTTAGGGCTAACTATTAGTACTTTTTTTCTCCCAATTAAAAGATCATTTTTGTTTCATTCTCCCATGTGTAGCTCTATATCTCCTCAAGCAACCTCCAACTCATCATTCAAGGCCAATAAATGCAAAATGTCATCAAATCGAGTGGATCTTTGACTAAATTAATGATTGTATTGGTCATTAGGGTTTGAAAATTATTGCTCTGCCAAATAGTGTATTTTATTAATGATTCTCCCTTGTAATTTCAGCTTCATAAGCTCGCTCGTGCTCATTTACTATACCGAGATGTTAAAAATCACCACTTACTGAGGTATATTGTACTAGGCAAGGATCTAACTCGCTAAACAAGGCATTATGTCAAGATCACTCGTCAGCCACTACTTTTCATAAAGTGCTTTCACAACTAAGCCTTACATGCAGAAGCTTCACAATACATTAGGATTATTGGTCCCCCATCAGTGCTGGAATGAAATGTTTGTCATTGTCTCCATGTCCTCACTAAGCAGTCATCATCACATTCCTTAGCTAATCAATGTTCAAGCCACTATATATTATAACAGCTCAAATTCTTAACTATCGAGATATTATCCGCTTGGCCTTTCGTCATTCCAGCCCCTTTCGCGAAATCCCATTAGCCTTTCGGCATTCCACGTTGGGTCGCAGCCTTCAGCTTCGCAGGCTGCAGCCCTCTCCTCTTCTTCCCATTCGACGTTCAAGAGATCTCTCAGTTCGCACTTCGCAGCGTTCTCGCAAGTCGCAAGCTCCGGCGCTCCGCTCTTCACAGTCGCAAGCTCCACTCTTCGCAGTTCGCAGTCGCAAGCTCCGGCTCTTCGCACTCGCTACCTTAGGCGCTCGCCAAGGTAACTTTAATCTAGCGATTAATCTTGTTTATCTATTCTAACATACTTCCTATAATGTTTCATTCTTATGCTGGAACGAGAAAGTCATTCAAGCTAGTTGCAATAGTTTTATTTTCAGATCCCATATTCCCATTTCTTAAAAGCTCCTAATGAGCATAAAAATTAACTTCTGATTCTTATTAACTTCTGTTAGAGTAAGTTGTCCGGCAAATATAAAAACAGCAATGAAGCTGTTTATTAGAGCAAACAATCTTCTTCTCGCAACAGGGCTGGTAACAGTCATGGCAATTATTGTTACTTTCTGTTAAAATCAAAATTTCCAAACCTTAGAAATAAAAAATGGTGGACAGATTGGATATGCAAACATCCATCATCTTGATGTTTAAGTGTAATATTTGTAAATTAAGCATACATCTTAGAAGTAGATTCTTTAGATTTCATGCTAAAATCTAAAGACTTGATGCGATGTAGAATAATATAGGAAAAGATCAAATCAGTTTTAACTTAGGATTTAAGAAAAAATTTCTTGAATTATAAGATATTCATAGCTAGTTGACTCAAATGGAATTTGATAATTAATGTTATCATATATCTTCAGTACTTGATGATTCCCTTGGTTATATTGTTAGGCTTTTGATAAATGGAATGATTCTTAAAACGAATGAAGTCATTATGCAATATTATCATAAAATGCAAAGTAGAATGCAAAGTTTGTAATTTTCTTTTTATTTTCATAAATTATAATGAATTATAATGTTTTGCTTTAAATTTTGCTAGTGAAATATATATATATATATAATTTTTTGTATTTATTTTTTTATATATTAAATTTGCCCCCCATAAAAAAAAGGGTTGGATCTACCACTGCTTAAGAGGTTTCACAATCTCTCCCATTTAAATAACTGATGTTCTCATCAGCATCATTATCTTATAATCATCCATTAGGCAGATAAGATTCTAGATGTGGTGCCTACAAGTTAAAGTGTTAGCTCCAGCTATGTAGCACTTTGTCCCATATAAGATTCATGAGATGTCCCTCATTATGTAAAACTTTAATTATCTTGTATGATACTTAATTCCCATCCTTATGACTGGTGCATTGCTATGATACATTTTGTAATAGCTCAAACTCTTTAACTATCATAGTATTATTCACTTTGGTCTAATAACATCATGATTCTGTCATGTTGGTATAACTTCTTAAGAGATCACTCATTCCAGAATTGCTTCCACATGAGCATGCTTAACTTCAAATTTTTTTTAATGAAATTCCAATTATTATACCAAAAGGCGTCTTGATGTTTAAGAGTTTAGTTTCTTTTTAAAGTCTCGAACTTTCATTTTACTTAAAGTTCATTACATCCACTCCATATTAATATAAATTTTAATTTGATAATAATATCATCTAATTATTTAAATATTTAATTTAAATTAAATATTTAATGGACAAAAAATAATAATAATTTTTCTTTAAAACTTAACCTGAAGTGAAAAGCCATTTTAAAATGAAGCACCCTCATATATTTTTATAAATAGTTGATTATGAGATAAATTAAATTTAATTTTTTTTATAAAGTTAATAAATAATTGTAAAGTTGTTTGTTAAATATTTCATAATCAGATAAAACATTATTAGAAATTATGCCAAAATTAAAAGGACAAATTAATTATTATTTTAAAATTATTACATAATCTATAACTTTCTAATTGATTGCAATAATAATATTTTTTAGTCCCCTTTATATTCCATGAGGTAGCTTTCTTTTCAGACATAAATACTTGAACATGAACATAAGAAAGGTATTAGGGAGATGAAGAGGGAAAGTTTTCGTAGTCGAAAATTTTACTTAAGTAGGCACGTGAGCCATTAAATCTTATAGTGTTGATCTTTTGGAATAACAACTTAATTAGGCACGTGAGCCGCTCATTTTTGCTGATCTTGACATGACTTATTCACATACAACCCGTATTTAAAAAATCATGAAAAAAATATTTTCCATTTACCATATATTTTGGATTTTTTTATTATTTTATTTATTCTAGATGTGTTGTGAAGGAGTTATGGTTAATGGAGCTTTTTCATATTTGATCCAATTAATCTAGAATTTAGAATAAGAACATGCCATTTGAACTATAATTTGTTATTGTTGTTGTTTTTATATATATAGAAGGTCCTTATGATGATTTTGAAATTAATATTCTCACATGTTTTTTTCTCTCCTAATTAGCATAACTCTCTCTCTCTCTCTCTGACACAGGCACACATAGATTTTTCACTTAAAAAGCTTGGCCCACATTTCAGTAAAATTATTCTGTGCGGATGCAGACACCGTCCGAAGGCAAATCAGAATGCATCACGTCACTTTTTTTTATGTATACCGCAGTTGTGTACCGAATGACGTGGCACGTTCTGATTCGCCTCCGGACAATCCGATATCCGCACAGAATAATTTCTCCACATTTCAAGGCATTTGAAGGTTCTCACGCCATAGGATTAAAAATTATGATCCTTGTCATTTTATCTTGATTTTGTATAAAATTCTTAAGCTCTTCTAGTCATAAGAAGCAAGGAGGGAGGATTTGCATCAAGACATCCTAATTAAAGTTTAGATCATCAACTTGCATGAAAAGCTTATTTTCTTAATTATTTCGATTGCTTTTGTATATACACTAATTTTAATTTCTGATTATCCTTAAGAGATTAAAATTGCATGCATTTGCATGAAAGCTCCAAAATGGAGAAACTCTAGAGACCATATTCTTTTTGAAACACTATATCCTATGTCTTAATTCTTACAATAAACTTCACAACTGCACACAGAAAAACACATTTGAGATTAATAAGTTTCCGCATATCATTATCAAATAAATTAATATCATAGTACATCCGTGTTCTGTCATCAAGTTGAACCCATAATGAATAAAAAATAAAAAAAATAAAAAACCGTAACACAAGCTACATGTCGAGTCGGGATGGGCCCAAGTTTATCTTACTAAATTATCAATTTTGACTTCCAAATCATTTATCAAGTTGAGCCCGAACTAGCTCACAAATCGACTTAGATTCAATTACACTCCCGAGTGGACACCATCTAACAATACAAAATAAGCCCAATTTGCTATGTCAAATCCTCTCAAGACCGACCAAACAAATCACAGCAAATAGAAATACTCGTCAATGATTACCCATTACATGAGCTGAGCAAGATATTCATTGTAAGCCTCAATCCAAATTATTTTCAACCATTTATCTCAAAAAAAAACCCACCATTTACTAAAGCATCCACGGTTTTTTATCGATATCGCATAGCTTACTACTTCCTACAGAACAAAACTCTAGCTCTCTAAAATAAGCTCCATTGCTCTTCAAGCGGTTATCTGAGTCAACTAAGATTTCATTTAGCATGGCTTTCTTACAGCTTCTTAATGTAGTTTTTTAGTACAAAAATTAAAATTTCTGTATTAAAAAATTGTGTTAAGAAGCAGTAAGAAAGCCGTCCCAAATGAAACCTAACACTAGCAGAATAACGAAATCATCAGAAAAACAAAGAGACTGTGGAATAATAAGCTAAGAAGCATTAATTAGTAAAGCAGCAGCTAATTAAACCTTAGATAGAGGAGTAAAGATCTGAAGTTTATTACACAGGCAAGTTATTTACAGAGCAAGGTATTAGCACATTTCTTACGTGTTGGAGCACATTCAGTAGCATCATACAAGCACGCAATTATTTAATGGTAAAAGCTCAGTCAGATAAAGCATAAAGATATATCCATAGCACTCGCACATAAATATCTGATTCTGCCGATTCTAAGTTTACAGCTGAGATTTTATTTAGTACTCTATGTATAATACGGTAATTCAGTGCTTGAAATCTTTATCTTTGATGACTGTGATTGGGCACACTGCGTTGGAGACTACATAGTTTGTTACACTGCCAAGTATAATCCTGCAGAAAACAAGAGGAACAAAAAGTTAGACATCACATCACATGTTTCACTGATTTTCTCAGAGTCAAAAAGTATGTTTTTTAAGCTAAAAAATGGAATGTTCATTAAGGAAATTATAGTTGTAATAATGGAGGCATGCAGAATCACGATAATCCAAAAATTTTATAGAATTGCCTGTTGTGCAAATAATCACAGCAAAAATAAAATCACACAACACAAATATAATAACAAGGGATTTACGTGGTTCGGTGAAGATGACTACGTCCACGAGGAGGGAATGATTTCACTACTTTGGAGAACAATAAGAAATTACAAAACTCTCAAGCTTTCTCTCTTGTTATAACAACCCCCAAATCCCTCGATTTACAAACTTGAGGGGAAACAATTAAAGAAAAAAACTTCCTAATCTAATTCCCAATCAAATCCCAACCAAATCACATAATTAGGAAATAAATCAGCTACCTAATTAATTGCAATAACGAGCCATTAAAACTTTACAAATAAAGCTTTATTATGATTTGGAAATAAATCCAAATCAACAATATTACGATTTGAAAATAAATCCAAAACAACAATCTCCACCTTATCTTTCATTTCAGAAAGTGGAAGATGATAAATTAGGCTCCAATATCAGAATGATTGCACCCATATAGCTGCCTACAAACCCCCCTCCTAAGGGATCAAGCTGAGCGTAATTCTTCAAAACAAGTGGACAATCAATCACGAGTCCTGCACCACTGCTGTGGTGACTGCATCTCGAAGCCTGCATCAATTGTATCTTTCAGATATCTCAGGATATTATTCACAGCTTGTCAATAACTCATTCATGTATCATGTATGAACCTGCTCACAATGCCACCGGCTGCAATGTCTGGATCGAGCTGTTCCAAAATCAAACCAAACTATGCTATAAATGCCAAGTGACCACGGGTCGAGGGATTCTTAACCACTGGGGAGAACATCTCATCATAAGCAAGCCTGTTCCGTTGCACAGAGTCTTTTGCCACCAAACTAGCCTTGTACTCCACATCAACTCCAAGAGATCATTCCTTCTTTGCACGCATCCATTTGCACCCAATGACTTTTCTTTATGGAGAAAGCTTCACCAACCTCTAAGTAACATCCTTCTGAAGAGACTTCATATCTTCATCCATAGCCCTCTTCCATAGATCATCATCAAGACTGTCCACTGCTTTCTTATAGTGACTAGGAACTTCAACCTCCGTGGCTGAAGTGCAAATGCAATGTGATCCCTACACCAAGTTAGTTTTGGGACATTCTGGCACTTGAACCTGTTCTTCGCAATAGATTCCTGAGCAAAATCCTCATCCTCAACATCATCTTCCACCACCTAATCTATAGCTAAATCAGATACCTGGGTAGAAATGATTGACTTCTGTGGAACAAATGGAGTTGCATCAAACTCTAGTTTCTGCAGTGCATCTGTGTTCCCAGTGGAATTCTCCACCAGCTAAGAGTCCCGAGGCTTCAATATACTCGCCTCATCAAAAGTAATGTCCTTGCTGATGACAATCTTCTTCTCTGCTGGATCATAGAGTTTGATGCTCTTGACTCCACACCTGAAGCCAATAAGATAGCCTTCTTTGCCCTAGATTCCAGTTTATCATTCTGAACATGATAATAAGCTGGACACCCAAACACTCTCAAGTGCTGATAATCTCCAACAGGATGCCCCGACCAAATCTCCTTTGGTATCTTCTTCCCAATAGCTGCAGAAGGAAGACAGTTCACCAAGTAACAGGCATAATCTATTACTTCAGCCCAATAGGCTCTATCCAACCCAACATTGGATAATATACACCGAACTTTCTCCATCAAAATCCGGTTCATCCTCTTTGTCACCCCGTTCTGTTGCGGTGTCTCTCTAACAGTGAAGTAATGCTCTATCCCAAATCTCTAGCACTCTTGCAAGAATGCATCCAAAGTGTATTTGCCACCAATGTCTGATCTGATACCCTTGATCCTTTTGTCAGTATGAGTCTCAATCCACTTCTTTCAAGTTCTAAAAATCTATAGTACCTCGCTCTTAAGCCTCATAGTGGTACACCTAAACATATATGGAGTAATCATCAACAAAAGAGATAGAGCATCCTCACTCGCCAAATGATGCTGTTTTCGTCGGGCCCCAAACATTTGGGTGAACGTACTCCAGCATATCCTTTGTACTGTGGATGGCAGTACCAAAGGATACACGTATTTTCTTGTCAAACACACAATATTTACAAAGATCGAGCTTGTAGATTCTTGCTCCTTTAATCAACCCCTGCTTCATTAAAGCCATAAGAGAAGCCTCTCCGGCATGAGCTAGCCGCATATGCCACAATGTAGTGGCATCAGAAGAATCATCAGTAACGGCAGCTGTTCCAATCACTGTTCTTCCCTGAAGGTAGTAAAGGTTGTGGAGACGAAACCCTTTCAGAAAAACCAACGACCCATGATATATTTTCAGAACTCTTGTCTCAATGACTACCCTATAACCCTTAGTCTCTAAAACCCCAACAAACAGCAAATTCTTCCTAATATCTAAAATATGTCTCACATCAGTCAGCTCTCTCACAATATCATCATGCATTCTGATGAAGATGCTCCATATACTAGTTGTATGACAAGCCTGATCATTTCTCATGGTCATAATACCACTATCAAGCCCTTGTAGGTACAGAACCACTTTCTAGTGGGACAAATGTGATAAGTATCACTAATATCCAGAGCATGAACCATCTGAATACAAACTTTGAGAAACTACAAATAGTGATACATCTGAATCTTTTTCATGCTTTTCCATGTTAAAGTTAGCCTCAATGAAAACTCTCTTTCTCTTCTCCTTCAGCTTTGGGCAACATTTCTTCTAATAACAAGTCTCCAAGAAGAAAGCACACTGATTCTTCTCAAGACTGTGCCCACAAGACTTGCCTCGCTTGCTGCCGCCCTTTTTCTTCTTCTCAATTCTTGCTTGTTGGAATGTGAGAGCCTTAGCTAAATCCATCTTTGCAGACTCATTGTCCCGATGCCAGAACTCATAATTCAGCAATGTAGTAGTCACCTCACCATAGTTCAAGAGCTCCTTCCCATGAATGAGCATTATCGTAAAGTTTTCGTACTCATTCGAGAGAGAATTCAATAGGAGTGTCTTGTCTCTATCTCCAACCTCCTCATCCAAATTCAAAAGATATGTAAACATCTTTGTGAAGTTATTCAAATGCTCATCAATTGTAACCCCATGTCTCATTTGAAACATATAGAGCCGCCACTTCATATGAAGACGATTCTCCACACTCTTCGTTAGATACTTGTTCTCCAAAGTCTTCCATAGCTTCACAGCAGAAGTCTCCATCATCACCCCATATTCGATCTCCTGAAATAGGCAATTTCTGATCAAGTCACAAGCACTCCAGTTCACCTTGAGTCAATCTCTCTCAGACATCTCTTCAGGACGTTCATCGCCATCAAGAACATCTTCCAGATTCAAAGAGCACAACATATCCATCATCTCACATCGCCACATGCCAAAGTTCCCTTTGCCATTAAATTTCGTCACATCGATTTTGATGAGATGTGTAACAACTTGATGAATTGTCGCCTTCTCCACCGTCGAGGTGTATGAATTCATGGCTCCACTGGATTGCATAGCTTTCACCAAATTTCAGCTTTCTTACAACGTCGGAATTGCACCAATTTGGCTTAGTTTCTACTTTCAACAGTGATACGGAACACAGCTACAAAAACTCTGTAGACAATCAATCGTTTTGATTTCTTCTATCAATAATTGAGATCTGCCCACGTGCAGCCAATTGCAGACTGCTCTAGCAAGTAACCAGCTGTACGCGAGTTGTCTCCCAACTCACAGTTCGACCAGAGAACAGTCACAGAACCGCGTCTCTAACCCGTGCTTCCATGGCTCTCTGTTCAAAATCAAACTTTTGCCAGCTACGTTAGAATAACCCGCACGTTTGCATGTAGCCGCATGCCACTACGCACTCACAAGCCTTGATCTCCCTGCAAGATTCGCGCCTCCATGTGCGACACAACCCACAAACCAGGTTGTCTGTCTGCATTAGTCTCCGCTTCGAGCAAAATTGCGATCCAGATGCTTCCATGCCAATCTCGTGCCCGCTATCTCATGATCTGTGCGTGAGGCTTCCGTGCGCCTCCTGTGCGGCCCAATCCGCAACCCAGAGCTTTCGTCTTCCACGATCAGCCCAACCTCGCCACCACACTTCCGTCCGAACTCTGTTCCAAGCCTGGCCGAACCACACCAACAGGAAATCTTCCTGTTCGTCGTAGCCGAAAATCGTCGAAATCCGACTCTAATACCAATTGTTGTGCAAACAATCACAACGGAAACAAAATCACGTAACACAAATACAATTGATATATCACCAAAAAATTATCTTGATCGGGCACGAATCTCGAGGAAAAACTCAAGTTGGAAACTTCAAAAATTAATTCGGAGACCATTTAAACTCCGATTTCAGCAAGCTTATAGTCGAACTGAGCGTCTCGGAAATACGAATCCAACAACACCAAATTCGACTCAATCCGAGTCCAAATGAGTCCAAATCAAGTACCCGAAGCACTGTTGGAAGCATCGAACAACAATTTGAGTTACCAGACGGTCTCCGATTTTGACGAGCTTATAGTCGAATCAAGCGGCTCGACGAGACGAATCCAACGAGCCCAAGATCGTAGAATTTTGATACCATTAAGACCTTAAAATGCTCAATAAACGGTTCACGATCAAGGGATTCAATATCAGCCGTTCATCCAGATCACTCCTTATTTGCCCCTGATCCCTCATCTATTTACGGGCTATGCCACTCCAGAAAAACTATAAATAGCCCCTCATTTCTCTTAAGAGGGGACCCAAGCCCAGAAGAAGAAGAGAAGAGAAGTCTAGGAGGGAACAGCTCCTCCTCGACCACCGCCGGAACACCGCCGGAACTTCGCCGGAACTCCGCCGGAACACCACCAGAACATCGCCAGAGCACCACCAGGCGCCCGAGGGACGCCGGAGCTCTGCCCGACACCGGAGCAACGTCGGAATTCAGCCCGACACCGGAATTATACCCGACGCCTGAGTGACGCCGGAATTCTACCGGACACCCGAGTGACGTCAGAACTCTGCTTAACTGACACTCATTGTAATCTGATCGTCCTGAATTTAACGGACGAATCAACCTTGTGTATTTCATACAATACTAGTGAAACTTTTTCAACTGGGAGTGGCCCCATGGTTTTTCCCTTTTTCAGGGCTTTCCACGTAAAAATCCTGGTGTTTCTTTCATTCCTCTGTTTGTGTGCTGGATATACGTACAACGCTGAGACGGAAATTTAAACTCTATCGCCACGTATATTTAAGTCCACAACAACAATAAACAGTGATTTACGTGGTTCGACGAAGATGAATACGTCCACAGGGAGGGGATGATTTCATTAATTTAGAAAATAATAGGGAATTACAAAACTCTCAAGCTTTCTCTCTTGCTACAAGCCCCCAAACCCCTCAATTTATAGATTTGAGGGGAAACAATTAAAGAAAAAACTTTCTCATCTAATTCCCAATTAAATCCCAATCAAATCACATAATTAGAAAATAAATCAACTCCCTAATTAATTGCAATAAAAAGCAATTAAAACTTTACAAATAAAACTTTGTTATGATTTGGAAATAAATCCAAATCAACAATATTATGATTTGGAAATAAATCCAAATCAACCTTGCCATCTTCAGACATTCAATTGTTTATCATACTAATCAAATAAGAAGCAGCTCAAGCAAGGATTAAGTTGGAGAACTTAACAATCTGTCCTCTTTCTCTACCTGGAAACTTGGACTTCATTTATTGTGCTCTACTCCCAACCGATCCAAATCCTTTATTTACAGATAAATCTAATGTTTTATTATTTCAGAGAACCAGCGCTGGCAAATGTTATATTATAAATCAGTTTGCTCGACAAGGTATCCCATCAAGTTAAGCTTTAGTGAACGAATTTGCCATCAAAAATGAGGAAGCCAACAACGAAGTATTAGGCTTTGTGCTTGCACAAAATATACATTATAAGGCCATTCATTAAAGTGTGTAGTTTAGCAAACTTAATTAGTCCTTTGTGATTTGTAAAAATGAAAAAAATGGGACAAGAATCATGAAGCACTCAAGTAAATATACCAATCAAAGTTCACAAAGTTAGTTCTCTCCATATATTCCGACGGCAAGCTGTTAATTGCACGGTGAAGCACCTCAATATAGCAGAACATTAAATGCAGGATGCGCATTCATTCCATAATAAACTATGCCAATGTCCCATGCAAAACATTAAAATTTCATAGCCTAAAAATAGAAGTCATTTCCGCAACTTCTTACATTGACATGTATCACTTTATTGATACATCCTAACAATCATTTAACAAAAGTCATAGAGAATTGCAACTACAATTTCTTTTCTTTTTTTTTCAGTAACTACAAATTCATTTCTTTTTCAATGGCTACAATTTCATTTTTACAATTTCAAATTCAAAGTAAATAATGGCAAGATTTTAAAACATTGAAAATTTATAATAAAGGCATAAAGGCATTTGCAAACCACCTAACTCCATTGATAAAAAACTAGAAACTAAATCTACAAATGAGAGGCTGAATGCCGATTAAAACAATATGTAGTTTTGCTTACCCATAAGATAACCTATCAATAATCTCTTCAGTTATTGCTTTTGCAATTATTGCTTCGTTCGTTTGTTATCTCATAATAAACATGAATGTGTTTCATCAATGTGGCAGAAAGTCACACACAGGATTCAAGGTAAGAAACCTATGAAAAAGACCAGACATGCATATATGAAAATAGATAAAAAAAAAAACATTAATGCCCGAGTCTTCTTGTCCAACACCTCCGCAATTGGTTTCCCTACCATGAAGATCAAGAAGACTAGAATTTCTTTTGGTGAGATTGACATTTTGAAAAGCATGGTAGCTTGAAAGCGTTACCATAAGAGGCCTAAGTTTTGATGGCAAGTCTTTTTGAAACCTGGAAGCACAAAGTTAATGCATGCTAAAAATTGCAAACTAGATTTGTTTTATTCTCTTAAACCAGCTTCTGCATAAAATCAACCTAAGAATTTAAATTAAACTAACAAGATTTCCCTCTAGCTTCAAATTTTCTGAAACTTTAAATCCTCTTAAGCAGACACAATAAAAAACCCAACCATTAAATTTTGCCGAAGGTCTTTTGATGGGCTTTATGTCCTGGGAACACTTCCATCTAGTTTTCCTGCAAATTGACAGCAGATGTACATCCAGAAGGTGCGCCCAGAGCAACTGTTAGTTGTCCCCTGAGTTCAAGTCATGGGAACAGCCTCTCTACAAAGCAGAACCTCTGCATTTCAACCTCCATAAAGGTAGAATATTTATGCTCTAAATACACCATTATTTCTTCGAGTTAAGCAATCTTTTTAGGCCATTTCTAATCCCTAGTCCCTCCAATCATCTGCATACCATGACTAGTCAAGAATGTCTATGCACTTTCCTAAAAACAATTCGTAGAGGATGAACCCAAATCATGTCTTTTTCACGCGTCGGGCCACTCTTCATATTGGCAATAGTAGAGGGCCACTCTTCATATTGGCAATAGTAGATGCAACATAAAGCAGATTTTCACCTTGGTATGTCGATGAACTGTACTTGACACTACCACTGGTTTTCCAAGCGCAAAAAAAATATAAAACTGCAGCTACTACATACTTCAATGGGTTAGGAACTTGTCTTTGCTTAAGCCATGAATGTTTAGCACGCCATAACTGAAGTTTGATTTGAGAAGACTTTATGTGATCCCTTACAGTCACGAAAAATTGGGATTTTGTTAGAATAGCCCAGGAGGGGCAGGTGATTGGCCCAATTCTACACCAAGTGGATGCCCGGGCGGAACCAGGCAGATCCCGCCCCCTTTGGGGTGGGGTCCACATGTTAAGGAAGAGAGAGAGAGAGAGAGAGAGAGAGAGAGAGAGAGGAGCGGATGAGTGGAAGATTTAAATCTGAAGGGCTGTTTGGACTTTTGGCTTTGTATTATTTGCTTTTAATAGTTATTCTCATCTTGGAGTTAGGCTTATGTTGAATGTTTGCTGAATTTAAGAGTTCTTGAGGTTTGCTTGGGTTCTAGCTGCCGGCTAGGTATTTGGGAGAATAGGATCTTCCTCTCGAATTGAAGATTCATTGTATCTTGCTTGCTTTCTTCTACTTTTCACTTATTATTTAGTTTTCCTATTGATTTTCCAAGGAATTTCTGCAAATTCCTGCTTTGCACTTGCTAAAATTTGGGATCAAATTGGTATCAAAGATTTTCTTGGGCAAAAAAACAAGTTTTCTTCGCTGTTTTTTTGCGATTGAAACCTAGATCCAATTAATGGCAGCAAAGAAGATGAATTCGTTGGAGGGCGAGATGGAACAACTCAAAGCCGAAGTATAGGAAAAATATTCCGGGTGGAGGGAAGACTCTCGGCCATTGAGAACCGAATTGGGAACTTTGAAGAGATGATGAAAAAGATGCTTGAGATGCAATCGAAAGCATCACCGGCGATTCCTAGGGTGGAACCACGAGGAAAGGAGGTCCAGGAGGACGGCGATGAATTGAAGAGTGTTTTCTATGAAGGACCGCCACCAGGAGCCCTGTTGGCGGGTGGATCGGGTTATTCTGAAGGGAGGACAACAACGAGGAGTGAAGCCGACCCTTTTGGGAGATTACCCAGGCATGGGGAGAGGTGGAATGGAGAAGGGCATGGTTGGGGGAGCCATGTGGTCAAAATCAACCAAGGGAGGAAGGAAGGAAAACACACCACCACTACATTGGGGGAAACATCGGGGGAAGAAACTAATGGGGTATGGATGGGAGGGCAAGGACGCTAAAAATGCCGGTCTTTGAAGAGGAGGATGCTCAAGGTTGGGTATACCGGGTGGAACATTACTTTTCCATCAATAGGATGACTGAAGGGGAGAAACTCATGGTGGTGGGTCTATGTTTGGATTGGAAAGCCCTAGCCTAGTTCCAATGGAGGGAGGCAAGGTGTCCGATCTACTCATGGGGAGAATTTAAAGAATGCTTGTTAGAACGTTTTCAAGCCATCCAGGAAGAGGACCTCCACGAGCAGTTCTTTGCCCTAACTCAGGAGGGGACATGGAGTACAAGGAAAATTTTGAGCAGCTGTCAGGGAGACTGAGGAAGGATTGGAGGGAAATTTCATGAAGGAACTTAGGGAGGACATACATGCAGAACTCTGTGTACTAAGGCCTAGGGGGCTGAGAGAAACAATGAAGCTAGCCTAGAGGTTCGAGGAAAAATATAAGAGGGAGAAGACTATTAGAAGCAACACTATGCGAGGAGCCTATCGGAGTAACCCTACTACTCTAGCTCCCAGAACCCAAACATTATCCTTCTAGAGAGAAGCACCTAGAGAGAAGAGCGGTGGAGTTCTCCCAGGGGGGAACTTCAAGCGACTCACAGAAGCGGAGGCGTAAGATAAGCGGGCAAAAGGGTTATGTTTCAAATGTGATGAGAAGTACGGGCTGGGGCATAGGTGGAAGGACCGAACTCTTCAGTCTCTCACCTTCTGTGATGACGAGTTAGCTGAGGAGGGAGGTGGGAGTGAGGCATCAACGGAGAAGGAAAAGCTGCATTTAGACATGATTGAGGTCTCCTTGAACTTAGTGGAGAGGTTCACTCCGAATCACACCATGAAGGTGAGAGGAGAGATAGTAGACAAGGAGATAGTGGTGTTGATAGATAGTGAGACTACCCATAATTTCATTTTCAACCAGATTGTAGATCAATTGGGGCTAAAACTGGTGGATACAGGGTGCTATGAGGTGATGATGGGGACAAGTAAGATGGCGACAGGTAGAGGGGTGTGTAGGGGAGTGGTCTTGACAATACAGGAAATCCATGTGAGAGGATTTTCTCCCATTGGAGTTGGGAATCACTTATGTCATCCTGGGGATGAGATGGCTGCAGATCTTGGGAGATACAAAGGTAAACTAGAGAATGCTGACAATAGAGCTGATAGTAGAAGGGAGGAGGATGGTGATTAAGGGAGATGTAAGACTCTCCAAAGCCATGGCGTCACTAAAAACCATGATAAGAGTCATATAGGAGGAGGGCGGAGGATTTTAGTGGAGCTACAGAGTTTGAAGGGGATTAGAGGGGAGGAAGGGGGGACATCCCTCTTTCAGTACAGCTGGTTATATAGTAGTTCCGTGAGATTTTTTTGCCACATCAAGGACTGCCACCATAGAGGGGACAGGAGCATGCCATCATATTAAGGGAAGGGGTATCACTGATCAGTGTCAGGCCTTACCGCTACCACCAGATTTAAAAGGATGAGATTGAGAAGCTGATCCAAAAGATGTTGGAGGCAGGGATCATCGAGCCTAGCATGAGCCCTATTTCTAGCCCAATTCTACAGGTTAAAAAGAAGGATGCAAGTTGGCAGTTTTGTGTGGACTACCGGGCCTTGAATAAGGAGATTGTGCCAGACAAGTTCCCTATTCCAGTGATAGATGAGCTGCTAGATTAACTTTGTGGAGTGGCAATATTCATGAAAGTGGACCAGAAGTTGGGGTTATTTTCTTTTAATAGTTATTCTCATCCTAGAGTTAGGGTTATGTTGAATTTGCTGAATTTAGGAGTTCTTGAGGTTTGCTTGGGCTCTAGCCGCTGGCTAGGATTTGGGAGAGCCGGATCTTCCTCTCGAATTGAAGATTCATTGTATCTTGTTTGTTTTCTTCTACTTTTCACCTATTATTAAGTTTTCCTATTGATTTGCTAAGCAATTTCTGCAAAGTCCTCCTTTGTTCTTACTAAAATCTCAAATTTTAGCCACTATTTTCGTGATTTCTACACTTGTTTCCTATCAGATTTCTACCAAAATACCATTATAAACATATGATTTTCCTGGTACACCAGTAAAATATTTAACTTAAAACAGTAATATTCCATTAAATTTTATTTAAAAAATCTTAAACTCAAATAATTAAAACATCCTTACTAACATTGAGATGATCAACATAAACATTAGAGACATAAACTTTATCCAAACTGATGCAAGACTAAAATGATTAGGCGATGTTATATAAGAATTTTGCACGCTTCAAATTAGAGGGCTATATAGATTAGTAAGCTTGTAGTGATTTAAACGATGAAATAAAACAATAGAGATAAAAATAGCTTAGGCCAAGTCACACAACTAAAGGTTCAAAAAATAATCAATTACTCAATCAAAGCATATATGGAAGATTTTCAATGAAAATCCCTAAGTTAACAATGAGACTAGTCACTATGAAAATAGATCCCTCACTCAACTCTCTATACAGTGATAGGTTCAGTAGAGGATAGTAACACAATCTTTGTGAATCAATTAAGGCCACAATTGAGAGCAACTAGGAAGATAAAGGATTTGGAGGAAGAGTTTACCCTCGTCAAGGTTGAGAAACAATCTGCCATTGGAAGGAAGAGATTTGTTCATCGATGGCGGCGGCGAGGGTGAAGGCAATCCTCTCTACGTATTCTGCCACAATTTGGTCAATCTCGAGGTTGAGGTCAAAGAACGGTGAGTTGAGGATGTTGATGTGGCCTTGGTCATCGTAAACGAACCCATAATCAAGTTCCGGATCCGTCATGCATGAGGGAACAATAGATTTTGGGTGCTGGAACTTCCGGATAGCAAACGACGATCTCCCAGTCGGTTGGACAGCAAGAAGACGTGCAGAAATATTCTGGACAGCCTCCAAACAACGTCCAGAAAATTTGGACAGCAACTTACAATGTTCAGAAAAGCCTTGGACAGCTTTTATAGGATGTTGGGAGCTTTTGGACAGCAATCTATGACCTTCGGGGGTGCAGGACAGCAAGATAATCTTGCTGGAATACGTGGACAGCCAGCAGGAACCTCAGGGAAAGCAAGGAAAAGTGGGGGAGAGCTTGGGAGGAGGCGACTAGGGCTGGGAAAGATTGGGGAAGGTTGATTTGAGAGTTTATGGGAATAATTTAATTAAGTAGGAGGGAGGAAAGGGGGGGCGGCAGCTTAGGTTGGGATTGGATGGGGAATTGATGGGAGGGAATTAATGTGGGTAGATTGAATTGGAGAGAAAGGGTGGGCCGGCCAAAGAGAGGGGAAAGAGGTGTCTAGGTTCGATGAATGTAAGAGTTTGAATTGATTCACAATCAATTCCAGATTTAAACAATCCTTGATTGAGGGAAGACTTCCAAAATTAAACTAAATAATTTAGTAAAGAATTTGAAATTTAAAATTCGTTTGAATTTGAATTCAAAAAAAACTTACCAAAATTAAAACGATTTAATTTAGGAAAGAATGAATTTAGGAGGGAAAGGATGGAGGCTAAGGGGAAGTGGCCGGCGGCTAGGGCTTGGCCTAGGGGAGAGGGATTTTTGGCCAAGGAAGAGGGGAAGGTGGAGGTGGCGGCTTGTAGGGGGGAGGGAGAGATGACCGGCCTAGGTTGAGGTGGTGGGGGGGGGTTTCGGCTAATAGTGGGAGGTAAGGGTGGAGGGCCGGCGATTTAAGGAGGTTTGGCCGACGGTCAAGGGAGATGGAGGAGGGGAACTTAGGGAAAAGAAAGTGAACCACGAGCCCAGACGCTTCCTGTGGCTGGTGGGTGATCAGTCGCCCTCACCTAGGGCTCTCTCTAAGCTCTCTCTCACAACACATAAGAAACAAGAAGCAAAAGCTAAAATTTGTCATAATAATCTTCATCCGCCCTCAAAGAAGGAGGAGGAGGCTTTAAATAGCCCATACAATAAAGAAAATACAAAAGACTCAATTGCCCCTAGGGCATACATATGACTAAGCCCTTAAGTGAGGGCATAAACGGAAAAGTTCAATAAAACTCATTGAACATAATAAATAATAAATCTAATACAATGATAATCAAAAGTAGATCGATGCGATCGTGGCCGTAAATCATCGACTCCATCTCTGATAGACTCTCCAAGGTCGGATGTCCTTATCACAAACCCTATTATTGACCAAATAAGCAATCTGGTCAAGTGATTTGTTGAGATCTATGATAGTAGCAAGATCACAAAATTCATAAAAGGATTTTATGGATGTATATCAGACAGGATGGTAATGTATGTAAATTGAAGCACTCTAAATTTTTTCCCTCCCTTTCCAAGTGCAAACTTTTATTACATTCTAAAAAGGATAGCAACTTGATCCCACAAATATGAATTACACAGTAACCGTACAATCTCATCAATAAATTTTTTTTGAGAAAACAATTTTTAGAGTATTTTAATCAGGCACTTAACAAACATTTAACTTTAATTACATCCTAAAGAAGAAAGCATCTTGATATCACAAATATGAATTACGCAGTATTATATGGCAGACATACAATGGTACAACCTCATCAATAAAATTTTTTGATCAAAGCAATTTTTAGAGTATATTAATCAGGCACTTAACAAAAATTACGCATATGAAACTAACTCAAAATAGGATTTTGGATGCAAGATAGTGTCCGACCCAAGTTTTCCAATCAAAATTTTGTGATACGGTTCTTTTCACTCCCTAAATCTAAAATAGAACTAATGAAGCTAGATTTTACCTAAAAACGTAATGTAGAAAAGTTCCTCCAAAGATTCCTCAGTTTGGTGTGCTTGCAACATCAAGGAAAATGTACGATCTACATTTATCACATATCCTAACTCAATGACTACACATTTGAAGTGGTAGCATCAGCCTTCTTGTCATCCCATTTAGGTTTTTATTTAGGTAGGCATGGATTTTATGCATAACTTGAAAAGGAATGCAATAAAAATGCCATTCTTGAAGTTTTATTTGCAACATTTGCCACTATAAAGAGTTTAATTTAGTTGTGATTTCAATGCTATTATTTGAACTCTAATTTTATGATACTAAGTTTTGGTTAGAAGATGTGGAAAGGTGCCTTCCCTAGAAATAAAGCATTTGATTTGTGTAAGGGTTCTCCTCGCCCTTTAAAATGATACGACGGAATGTGTGATGACCTCTTCACCTGATGGAGAATGAATGAGAGATTAATAGTGGAACCCTAAACAACGGTGCTTAGTTATGGACGCAAATGGTTGGTGTTAAACCGTATTAAGAATCTTGGCATGTTTTTACGTGCTTGCATTCCTTCTTGTACATTTTTTTACACTCTTGTGTTGCTTGTTGCAATTACACTCTACTTACACTCATAAGCACTTGAGTGAGTTGTTTTTGCAAAACAAAATTACTTCAATACAAGTTTATTCACACTCCACTTTAGTGTCTTATTGTCATCAATTAATAACCAAGACTAAGCAATTTAAAAGCTAAACTACAAACACCTTAAAATCCTAAGCAATTAAGTAGATGATCATAGAGAATATAGTTATGATTTGTATATTCAACCCAATTCCATAATTAAACAGTTTAAGGCATAAGGTGTAAGCTAGACTTGCTCAGAGGGTGCATCTAGTGAAATATCATGAGGACGAAGATACAACTGAATTCAATGGTGATAACACCTCCAACGATGATAAGGATCGGCATCATAACCTACTACTCGCTGACCTGTTTGTATTTCCCAGTAGCAACATCAGCCTTATCCATGTGGATATGGATCTCTTTTTGATCCACCTCAGCAACAATACGATGGGCTACTATCATTGATGTAGGATGTTACGAGCTAAATAAATCAGCAGGATGATCATTGATGCTCCATTGGACTGGCATTATGTTATTCTTGCTTAACATAATGAGTTTCTAGCTCAGCAAGATAAGTTTATAATGCAGTGGCAAGACATAATCACTCGTATACATAACAATTTTGATTGGATGAGAGAACAATACCCTAATATAAGAAACTGGAGGTTTTTATGATCTACCACCTCCTTCACCATCAAATTTCTCATGGATTGTATCAATGCTCTTATTGATTTTTATTTGCAAATCCTTCAAAAGCTTTCAAACACTCATTAACAATTTGAGCATCCAAAGAGCTAGATCTTCTTAAAGTTAATTCTCAAAATTTTATTTACAATATCTCCCTAAAAGAAACTTTATTTTCTTGTGATTTAAGTTCCTGCATTTGTGTTCTTATTGCATTATATTGAGTCTTGGTTGGAAGGCTTGGAGAGGCGCCTTTCCTAAAAATAAGTTTTTTGTTTTTTGTGTTAAGGGGTCTCCTCTAGAAGAAGAGGGAGTGTATGATGACTTCATTGCTAGCTTGATAATGAATGCGAGATTTGCAGTAAAATCTTACATGAGTAAAGAGGTGCTTATGTCAAACCATGTAAAAATTCTAGGTGAGCTTTTTAATTACTTGCATGCCTCCTTGCAGATGTATTCGCAAACTATTTTGTTAATATTGTGATTACACTCTATTTTCACACACTTGCAATTGGATTGATTTTGAAAAAGTAATTAATTTTCATACAACCAAACCTTGGATAGAAAAAACCTTGATTGATTGCACTTGATACAAAAAAAGTTAGATTGATCATTAGACATCCATGTTATTTTGGTGTTATTTATATACAATCTTATGTTCGACCTAAAGACCCTCCAAAACAACAAAACACTAGAGGCTTATATAATCTTCAATCTTACGCTAAAAATTTGGTTATATTCTAGAAAATACTCAATTCTTTGATATGTTTATTAACCCCCACCAAAAGAAAATTTGTATAAACAAATATGACATACAAAATGATTTTCACAATAAAAATAGTGTGAATAGCTTTAAACTCATTTAATTTATCCTTTTGAATGCCTCTGAGAATTGGTTAAAGTCATCAAGCTCAAGAAATAAGAATAAAATTGTTCAGGAAAGTTGAACAATAAGTATTACTCGTTAATCACATCTCTGATCATGTTTGCATCCTAGTAGGCAGAACTAGGATGCAAACAACTAAACAAGTATTTCATGAGGTGGACAAATAAAAATTCTCCCAATCAAAACTAAATGACACTTCCAAACTTGATCGATTCATTTATGAAAGTGGAGTCCAAATGATTTTTTGAGTAGATTTTTTTAGGGAGTGCAGCATTACTCCTTTTAGATGCATCTCCATTGAAGAGGAATTTCTAGAAACATCTAATTATCAAATATTATTTCTTATACAGTTGTATTTAAGAAACCCTGACACCCTAAAAAGGCTGCTTAGTGCAATTTTGCATAGCGGCTGGTGAACTTCTAGTAATCATATCACTAGAGAACAACATGAAGTTGAAGGCAGCGTAGAATTCGGTTCCCATTTGCAAAGAAACTTCTAAGCTAACCAGTTTATTATAGGGTTCATTAGAAACCTGTGTTTTACTGCACGAATCTTATAAGTTCTCAAATGACATGCATGCTTCGGCTATTAGAATTTGCTAAGGAATTTTACTTAATCATGTTTTAACCTAATTAATACTCCTCTTGCAAATTGCATCCACTTCTATGCTAAGAAAAATCAGAATTTCTACTTTCATCACAAACCTCTTTAATGGACTGAGACCCCTGCTTCCCATGACAAGTGAATCCAACCTTTGGTCGTCCACAGCAAGGCAAAGCTTCTCCCTCGCATCTCCCCAATAAATCTTCATGACAATAGCAATCTGATTCGCAATGAAAATTAAAACAGTCTTCAGTTCTAATTAAGTCAAAACTATACAAGACCATCATAAAAAATACGACTTTGACGTACCTGTTTCTGCCTAGAAGCAGTATCGAGCAAATCCAAAACTTCTGCGTCGAACTCGACATCGTATTGCCTCACCACCTCCGGCAGCCGCAGCTCCGCCAACGGGATCAAAGCTGAAATCAACAATGAAGGATCAATCAGGAGAAGTGATTCTATCATACGAGAACAAAGAATCAAAACGTGAGTGGAAATTTTGGAGAAATGGTTACGAGATCCGGATTGAAACCAGAGAGCATTTTTGGACTCATCGGCGGTGGGGCTTTTGACATGGATGATAACGAGGGAATCACCCTTCTCGACGAGGTTTTCGATCGCCCATTGAAGTGCAAGCTTGCTACTCTTGGAGAAGTCCAGTGCCACTCCGATCCTCCGATCTCCTGCCATCCCTCTCTCTCTCCCTTTCTCTGTGTGTGTGTGAAGGGAGCTAGTGACAATGATGGTAACCAAGTAGACGTTGTTGAAAGTCAAAAAGTCATTTTATGCTTTTCTAGAAAGCTGGGCTTTGTGTGGGACATTTTTTTTACTTATTCCTAAAACAATTTTTTTATTACAAAAATTTATACTTAAAAATTTTTTTGTTCATGTTATATACATATCATATCAAAATTTATAATTTAAAAAAATTTTATATTAAAAAATTATTTTAAAAATTAATGAAAAAATGTCTCAAACGAAGGGGCTGTTTGGTTGAACCCAAGATTTCATTTAAGTAGGATTTCGTAAATCCTCTAAATCCGGATTTACGAAATTCTAAGGGGGTTAAATCCTGAAAACTGTTTGGTAACATTCATGATAAATCCTCAAAAATCCTGTGACTGTTTGGCTGTTCTACTCAGGATTTAAGGAGGTTAAAAATTTTGAGCGGAGTTTTTTCTTTCCCGCGCCAACAGAGCCGGAGGATTTCGCAAATCCGGCAAAATACAGGATTTCGGAAATCCGGGATTTAGAGCGCATCGGAGGAATTTTCTGTCTATAGAGGATTTCGTTTGCCGTGAGATTTGGAATTTGCATTTTTGGCCGTTTGGCTGGATTTCGCCCAAATTCGGCCGAAATCCGGCCTAAATCTGCATACCAAACAGCCCCAAAATCTAAGATAATTTGTGTTGCACATATAAGAATTTTACACAGGAAACTTTTTCCAACTTATTTAATATTTAACTTTTTACATTTATTATTGTATCGAGTAACATAAAAAATATTATTTTTTAACAATTATCATTAACATCCTATTAATGATACCATATCTGTATGATTATCTCTCATCTTCATCATTGATGAGGGTTTAGTTGCCCCCCACTAATCCCTACTAGTGGCCTCCACGTAAGGTCTCATCACAATTTTCCTCAGCTTTATCGTCCCGAAAAATTTCAGGACTGTAGAAGCTACCAGTCCCATCAATGGCCTTCCCCAGTTGATTTTAGTGCAACTTTCTCTTTGCACACGCATGTCGCCATACAACGTTATCTTGTCAATGGCCTTCATTGAGATATTCTTGCAAGATCTCATAGGACTTCCTCTCTCTATTGCATGCATGAAAGGAGTTAATGAAATGATTTACTAATATAAGATTTTGTTTGGGACTATTTTCTTACTGTTTCTTAAAGCAATTTTTTAGTAATTTTTGTATTAAAAAGCTGTTTCAAGAAGCAGTAAAAAAGTTGTTCCAAAAGAAGCCTAAATAGTAAGATTTATGTGATAATATTATGTATGTATGTTCTCCTTAAAGTATTAATGTTTTAAGAATACAATGCAAAATAATGCTATATATTTTATCAACGTGAAAAATAAAAGTATTTGATATATTTTTTATCTTTTCTGTTTTCAAATCTGTTTTGCTTAAGTTGCTTGACTGCGTCTAAGAAAATACAAAATTAATTTCTATTTTAATCAACCACATCCAGCCATCTCCGACTCTTACCGTCCAGTATTTCATTAGCATGAATCTTTACATAAAAGAGGCGATCCACCATTCCTTTGAAAAACTGTCTTACGGAATATCTGCCCCTTGGAACCTCTTCCTTGGTTGGACGGAAGCTGTGCTTTAAAAAATTGATAAAAATATAAAATTGATTTTTATTGAGAAAAAAAAAATTGTGTAAAAATAAGGAGAATCAAGAGGCCAAAAAACATGGGATATGAACAAAAAGTTGAAGCTCACATAGCAAAAAAGTATCTCACAAACATTAAAAATTAAAATGCAAGAAAATATAACCCACAACATTTAGCAAATCACATGAAAGCCACCAATCATGATTGCCAGTTGATTGTCCGGGTGCGTGCGACAAAATTGAAAATTGATAAATAAATGAATAGTCGTAGAAAAACAAATAAGAAGGCCATTCGACATTCATCATCATCCATAGCCAAATGAACTTTCCAATAACAATGGGCAAAATAGAAACATAAACAAATATTATTGCGGCAATTATTTGGTGTCATGAAGTTTGCCCCATTTAGAGACTTCCGATCTCACAGTCCTTACAATTTTTAGGTGTGAAATGATAAAACTTGCAATGTTATTATCAAAATATATATCATTTCTCTCATACCATATAGAGTAAGTCAAATAACAAGTAGTGAGGAAATATAAACATTTTGGTCTAACAAAAACAAACCCCAAAGTCTTTAACTTAATAGAGAACTTTTATTAGAATGAAAAATTGTCCAACAAAAGAGGACTGTTGGATCGGGATCAGCTTATGTGGTGAGATGTCTTGGTTTGGGCTTCGTGTCTGATCCACTCTCTAAATGAGATTGTGTAAGATTGGAAAGGTATTTTGTTAACAGGCTGAAAGGGTTTAAGAATATTTGAAGAAGAAATATTTTCTCGATTCAGAATCAAGATTACGAATACGCAAGAATCTTGAATATCAACGTTGCAAAATTCAAACATATTAGTATATTTGGGCCCCCTAACAAGGCTTAACCAAGCAAAAGAATATCTAAAAATATAATATTTATACCAAATAAATGTATGCCAATCAAAATTGACTTCATTATCATATAATTTGCTTAAAAAAATCCTTAAAGAAGGAATAGCATTTCCATTCCAAGTAATGCAATCTCTGCCCCCAAATGATAAGTAGTGTAACGGCATCATATATAGTAATATTTGCCGAACCTGATAGATTCCATAAATTGTTATTAATAATGATCTTATTGAGAAGAGAATTGGAGGGGAGTGGTGTGTGGGAGAAGACAAAGGGACCAAATGCTCCTCGAATGTTTTCTCATGATACTAATGTTTTCCCAAAGAAGTTTTAAGCAACAACCATTGGAGATATTATTAGTAAGCTTAGCTTTCACAGTATTTATCAATTCAAGACCTTTCCAAGAAAGAGAGATTTTATTAGAGGCATGTTTTCATGGGAAATAATATTTAACTTTCCACCAATCACACAAAAGATTATGGGAGTGATGTAAGGCCCACGGGACAGAACCTTAAACCAGTTTCCAATCAGTTGTCATCTAATGCTGGCCCATTTAATGTGCCTAACCCGAAGATATCGCCCAAACCAAGGGTGCCTGCCAAGGATAACCCGTACACCAGACCATCAACTTTGAAGTGTTTTTGATGTTTTCAAGTTGGTCACAAATCCAACGAATGCCCCACTAGACCGCAAATTCAAATTATTGAAGGAGAAGTCGATGAAAACACTGCTAAATTCTCAAAAATATATTCATACTTCTTCCCTCTTACAACTCTTATTCTTATAAGCTAGCAAGAGAAACCTAGAGAAATCAAGAACATTCTAGAATCCTATAACAAACTTGTAACAAACTAATTAATATATGCCTAAAGAACAATTTAACTAAGATGCTCTGCATCATTCTCCTCCGGTACGAAGAATCTGGAACTATCAGTCTCAGTGGGTAGTCAAGCTGGCGGTGGAACTCCTGAGCTTGGGAATATACAATTTTCAGTCGGTGGGAAGGAATTTGTATCCGTATGTTGGAGATGAGGAAGAGGAAGTTGCTGCTGCTATTACGATTATATTCCAACCATTGCCCATTTCCATAGCCATCAAGATGCCAAGACTGCAAGGTTTTCTCGATGTTTTGGAAAATAATCTCAATGAATTCATGAAGGTTGGTCCTCAAAATTGGCGTCCAAGAATAATAGGACCATTAGTAGGCAGAACTAGGATGCTAAGTGAAGACACTAACAATGTTAAGGTTATCGACAAGCTTCAATGGAGTGTCAGGTACGATGAAGGAGACACCATTGACAGCATAGCACAGTTTGCCAGAGCTTGCAAAGTTCAGTGATCAGGACTATGATGCTACCATACTTGTAAGATCTTTGAGGATTAGGTCTTACAACATTTGCGGTTAGATTCCATCTGAAGGTTCTGGCCTCACTGTTGAGCAAGTCTTCAAGATAGCTCCTGTGACCCAACATTTTCAGTGTCAATAGAGAGAGAAAACTACTTCCAGAATTGAGTTTCTCAAACAATGCCGGTTGAATGATGATAACATCTTTAAGTTTCTCGTCAAGGCCCCTCTTTTCGTGAGCTTGTCCTTTGAGGACAACCTTGCAAAGAAGCTGGCATTTCTTGTCAAGCTAGGATACGTGTATTGGACTAGAAAGATGGCTTTGGCTGTTGGTGCGGTGACCAGAATGAGCTCTGAAAACATACAGAAAGTAATTGGACTTTTCTTTAGCTATGGATTCTCCTGTAAGGATGTGGTGGGCATGAGTAGGAAGCACCCGCAAGTGCTATAGTATAGTTGTGAGTCAGTCTAATAGAATAATGTCAGGTACATGACCTGTAATTATCGGCTGGAGAAGCTGGGATTGGTCCCAAAAATAGGGGACTTAGAATTACGAGCTCCAGCTGGATTAGGCAAGATATCTGATTCGTGTCGATCTGTAGCTCCAACGGAAAGCAGGATGGCGCCAGAAATCAAATTGATAGAAAGATCAATGATCTAGAGGGATGAGAGGTTGCCAAACTGTTCCAGTAGGAATCGGGAGAGCGAGTTCTGCCAGACAAGAAGCCGCTGCAAATTAGATAGTCTATCGAGCTCCGGTGGGAGCGAGCCAGAGAGTGAGTCCTTGTATAGAAATAGATTTGTGAGCACAGTGCAGTTGCCAAGCTCCGGAGGAATGGAAATTGAAAGCATCGGTGTGTAACAGATAGTGTCTACAAACTGGAGAGGCGGCCAATAGAAGCGGGAATAGAGCCAGAGATCTTGGTATCAACAAATCAGGAATGGGGTCGGACAGCCGGTTATCGTAGAGAAGGAGGTCCAAGAGAGCGGTGGACTCTCCTAGTGAAACGGGGGTCTGACCAGAGAGAGAATTGGAGCTAAGATGAGTACTGCGAGGTGTAGGTAGTCAGAGAAGAAGGAAGGAATGGAGCCAGTAAGGTTCGTGGATGGGGAAGGATAGTCAAGACGCCTATAGCGAGACCATTTATCTGGATTGAAGGGGCAGAAGACGAGTCAGAGGATAAGAAAACAAAGAATGCTAATGAAGACGGCTTTGAAATTTCGTGCTAGAGTGAAAGCGAGGTCGTGCGGGAAGGATTACACGGGTGTGGATGAGCGCGGGAATGGGCAGATGGCGGCTGTCCTGAGCGGCGTGGACAGCGGGCATGGCCGTTTGCTCGAACTGGACAACACGGGCATAGATTTCAGGTTGACGTTGCGAGTGGATTGCGAGGAACGCAGCCAAGGTCGCAGACGAGCGGATCGTGTGTGGAGATGTCCGACAGTATGGTTTCCATCAGTGAATTCATTCTGGTATGGTTACCAACAGGGGATGTCTAAATTCATCGGTATGGTTGTCGGCTGGTGGAGGCTTCGAACGTCATCGACAGCCTAGCTTCATACATGGTCTTCCCAAAGCATCCTAAACCCTGATCAATGTCAAGGATTGATGTAGTAGCATCCTTGTGCCCTGATCAACATCAAGGGCCAAATCTTGTTCTGATACCATTCTTATGTAGGGAGATCATTCGATGAAGCATTTCAAATAAAGCTCTTCAGAGCTAGAACACACAAATGGTGAAAACACTGCTAAATTTCCAAAAATATATTCATACATCTTCCCTCTTACAACTCCTATTCTTATAAGCTAGCAAGAGAAACCTAGAGAAATTAAGAACATTCTAGAATCCTATAACAAAATTGTAACAAACTAATTAACATATGCCTAAGGAACAATTTAACTAAGATACTCTGCATCAGGGAGGTAAGAAATCTCCACAAAATAGAGAATCTATATGTGCATGAGTCCAAACAATAATGGAGGGGAGGCCCTATGCTATCAAAGATTTGGGTTTACAAGTATTATCCTAGAATATAAGGTGGAGGTTTATTGCATTGACATCACCATGCTAAATGTCTATTGAGGACTTTACAACATATTTTTGGAATAATTTAAGCTCTGATTCAATAGACAAGTAATTTCATATGGTGAATTTTATGAATTACAGCTAGCCAGCAGAGGAGAGAGACTTAGCTTTTCAACCTTCAAGTAATTGGGCAGTCTTATGGAGAGGTTAAAAGTTTGTGAGGTGGAGTTTTCTTAGGAGATAAGAATTCCAAGATATCTTACTTTTGGATAGTACACTGACAAATTAAAAGGACAATGGTATCAATGACTTTGGATGACAAAAAAATGATGCTTTTGGCTTAATTTTATGTGTAGAACTAACACATGACCAAAGGAGTTAAGGTTGATATTTAGAAATGTAATTTGCATTACTTTGCCAAACACTAATAGATCATGAACATAACTAAGAAAATTGCTAATTTTTAAGAGTTAATCAAACATTGTCATTGTTCCAATAGATAGCTCAAAGAGATTGAAAAGAGCATCCAAATAATGTAAAATAGATAAGGAGAGAGCAACACCCCTACCTAAGCCTAGAATTTGAGTTGAAAACCCCTTCCAAGGCCCCATTAATGGAGTTGTTACATTTTTTGTCTCATCTTGATGGCGTCAAATGTCTTCATGTCAAATTTTGTATAAAAATAATCATCATTAGTGTTTTTTAGAATTCACCTAATATTTCATTAGCAAGAAGACCTTGTCTATCAAAATCTTTTGTAGAAGAAAGTCATATTGTCGATAATGAATAATGAAAAGCGTAATCAACTTAAGCCTATTAGCAATAACTTTTATGATAATTTTATAAATTGTATTGCAAAGAGAGATAGACCTATAATAAAAAAAAGCATTGCCATAAGTGACCGTGGGAAGGAGAGCAATCCCAACATGATTTACATTTTTCTATGAGTTTTTATCTTATTTTATTTTTTTAATGAGTTTTCAGGTGTTGTTGAAGAAATGACGGATAATGAAATAAACATAATTGTCGATAAACTTAAATGTGAAGACATCAGGACCTAAGACAACAAACTTAGGAGTATAAAACATCACCAATTTAATCTCTTCATTAGAGATAAGAGCATTAAGACCAGCAATGAGATAGAGATATTATTGTAATAGTCTGTATTTTAACTTTGCCAAATTTTTTTTTCTAGAGTCATTATAAACTCCAAATTGTAATATGTCTTCACCATAGTATTTTGATCATAGTATTTTACTTACATGAATTTTTTTCATAATTTTTGAGCACCTGTGAAAATCCTTAAGAAATTAGTACCTGATGGTACAAGTGAGGATTTTAGGACCTTCAGGTGTCCATTTCGCAAACTGATTTCACCAATATTTTTTTAATAAAATGATTTATTTTATGGTTATTTTTCTGTAATATTTGAAGTCTTAAAATGATTTATTTAAATTATATACTAAAAGAAATGAATTAAAGTTATTATATAATATTAAATTATTATTTAAATCATAAATATTTAAAACCACTAAACTGATTTCATTAAAATGTCTTTTAGCTTTTTCGTTTTTTTCATCTCACGCCACAGAGAGGGTTTAAGGGATTTTAGAGAAAAAAAGATAAGAGAGAGAAATTGAACTTTGAGATTTGGAGGCCACAGAGTGATTATTGTTAGTCAGGCTAGTTGGGATATTTGCTCGTCTCATTGTAAGGAATTTTTATCCTATTTTTTATTTCAAAGATTTTGCATTTTTGACATTTTTTTTATCAAATTTGTATTTTCGTTGCCGAAAAATGTGAATAACTTTGTATGGACAAAACTTTTACTGCATAACTTTTTGTATATTATAGAGATCGAGATTATGAACATTTAGAATATTTATTTAAGATTTTTCACCGGGTGATTTTGAAAATATAGAAATTTTTGTCTACTCAAAAATTTATTTTGATGTCTAAAAATAGTGATTTAGTTCAACAAAAGCTTCAGAATGTTATTTTATGCAATATTTGATCATTTGGTCAAATTCTGAAAATGTGAATTTTTGCTCAGTATGATTTTTGTTGTCTACTGTTAGTACATTTTGGCATTTTCTGAATTATGCTAATTATGTTTTAATTGTTGTAATATATTATAAATAAATATGGATATGTGCTTAAGTAATAGTTGGTCACTATTACTATTATAGTATTGCGATAATAATGTGCGTTTGTGAAACAACTAAGTAAAGACTGGTTGACCCGTTGGTTACAGACTGATTGACCTGTACAGGATGGTAGGCCGATGGACTTTCCTTTAAATAAAGTTATTATCTACTAATTCACGTGATACATTGGTTGGGAGTTATAAGGAGATTATTATTGTGCCGACGAGCAAAGAGTGACGACTCTATTTACTGAGCCAACGATTAACTAATATTGATACTAACACTGAAAAACACCGTGATAGCTAGGACTTCTTACTTGTTTAGTGTGACTATTGAAATATATATTCTTGAGGCATTGTTCTTATTATTGTATGAATTTATTATTACTATACAGATTTATTATGACTGTATTATTTTACTGTTCCTATCACTTTACTGTTACTGATATAGATACTGGTATTATTTGATACTACTGATTCACCGTACAATAAGCATGTGACATATTGAACACGTAATATACTAATTTGATACTAATATAAAATAGTTGAATAGCATATGTGCATTCCTATATGATTTTACTATATTGATTTATTTTCAACGATCTTTATCAATATTTTGATTTGATACTTTATACAATTTCTGCATTAATTGGTATTACGAATACGATGATTGCTTTATAGATTTGACACTTATACTGGTTTACGGCTTTACAGTCTTCTGTACTGTATTATTTTATTATTTATAGATTCTACTACAACTACTGCATATGAATTTTACTATTTCTATATTGATTCAATGATCATATGAATGTAATTGTTATGATTTGATTGTTAACATGCATATTGCTCCTTTGCCGTGCTTTGAATTCAGTTATAAGTTTTGGTGACCTATTAAGCTTTTTAGCTCATTATATGTGGTTAAATGATTTTATATTAGGACAGGGGAGCAGGGGTGTGAAGCTGGTCAGGATTCTACAGGTTCTGTTTCTTTTTTTATTTTAATTATTCTTTTATACTCATGACATAATAGTTATGATATGATTGTATAAATCCTAAATAATGTATATGATTTTTACGTATGAAAATAGATGTGTACAGTAATATTTTGAATTATAGAATCTGTTTTATTGCTTATTTCTAATAGATAATATTCGATAGCTCTGGTTATTATTTATCAAAAAATAAAAGAATAATTCTTCCAAATTAAATTCTGGGACATCGCAATTACTATTTAGGAGAAGAAAAGTCACTCTAGACGAGTTGTTGAAGTTCAATAGGTCTTTAAACTTTAAAATATGACAAACGGGTTGACACGAACATAAAATTTTTCGAGTTAGATTTCAAATCTTATCAAGTTTTGACACCCTACTTTAAAGTATTTAGATTTTGACTTCAATAAACAAACATTAATCAAAATTTACACTGCACATATCTCAAAGACTTTGAGTTTTACTCTAATAGAAATTTATTGCATTAGTTCAACTTTCTTTCATAATAATGATACTAATTTTTGACTTGAAGTATGAACAAGTGGGATGGGTAGTATTGAACTGCTCCTTTTGGCTAATTAATGATTTTGAAATCAAGTTTAATTCAATAAATTTGAGGAAATTTCATCAGTGATCCCACTCAATAATTCATAAAATTTCTTCTACTCTGGCTTACAAATTTGTTTTGGGTTCAGGATGGAAAGGATCAATAACAAACCAGAAAAAAAAACATCTATCAAATTTTACTTGGAATGATCATTTCAATTATGGAATTAATTTTGAGCTATAATAAAAAAATAATCAGAATATTGTGATCCAATTTCCAGACATTGCAAAGAATAAGTCTACAACTTATTTAGAATATTATTATTCATATGACTCTTAACAGGACAAGATGAAGAAAAGAAATTTATATAGCCGAATTAAGGCTACATATTATTGTTGTTGTTATTAAATTAATATTCATATTGCAATTTTACAGTACCCTCAACCCTCATATGATATGATTATAAATTTAAAAAAGGAAGAATATTTTACAGCCTCATAATCCGCAACAAAATGCTTCACTAGAGAAATAATTCTCTTAAGCTGACTCTGAAAAGCTACTGGAAGACGTGATGAATCAGGGGCAGCTTTACCTGGCTTAATCTTTCACAGTATTGAACATCTATTTGATCCAAAAGCAGCAAAGATTCTTCTACCTGAAGGCCACAGACGTGAGAGAAATCCTAAACCTTTGGCAGGCACCCCAGCATCAACACTGCTTGTCGGGCTCTCCTGCCCCTCGTCTGGGTTAGGCGAATTCCCTTCTAAGCTCTGCGAGTCTTGATCCTGGTTTTCTGTAGATTTGTTTCCAGCTTCGGAAATCTCTCCAGGTTTCTTATCAAATAGTCCTTTAAACTGCTTCCTGGCCTTCTTCTCGTTTTCCTGTATATACTCGCAAGAGGGGTTAAGTGATTGAACATTCAACATATAAAAGGTTCCATCATTCTTTCGATGCAATGCACTGGAAATAGGATAATGCTAACACATTTATGCGCGTTTTGTTGCTTGAAAATATAAAGAACATATGTGTTTCTATTCATTGTGTGTGTGTGTGGAAATAAATTCATCACATTTGCGAAATTCGGAAGTTATTTTTTAGAAACTACGTCCAACCAGAACATGGAATCCAACTTCAAGCAACCAAATGAGTCCAGAGTGGGCCATTTTGATTTTAAAGAAATTTTCAAACATATTTCTCTAATTTCGAGTATTATGGAACACATCAACTCAAATTTTCCGTGCCTAAATGATATGTTACCTTCAATAAATTATATATCTGACATGGAAACGAAGTTGTTCAGTTAAGTACATGTGATTCAACTCATTCCTCAATTTCCTTAGCAATAGCTGTTTTGATATTCCAAACAATTTATATGAAAGTCAATATGAAAACAAAAAAAATGGTTAACAAATTATTACCCATCAGAAGGAAATATTTCATTACTTAAATAATACCATAGAACAAATTTTAAAAACCATAAATTCTAAACTTCAAAATTTTAAAAGCTATAAATTCTAAACTTCGAAATTTCACAACCAATAACATTAGCGGGACATTCATTCCACAAAGGGATGTTTGATTTGATGAAAAAGAAATATAAAGATTGTTTGGTTTGAAATAAAATGGGTATAAAGTATACCAAAATGCATGTGTTTCAAAAATATTAGTGTTTAGTTTGAAATAAACAAAATGCAAAGTAAAATTTTGAAGTATTTAGAATTCACCCTCTAGTTCAATTTTGGTGTATTTAAAAATCATTAGATTTAGCCGAGTTCCACCGCCAGCAGCCGCCCATCGCTGGCCTCTGTTCCTACCGATCGTTGCTACCATATGTCGTCGGCCACCCCTACCACCACCATCGTTGGACTTTATACTGCATTCATTTTACTCCAATCCAAACAATAAAAAAAATAATTATCCGCATTTATTTTACACTCATCCAAACAAACTCCAAAATATTTCAAATACATTGCATTCCTTTTACTCTGCATTTCTTTTTCAACAAATCAAATGACTTCATAGAATTAAAGAAATGCAAAGTAAAGCAAAAGTAACGCATTGAAAATACTTCTAACTTATTTAGTTAAATGCACTACAAATGGAAGATTTTACCTTTTTTTTCTTTGTTTGAAGTAAGAAATGCAAAGTAAAATAACAATGCTTTTATAGCAAAAGATAATCGAAGGTGACCGACAGTGAGGATGGTGGGCAGCGAGGGGCGGGCAATGACGGCAGTCGGCGATGGACAGCATCGATGCCTAGTGGTTGGTGAAGCATGGCGATGGCTGGCGTTGCCAAGCGGTGGTGGTGGGCGGTAGCGGCCAGTGACTTCTCAAAAAACCTGCTTTTACTTTATACTTTGAATGCAGCCAACCAAACAACCACTAAATGTTAAAATTGCATGACAATTGGTAGAGACTAGATCCGCATGCTTTACTGGAAGTTAAGCTATCATGACATATCTGAAAGAATTAATGGTGAATTTATTTGTCCTATCAGCCATGCATAAATGTTTATAATCTATAGACTAATGTTTATGTAAATTACCAGTTCTAATTGCTTGAGCTTTTGGAGGGCAGCGTTAGCATCTGGTTCAGAAGACTTGTCCATGCTTATCATCTGATATCAATAATAAAGTTAACAATAACAAGCAATACGATTATATCCCCTTTCGTGCTATAAATTACTACTACATGGAGTTTTGTGAGTATGTGAAATACTCGGTTTACGACTCACCGCATTAAAATCATTCCGTGCTTCCTCAAAGTCTCCATTTAACATGTAAGCCATGCCACGGCGATAAATAGCCTTGACATGCACGGGGTTACCATCCAATACCTGTCAGCCTCAAATGAAACATAAAATGTTAAATAGATTTTATTCCACCTAATGACATAACACTCCTCAAGAATATTAGGAAAGCTATAAAGGTATGTTGTCCAGCATACATTGGCCAATTTGACCTGCTCAATCTTAACAAGCATAAAAAGCTCTTACATTCTATCCAGATACTAAATCAACCACTCTTTGTTCTAAATATATTCATTCCAATGGAAAAAAAAAACAGTGGAACAGCCGCTCTGACCATCCAAACTCTAAATAAACATCAAAAGAGAAAAAGGACTCAACATAACATGTTAAATGCAGATAGATATGTCACGAAGGTTTAAAATACAATGCTGGTTCAGTCCAAAACTGTGTACTCGTGAGACATGCACAAACCAGTAATCATGACAAAACACATTTGAACCTTCATTATTTGAAAATTATTATCAAAATGAGACAATTAAATACCAAGGTTATCAAATAATTGTGTTTTTAACGCTTTGCTTACATCATCAATTCATCAAAGTAATAAAGCAAACTTTTCACTTTGGTGGAGGATTGTCACAACATTCTGAGCTATAACAATGAAATTAATAATCAAATCTATAAAAAAAAAATTTTACAAGTCAATTCTAACAATAGGCATCTAAAAACATCCTCGTCTGGGGGGCTTCAATAAATTTAAATTTTCCATCAGTACAGCCATCAATTTTTTTTTTCCTTTTTGAGATTTGGACATTCGCCCTCGTACTGAGACATCAGAGAATAAATGCTATTATTTTGAATGATTTACCTTATTGCACGTCTCAATTGATTTTCTGTATTCACCCATTTTCTGGTAGCATGCTGCAACATTCAGATGCAATGCGTTCTGCAAATACCATTAACTTAAAATTAACACAACCAAGACTAAATCAAAAATCAAAAGACAACATGAATCAACAACAAATCGCCTCTACAACTGTGTATACACCCCCAGAGAGAAATGAAAAAACTAGAAGCAAACACAAATCCCCACAAGCAAGCACACATATTTAATGGTTAAAAGGTAGGTTGGGGATTTATGACATACAATTGAGCTTCAAAAAACTAGAGATGATAAGGATTTGAGCATACATAATTTGCTCCGTTTCCTTCTAGATGGACAATACTAGAACTAAATATAGGGTAAAGATTCCTTCTGTACTACACAAAAAAAAACTTACTCGTGAATTTAAAAAGGTTTTCCCTTCCTCATCATCCTGGGGATTAACATGATTGTACTCTCGAAGAACCTGTTTGAAACAAATAAAAAAAAGCTAAATTCCTTTAGATGCATTGACAGGATATTGATTCTTCACAAATTTCAGACTTATCAATAAAACCAAAGTAACCCTATAAACAAGCAAATTGTAGAGGAACGCATTAAATTGCAATTATTATAGTTTGTATGCCTTATATAAAAGTCAACCGGTGCAATGGCCCTAGAATGTTTTCCAATGAAATAAGCTGACAGTATTCCGTGTCGATATCTAGGGCTGCAAGTGAACCACACGTTTGACGAGCTACTCGATGCTCGGTTCGATTAAAGCTCGTTTGTGATCGTTTAACTAACTAAACAAACAAACTTGAACAACATTTTAAATACTCGATCCTTAAATAAACAAGTTTGAACACTAATGTGTTCGGCTCATTTATGTTCGCGAACAAAATCATTTGAAGTTCGTGAACAAGCTCGACATAGCCTCAATAAAAAGCTCGATTCGTGAGGCTGACTGTGACATTTAGTAGTTCATTAAGGAAGAAAATCCAGTAGTTCATTTTGATTGCTTAGAATGGTGGAAGGCTAACTTCATATTATTATTTGTTCAATAGATTATTTGCTAAATATGTTCATGAACATAGCTCGTTAAAACTTGTTTGTTTAAAGCTCGATAAGCACTAAACGAACCAAACATGAACCGAACATGAACCAAACATGAACACCCTTAAATTAAATGAATCAAACATGAACACATACAATAAAACTCGAATCAAACACGAACCAAACTTGAACAGGCTAATGATAAACGAACTCAAACATGAACACTCACATACTCGGCTCGGCTCGGTTCGTTTGCAGCCCTATTTTAGTAACATACCTAGAACAGGTGGCCATGGTATGCAAAACCATAATTTGACACGATTGATTCTCTCAAGATTTTCCAAATGCAAGTCAATTAAGACAATGAAATCCTAATTCAGATATCCATTCATCTTCGGAGTTATGTGCAGTTAAAATCTTTTGAATAATCTGGCAAACATATTTCCTATGATTATACTCCAACATTGACGAACTCTATTAATTTAACAAAGCAATAACAAATCTAGCAAAAGAGTTTCTTCTCATTGATCATACTGAAATGTAAACTACAGATCGTTTGATTAATCTAGCAACCAGATGTCCTTTGATTACCCTCCAGCAATGTCAAATTCTATATATTAACAAAGCAATAAAAAATCTAGCAAAAGAGTTTCTTCTTATTGATCATAATAAAATGGAAGAACAGATTTAAAAGAGTAAGACTGCGAAAATGGTAATTTAGCTATTCATGAGGAAAATTTATGAAGAACTGATTTGGATTCTCAAGTCAAGCTTAAGAAAATCTCCATTACTTTGTTTCCTTATTGGTTTTGCTTCAAATCAGAACAAATTTTCAGTGGAAAAAAACAAAAAAGAAAAAAAATCCGTACGGAAATATGTCAATCTTCATTTGGCAACACCTTCTACAGTTCTCAAAGGCTAATACACACTTATCTACTTTGCAGCGATTTAAAATGTAAACATATGAGGCTCAAGTTAAAATCATTCACAACAACAAAGACACTGAGAAACTAATGATGTAAGCAGCATAGGTCAAAATAATAGATAAAAATTCAAATGGTTATATGCCTTCTCATATTTTGCCTTGGCCAGCTCATACTTTCCTTCTTTAAATAGTCTGTTCCCCTGAAAAAGATAAAAAAAAGTAATCAAATACTTAAATAACTCCTACCAACAAATATTATGAAGTGCACAGGGAATCAAATGAAAAGCAAAAAAAAAAAGGGCAATGCAACTAAAGATCATACCGTGTTCTTTATCTTTTCTACTTCATCCATTATATTCTGAAAGTTTAATCCAGTCCAATCCTGCAATTAGATACGGTTCATGCATAAGAAATGAAGGAAATGATTTTCAAAACTCAATAAAGCTATTGATGATTGAGAGAACGGTTTTCTTTAACCTATTGTCGTAAATAAAAATACTAGTACTTAACAGTTTCAAGGAATTGCTTTCATTGGAGAAAACTAAAGCACAACAAAACCCACTGGCCCATCGAAATAAACATTTAACAATGCTGGACAGCGTATAAAATAATACACAAAATGGACATAATAACACAAATTGGAAATTTTCCCAAGACAACGTTTTGCTTCTCTAAATTTACGATAGGGCTTAAAAACCAATGGAATTATTACCAGTTTCTCTAAATTTATCTTTCCTTCAAATTACTTTATAAATGCCAAAAATTGATGAATTCACGCTTCATGGATTGGCCAGTTAAAATTAGAAGCCCTTTCACCAGATGACAATAAAGAAAATTTCAGAAGCAAAATAGATTTCTTGTTCGGATGAAGCACATTATTAGTAGAAATCAAGAGAGTCGGGGCACTGGAAAAACAAATGTCCTTTTACCTTTGGCATCTCAAAACCAAGAAGCTCAATTTCCCACTGAACATGTGCGGCTTCAGGAACATTAGCAGGCCTGCTCATGAAATGACGCCATTAATATTGTATTTACCAGCACCACTACATATTTTACTTTATCAAAACACCTTTTGAATTTGTCATAAGCATAGTCTGGGGGGCAGGTGATGACAGATATCTCTCCGGGAAGCATTAAACGCACACACATTTCAAATCCTTCTGGAACCTGCACCAAATTACATGAAACATATTATTGACTTAACAATCCACAATTAATAACATTGCAGACAGAAAAGTTCAACTAAAAATTTCAAAATCAAGGTAATTTAGAATCACGTGTAGCAATTGTGAAACTCACATCATTCATCGACTTCTTTAATCTTTCATGAACCTTTTCTTCCCGAGTCAAAATCATTAATCATTCAGATGTTTCAGACCATATCTCTAACACATAATTCGAACTGGATTATTTTTTCTGCAGTTAAATAGATTTTAATCTAAAACACTACGTTTGATCATATTAATTTACAACCCAGTACCGAGAGAGTGTATATCTTTTATGAAAAGTTGCACTTAAATCACAAAAATAGAATCCTCATATGCAAAAGAGATTCAAAAAAAAAAAACACAAATTTGATTTTGTTTTGATTAAAACACACAATATATCCAGCAAAACAGCAACGGAAACACTGATCACCATGCATCAAATGTTAAAATCTATTTAGTAGAGTGCTACACATTCCAATTACGAATTTAAAAACTTTTGTAGGAAAGTCGGATAATTTTAGAAGCTCAAATGATGATAAGATCAAAAGATTTATAAAAATAAAATAATTCTTAATGAATCAAATGTAGGAATGCTTATTGTTCTTGTAATAAGAAACTACTACTCTTGATATGCTCATATAGATTTTTATTTCATGGAAAAGACTCGGCCAGTAAGACCATGTGTATCTGACTATGTATGGATTTAAATGCTTATTAAGCTTCGCAAAATGGTTAAGCCATTTCTTAATTAAAATGCTTCTGTTATCAAACAGGAGATTCAGAATTTCTTGGTCAATGGGTCAAAATTAAACTCTTACAAGTCCTTCTCCAGAACAGAACTCCAAAGGCTCGCCATTGTTATCAACTCTTGTGTCGTAAAACACAGTCCTCTCCTCATTAAGAAGCAGCCCCTTGTAATGCACCCTCAACAAACTATCCTGAAGTGGGCAGTCCATAGGGAACTCACCTAGAAGTTAAGAAGAATTGAAAGAAATACTAGTTCAGTGCAATAAAAAGTTGAGTCTGCTCAACAAGTAACAAATAACTCTGCATATTTAATATAACGGCTGACAATGCTATATAACTTAACACACACTGGAATAATAAATTTAACCCAGGAATTTAGCCAATTACAATTAAATCGGCTTGTTACTTCATCATCAATAGCCTCTATCCCTTTGTCTGTGATCATATTTATGAAGTCACCTCAAATAATTTCTACAGAGCATTATACAAGGTGCTAGCTCCATTTGGTGCAAATCTTTTTGCATAAACTCCACCCTTAACCTAAAACGGCAAAATTTCCCTTTCAAATCTTACGCGTTAGTGGTATCTATGATTTATAATGATGAATCTTTTGCACTTCATTATACATAACGAAACCATATAAGCAATTTTTCACTCGTATCTTTAATGTGGCACTCTAGCTGAACCATTTCACTTGAATAATAGTTTAATTTTATTCTTCCTGATTTACTCGCACATCCCTTAAAATTCTTATTTTCCTATACTAAACTTAGATGTCAATAATATGTTTATTGCCCAACACTAAAATTCATATACTATAGTGCTCTATTTGCCGTATTAAAATTATTTTGCTCAAAGTCTTCAAGATATTCTCTCATCACAAATTTTACAAGGCATTTCATCATTTTATTAAATTAGCCTCAAATTTAAAGCTATTCGGTCATCCATCTTTTTTGTTTTCTGGGCATTGCTAATCCAAGATAGTTGTGGCACTTGACCTTCAAGTAATTTAAAATAATACTTATCAATTTTGAAGAATTTTTTAATTACTTCGAGAAAAGTAATAACTGACTTTATTACATGCAAATTTAATTCAAAAAAAAAATATTTCAGACAACACAAATCCTTAGACAACAAATATTTAAAAAATAAAGTTTCACTTCAATAATTCTCAATTTGATCACTTGTAAACAAAATATCATTTACAAAAACAACCAACAAGATAACAGATCAAGATGAATATGCATGACAAAGATAGAATGATCTATAGTGATGCTATGAAGGCCAAACTCAACAAAAATTTTGCAAAACTTATCGAACCAAACTCTAAGACTTTGCTTAAGTCTATAAATAGACTTTAAAGCAATGTGTGTGTGTGTTGGGGGGCAATAAAATAATTAAGATGGAATTGACTATAGAAATTTAGGAGCATGCATAAAAGTAGTTGATCAGATAAACATGAGCAAAGCCTTTGGAACAAGGCAAGCTTTGGATTAATCGATAGATCCACCATCATGAATTTTTTGGTGTAAATCCATGGACATGGAATTTATTTAATGTAAGGATTGGTAACCACATTGATGAAGACATCAGTCAGAGATTTCGACATGTGCACCATTGATGGAATCGTAAATCGACGGATACGATTCAGAGCATTTACTTTTGATGTATCTTATGTTTTATTTATTTTGCATTTTAGTTTTCCTAGTTTACCCCTATGGGTAGTGAGTTCTTATTGTAGCCCCAAGGGCATTTGAGTCTTTCTACTTTTCTCTATTATTAAGGCCTATATATAGAGGTTTGTTGCTTTGTATGAGTTTGATGATTGCTTAATGAAATTTCAGAATTTTCTTTCTCTCGAGCTTGTGAGTTCTTGAGTGGTGAAGTCCCAAGCGAGGGGTAAAGCAATACCCACCAGTCGTAGAGGTGCTTCGGGATCGTGGTTCGACTATTTGCGTACTCCAAGGCTCCAGCCACCCCTTCCCTTGGTGCCAAGCCACCGGCTATTCCCCCTTCTCCACCACCAGCCTGCTCTTCCCCCACCGTCCCCTCCAATCCTCCCTTAACCAATCCCTCCTCCACCCTAAGCCGCCGAACATCCCACTCCACCGGCCCCCACCCTCCAACTGCCGGTTTCCCTACCTAGTTCCCCCTTAGCCGCCGGCCTCCTTGCCCACTTGGTTTGAATTTCGAAATTCAAATCACTTAATTACCTTCCTAAAATAAACCCCTTGTCAATTAGGAAAGTAGGCTTATTTGAATTCAATTAAATATTTGAATTCTAAATAATTTCCTAATGTTAAAACTCAATTAGGAAGCTTCCTAAATTAAATCAAATCTGAAATCAAAATTCAGATTCCAATCTATAATTTAATCCCTTGGGCCCACATGCATTGAACCTAGCCACCTAATTCCTCTCCCATATGGCCGGCCCCCCTCTCTCCCAAATTCTCTCTCCAATTTAAGTCCTAATCTCTCATTAATTCTCCATAAACTCCCCCCCCCCTACCTAACCCTAATTGGGCTGATTTGAGTTCCAATTTAATCCTTTCCCTCCTTTAGGAAACCTAAAATAAAATTTCAGATTTCCAGAGCTTTTCCCTCCTATTTTCTAACCTAAGTCCAATAAGCTTCTGTCACGACTCGGCCCAGTGAGCTCGCATATACGAGGCGAGAACGGATGTCGGACGTAAATAATAAAACAGAACATTTCAATAGCATTAAAACATGACATAATATGAATCTAACACAACTCAAGAGATATAATAAGCGCCTCTAAAACAACTTTCAAATTTGAACAAAATATTTCATATAAAGTCACATATGTACAAAGGTGGATAAAATATTTCTTTCAAGTCAATATTCACCCAAAATCATACCACAACTACAAAAATACACAAAACAAAGGAACCTATCATTTGGTCCTCTCCGGGTGTAAGTTAACCAAGGTCGTTCAACCATTCACTTAGCAGTAGGGTCTCCTGAAAATATCCCAAATTAGGGAATGAGCTAACGCTCAGCAAATCACAATTACATCTAAAATTCATGTGCAATGTAGAGGAACTCAATATGCAAAGTGCTTAAAGTATTTTCATGACCTTCCTATTTATTTATTTATTTTTTGTCATAAGCTAAGTGTCATATGCTTAACATGATGCCTATTGTCTCATATGTTCATATACTTAGCTTATTGTCTCATATGTTCATATACTTAGCTTATGCATATATTACATCCGTACCGGAGTACCATTATTATACTGATCAGGTACAATCTCATACTTGGCCATTCATCATCATTTTGCCCCGAAGAGCCGTATTATGCAATTGCACCTCAACATGCACAAACTTGCATTTCGATATCATAGCATAAGATGATTGCAAGAATATCAACATATATATGATGACTTTGATTTAAGCATGAAAAGGAAATGAAAAGGAACTTGAACATATGAAGAGCTCTTTACTTAGCATGCAAAGTACTTTGTATAAAAACTTCCTATTCAACATGTCAAGTATAAGGTGACATAGAGTAATGTAACATGAAAAATATGAACATAAAGTGACATAATGCAATATAAACTTAAGAAAAACATGAACCTTAGAATGTAATGTCACTTACCTCGAGAAACAGTCATTTATACTAGTGGAAAATCTTCGTAATCCAACACCTCTTCTAGAAGTAACACCTAGGATAATAAGCACCTTGATTACTAACTTATAATATAATACATCATATCACATTTCCTATTACTCAACTTAATTATACCATAATACACTTCTAATTAATCTACCTCTATACTCTTAACCTAATACATCTCTAAATTAATCCAACTCATAACCTAATGCATAACATAATCATAGCATATTTCCTTTTACCCAATCCTTAATTAAATTAAATTAGTTTTTAAATTTTTGGTTTTAATGAAAATCCATAATTTAAGAACCCAAATTTTTTCAAATTTTCTTATAATGACCATTTAAATCACTTTCCTTAACATATATCATTAATAAACCTAATTATTTTAGGATTAAAATAATGTAGAAATCAAGGTTTAAAATTGCGTAAATAAGCCTCGAGGCGTTTTTCGTCCGTGAGGCGAGGCGTAAGCCTCGAGGCGGTGTGAGGCGTAAGCCTCACGGACGAAGAATTGCGTAAATGAGAATTTGACTATTTTAGCAGGTAAATAACAGTTAGAGACTATCATACAATAAAAACATCTAAATGACAATTGAAATTAGTGGAAGACAATAAAATAGATGCATCTCATAGCATAATTCAAAATACAGAACTACAAAATATAAGTCTATCAAAACTCCCAAAATACAAATAAGAAAGAACATCTAATCTCATCATTCTTCAATGTTATTCACTAAATTGGTTATCAAGGGAATCTTCTTCTCCAATTGTATCTACGAATGCCAAATCTTCATCATCTTCAATGTTATCCATTTTTCTCTTCCCTGTTAAATAAGAATGATTAATGTAATGTTAATTGCATATATATATATATAATGTAATTGCACAAAATAAATTGTGACATACCTTTACTTGATTGTTGTGCTGCAGAACTAGTAGATGTGTGGGGTGTCCTCACTAGATCTGCTTCGCCCCTTAAGACATCCACACTTAGATCCTCTGATGATGGCAAATCTGTCTCATCATCTATGAACCACTCATTATTAGAAGCTACATCTTCACACACCAAAGGGTCCTCATCATCCTTCAACCCCTTGTTCCTCATCCTTCTATCTCTCAACCTCTTGTTGTGCATAATGTACACAAGGGAGTTCATTCTGAGTGTTGAAAGTCGATTTCTTCTCTTAGTTTGCACTTGACTATACGTGCTCCAGTTTCGCTCACACCCAGAGAAAGAACAAGTGAGGCCCAAAACTCTAACTGCAAAACTCCGTAACTCAGGGGTGGAATCACCAAATTGGATCCACCATTCAACTATTTTCAAGAAGAAAAAAGATAATCAGGAGATATTAAAGTGTTATGATTATACAGATAATTTGCAAAAAATAACTATACCTGGTGAGCGTTTCGCAATGGTAGATTTGGCTGCTTGCAAACCAAAGAATCCCTCCCTATTCCGAAATAAAACAAGCTGTAAATCTGCAATCTCCCTGACATTCAGGTCTGGTATTAATCGCTCTATGCAATGATACAAGCCTAACTTCACCTCTGGATTTGTGGATTTCCTCTCTGAATATTGAAATTGAGGATTGAGATAATACGCCTCAATGGTGGACTAGAAATGAGGCGTACGCCTCAATGTTAATTGCGCAATAGAGGCGCGCCTCTCTAGGCATGAGGCGTACGCCTCTTGATTCCCCAGAATTGCTTAAGCCTTGAAGCATTTACAGGCCAAATTGCGCAGAGGCGCGCCTCGGATTGCGCAATTTTAAACAGAGGTAGAAATTAGGAAAATTTGTTTTCTTTTCCAAATTCTCATTTTCTCTTAAATAGAGACTTCCCAAGTCTCATAGGAACAAGATTTGTTAACAATTTAGCTTACAATCACAAAATTAGGAAAAGCCCTAATTTTGAACCTCCAAGAACTTTAGGAAAAATTTTAATTTATTGCTTAATCATGCTTCTAAAACCTTCCTAACAACATTCCTAAGCAAAATTAAAAATTTATGTGAAACCCTAATTTTGGAAATTTGAAATCTTTTAGGGAAATTCCATTTTCTCATGGTTAAAAGCTTTTCCTAACCCTTCCCTATAAATCTTCTTCTAAGATTTTGAGTTTTGAGCAAACCCTAAAAATCTCTCTCAAAGAAATCTAAGGGAAATGAAACTTTTCTTGAATTAGAAGCTTACCTCTATCTTCCTTATGCGTTTCCCCACATTTTTCTCCAAATTTCCTCACCGGAGACTTGCCGGCTGCCACCTATCCGCCGCCCTCTCCCTCTCTTTTCCGCCTTCTCCTTTCGGCCGAACAAAACAAACCAAGGGACCGAATGTTTCGGTCCCTAGGCGGATGAGGCTTTAGGAAAAAAGTGTAAATGCCAAATGACACATGTGCCCCTTCCCTAAATATTTCCCTTAAGAGCTCATGAGGGTAAAATAGGCAAAAGAGCTAAAGTTTACTTAAACTAACTTCGACGATTTTTAGTTTTAAATTCGTGCGAAATTAGGTATAGGTTCTTTATATCATTTCGATCGAAATTTCACGAAAAATTTATAAAATTTATTTCGTCGAATTCCGACAACTTTGAAATTTCACATAATTTCGTCGCGGCGCATCGAAATGCGTGTGACGCATACGATCGATGTTTTTCGGGTTTTACAGCTTCAACCCTCAACCCTAGCCCCTTCTCCCCTACTCGAGCCCCTCCAAACCGCCAGCTTCCCATCTCCTCCTCTACATCAAGCTCTACCAAGAATTAAACTCCATGTATGGCCGATCCGGAGGTTGACCATAGTTTTGTCTACAATCACCAAGGTTTAGTGGACATCCTACGATCCTTTTTCTTCGATCCAGGCTTTGGATTTGACGACTCCGTTGAAGAATACGTCGACCGTATCCTTCCCAGCTTGGTTGAGGTGATTGACGAGCAACAACCATTTGGACGGTGGCAAATCATTTGACGACCACCGACTTCTTCAACTCCGACTACTTCTCCGGTGAACAACACCGTAGGCATCACCTGTCTCCTAGTGGCATCACTTGGATTGCTGATATTCTACCTCCGCTGAACCCCTACTTTCATGAGCGAGAGTTAGGGAACTCAAGGTGAAAACATCTAATTGTTAAGCTGAGGATTCTTGTTTTCATTGCCATTAGTTTTACTTATTTAATTTATTGTTATTTGCAAGTTTCCTTTTAATCTGGTTTGTAACCGAATGCTATTACATGACTTCTAATTAAAATTTCAAGAATCTAACTTGGTGAAACATAAAATTTACAATTGACAAAGTTTTGTTCAAATTATGATTAATTTCGCAAAGCAATTCTTGTTTCCTTATATGTTTCACATCACACATCCTATTTGTTTTAAATTTAACAAGCAATCATTTCAATGTCGTCAGCCTATCTCTATTCAAGATCCTATATTGCTTTGGGGTAAGCCCTGAGAATACAAACTAGTGAAAAGGATAATACAAAATTTTAAAAACTAGATGAAAGATTATTTGAAAAAAAATATATACAAAACTAAATTGAAAGATCAATACATTACCATTAACTTTTGTATATGGCAATGGACGAATGGAGATTAGATGCATCTGTAGGAGATGGATGCTTAGCTGATTAGGACAATGTGGATGGAGTTGTAAGAAGAGGATGGCATCAACATGTTTAAGCCTTTAAAGGGAGAGAGATGAATATAAACACTTCAAGAGGAAGAGGAACATGTAGAGAGAATGGTACCAAGAAAAATGATGATGAATAATAAGTAAAGGACTCAAGAAAGAAAATATTTGCATAAGTATTTATGCATTTGGTAAGTGAGTTATAACAGCAATGACCTTTCTAAAAATGAGAACCCAAAAAATTAATACATCGTTAGCCCGAAAAGAGGGTTTGTCACCAAGTAATGGTGGAAGATAAAGGAATTTCATGCATTAAGTGGTAAAGTAAACCAACTTCAACACCAATATCAATCCTCTCTTGTATTGAGATCCAAGAAAAAAATACAATGAAAACAATGAAAGGTTATAGAGCAGTTATGAATTAGTCAGATAATGAATGAATAATGCATTGATTGAAAATTTGGGAGGCAAACAATTAGTTTGAGGAAGTTGAACTAGCTGAGCCTAATGCTTTTCAAAAAGGGCAACCAAACCTAAAGACGTGGCAGAATTAGAAGCACCATTAATAGTCACAGGATCCAAATGCATGTTGTGCAATGGAAGTATGCCCAAACTTGGCCCAGAAATGCTCTAAAAACTAATTAGTATGACTGTGTGAATAAGGGGGGAAGGTCTTTCTCCAATGGCCATGAAAAATGTTAGTACCACCACCACCATGATGCCAGAAACTGGCAAAGATGTTGTCAAAAGCTTTATAATTCAAAGAATATTTGAGAGAGAGACCATATTATTGGGGATTGCAAAATCTATCATTAACAAAGATTATAAATGTTGCAACGAGGGATGATGATCAGAGAGAAATTTGGTAATAAAAATAATTGATCATGTTTCTATCAAATTGCAAGAGTAAAGGATCAATACTATAGAATTTCATCCCATTATTTATAATAGAAAAATGAATATATTGCCGCAAAAGACACCCAAATATGGTCTAGTAACTACAAATATAAGAACTTCCATAAGACGACCTCCAACACTAGCACCTATCATCTAATTCAAATTAAAAAATAAGATTAACTTAAAAGATATTTCCTATCTAATTTAAATTAAAAATATGCCTGATTTAAAATGAAATAAATACAAATTCATAATATGATCTAATAATAAACTAATCTGGACTTGAGTCGAATCATGAATCTTGGCTTGGGCCTGTGTTGTATCAACTCCCAAAATGCAAGGAGAACTAGCTACTAGTAAATCAGAATTTTCATACTCTTCAAGTAGAACTCTACTTCAAAAGTTCAAATTGCCGTTCTCATCAAGTGTACTTGCCACTTTTTTAATAACTCCTCATATATGGTCCAGAAACTTCAACAGATGTTGATTATTACAAAGATCTAAGTGCATGTGCACTCCATAAGCATCTATAGTCAGTAACAATTTATTCCAACATTTCCAGTTTGATCAAAATGACAAATTGGAGGCACAATAATTTATGAATTGGCCAAAAATAATGAATATTCATATGATAACTTTAATAAGGATTTTTTTTTTCAAAGTGAAGTGATATTGAATATACACTGCCCTATCTTAAGAATTTTTAATGGTTGAAACAGCTCTTAGAGATTTAAACCTTTTCCATCACGTATTCGACGCTTTATAAGGCGCCCATCACCAAGCATATCACGTACCTGTCATTTCAAGATGACATCAAAAATATTAGGCCTACTAGAAATGAAAAGATTGAATTCAACCATTTAAGCAAGGTACCAAAAAATATTTAAAATTTACTCAAATTTCTTTCATACAGGAAAGCAAGTCGGGCACAAAATAAGAAAAGATCTCTTCATTACAAAAAAGGTTGCGATAAGATTGGAGAATAGTAAGCTTGTTCAGTTAGAAAAATAACTTTACCTGAGTAAAATGTACAAGTTCCACTTCAAACTGAACCTCTACATGGCCTTCAGGAATTTGTATCAACGAAGAATTTGTCAAGTAGCTATCATTTACAAATATTACAGCTTTTTCTCTTTTGGCCATTGTTCCAATTCCCATCTCAAGCCCTTTTGGTATCTAAACTAAGCATAACAATATTAAAAATCATACAAATATATAAAGAAGAAAATCTAAATAACATTCAAGCTTCTCAATGGTCTATTCATCATTGCCACATCACAGTGAGTAAAATATAACTTCAAATAGAAAGCACATAAATAAATTGCACAAGCACATCAAGTCAGAAAACGATAAAGCAGGGCGAACTAAAAAATAAATAAATCTCAATGGAATTTAAAAAACTGATCAAACCTACCATCCAAGAAGGATCATATATTCAAAAAGGTTATGGTCAACCATGCTCAATTTCTGGCATATACTATTGAAGATATTAATTAAAGGACAAAAAAATTTTGAAAAGAGAAAAATGTTTTACAAACCTCTGATTTACCAAATGTAAAGTGATATGGATTGTTCATACGCGGCAGGATAATTTTGCCATCGGTGGCTTTTGCAGTTATCCTGAAGATAGAAGTACCATGACGGCCATGATGAGAACATTTTCATCATACTATTAAGATACATAATCAGCCATCAATGGCATATCAAAGAAGAAAGAGCAAATAAAAAATGCACATGGCTTACTAAATGAAGACAAACATACCAAGCTTGGACTTCATAAAGTTCTCTTGGGCATTCCCATCCTTGTCCTTCGTCAATTATCTGGACCAAAAAAAACTAAGTGAGGAAGATCCAAATAAACAATTGGCAGATAAAAAATTCATTGAGAAGTATTCTTCCACAAATCTTCATGGTTTGGAGAGAGTTGACTAAAGATGCAATCAACATTCAGAGTACAAGAGAAAAAATAAGATTGATGTTGGAATAAATGCTACAAAATGAACACTTCCAGTCTTTCATGGTAAAGGGAACGTGCCCACATTGGTTACTGTGTATATATATTATAACCTAAAATTTTCAAAATGATAAGCTTAATTTTTCCTAAGATACCAACTTTTATAAAAAATAAAAATAAAATAATTATTCCGTTATGTTCTTGTCAAACTGAGCAAATTGATATATAGAAGCATATGTTAATTTGCAAGAAAGTGAAAATTATTGAATTAATTTCACTTTGTATTTTTTTTCATAAAGTTTCCTTTGCTATTCACTTATTTAAGTTACTGTAGCACTTAGCGGATTATTCTGTTTTCCACTTTCAAATGCATGCAGCACTTGATTAGGAATTAGAGGCTGAAATTCATTTATATAACTATGAGTTACATTATATATATATAACATAAAACCATTTTCATTTCTTCTCCTTCGCCCGTAGCAGACATCTAGAATCGAAACAACAGCTTGCTGATAGCGGGGGGGGGATGCGTTCGTGGAGGCTGTTGCGGCTGAAACTTTGAAACCGGTGAAAGAAGAGAAGAAGGAAAAAGGAATAAGACGAAGGAGGCTTGGAATTAAGTAAGGAATATGATTTGAATAAAGAGAAATACAGTTGAGATAAAGTTCTATTTTTTGGTTTATCATAAATTAATTCCAAAGTTAGGAATTATTTATAAATTTTAAAATCAATATTATTTAGGTTGTCTATAAAAAGAAAAGAGGTCGGCATATTCTAAGAGAACAAGTCTATCATGTTAACCTAGAAAACGAGGTGAGATATCCAATCTTTAATACAAGTAACAATTTTTTTTAAATGTAACTTTTATAGTATTTCTTCGTATTAATTATGAGATAAAATCATAAGATAAAAATTCTGGCAACAAAAACAGTTTCAATTTTATGATCGCTTGTTCATAATGAGAAAAGTCATATACGGGTGATAGGCCAGTAAATGATGACCTGCGCAAGGAAAGGTAAAAGACCTGACAAAGCAAGCCTTAGTAGGGACCGTACCGGAGGTATTTGACTCTCTCTTCTACTCTCTTCTAAAAAGTTAGAATTTTCAGATCCAACCTAGAAATGAGGGGCCATGAACGTGCTAAAGCCTATACGCATCGTATGACTTTTCTAAAATAGTGTACAAAGATAAAGGGAGAAAACCTGTAAGATTTCATATAGTAAATTGCACAGTTTTATGCATTGATCATTACAATTTTTTTTTCATTTTTTGAATTATACATGTGTACCGCTTATGACTTTTATATTAGTTCGAAATATCAACATACATGTTAATTGCTTCTTGTTATTGTACTAGGATTATGTATTTCATTGAGCATTTAGCCATAGTTGATGGAGCTAGCGGGGCTTTAAACAGGAGTTTGGCTACCCTGCATACATAGTTGTTTTGGATGTTCAGTTTTGGGTGTAGATAGAAGACTGGTCAGTAAGCTGTAGATTAAAGCTTTTCGATACATAAAATTTTATTTGATATTTTACTAAAGCTCTGTACTTTATTTTGATGTATAATGTGTATGCTTCCGAACATGAAATCATGATGCATAATTCTATGACACGAATATATTTGTGTTGGGATAGTTAGATTAATTTGCTACTCACTCAATTCTGAAGAGCATAGTTCAAGATGAGTGTTAGTGAAAAATATATCTATTCGGGCTTTCCTTCTTTGTTACACCTCAGGTTGATTGAGAATGATCAAAATAGGGTGTGACAATATATTAGGGATCAACAACTCTTTAAGGACAGAATATTGAGAGAATTCCAATGAGAATGCCGAAGAGCATAGTTGAGTCAGCATCAGCCATATCTATCATAATAAGTGGTAACCACGTGTAAGGTATAAAATTGCATCAGGAATTCAAAAACATTTTGGGGATTATACTTTTCTCCTATTTTGAGGATTAAAATCAAGTGCCTGCACTCTCAACTTCCAAGGAAGATGAAGCTTAACAACTCTCAATTCTCAAGCACACTAGATAGACGAATTACATCTGTGCTTAGGTTAAAAAGAACAAAGACTCATTAGTATGTCGGTGAGGGAACCTTGGATGACTCCTGCTATTACATTTGGCTTCAATAAACCTCCAAAGCAAGTTTCCCTGGCATTCTCTAAAACGATGGCCACAAAGGTTGTAGAGAGTGAGTCGTTCACTGGCAAGCTCGCCACTAATAGCTTCCCTTTGAGCTTAATGAATACTTAAATAACTGAGAAATTGAATGCCATGTGCCACATCACCAGCAGCTTCACCTTCTAAGTTCCGTAGAAGGAAAGAGAAGTTGAATGTCGTGTACAGGGCAAATGAAGTTTCCTATTTAAGCAGTATCTTGGAATGGGACTCGAGCTTCCCTTGAGAGAGAGGCGAACAATGTCTTGTAAGCATTTTAGCTTGATCTTGCTCAGGTTGACCCAAATGCCTACGTCATTCTTATTGGGATGAAATTGTTCAACAAGTATAGCATCATTTGGGCTGCCCAGTAGTTCCTATATTTTTCAGAGTGTAGTACCTGGAAGGCTGGAAGGCATCTGCTATTTCTTGACCAAGATCTGCCAACTTCTAAGATGACGGCCACCTTTTCTCCAACAAGGGTTGGATGGGCAAGTGCTTTAATGTTTAAAGCTACAAAAGGATTATAAATGCTTGATCACATCAAACATCATTGATATAGGGTGTTCAAGCTAAAGCTTGCACTGAAGAGCTAGAGAAGTTGCTCACCAGATGGACTGAGGGAGCAAAGGAGGACCTTTGGAATCCAAGCTTGATGCTAGAGTGCAATATGGCTTTGATTCTGATGTTGATGTTGTCGACGACCATGAGGGTTAGTGCAAGGTGAAGAAGACCATCACCAAGGGCAAAGATAAGGAAGAGTGGTAGTTGCAGCCACCATAATAACCACTCCAAGGATCGGGCTGTCCAAGAAGGTTCTCAAGGGAGAGAGATGCTTAATCATAAGTTTAGCTGGGTTAATGGCACATCGTCCACCAACCCCACCTCTAGCCAAGGAGGATGCATACTATTTTGCAGATTTAATTTCCTTAATCACTTGGCAAGGTTTAGCAATTGAGGGAGCACAAGGTGTCGAAACCACCGAGCAATGAGGTGAGGAAATCTAGTCCTCTGTCCATGGAGGCAATGCTACCAAGGAGGACCGGCTAAGCGAGCTATTGAAGCTGATACCTCCATCACCAAACTTTGAAAGATTCAAAAGATCCCAACCTTGGTAATGTTGTCACGTGTTAACAAAAAGACATTTTGATATTTAATTTCTTTAGTACTCATCTGATTATTAAATTTGCAAAGATGGAAAGCCTCTTCAGAGTCCACAAAGATGAGATTACATCCCTAGTGAGAATCACCAACTATTTTTATCGACTAAAAACATAAGTCATTTTGGACTGCACGTAAGAGAGATGTCCCCGTCAAAGAATGCATGAGGAAAATAAAAGAGTAAAATCAGCAAGGAATTAGTTAAAGCCTCGAGAATAAGCTATTTGGAGCTCTACAAATAAGATTGTATCTCTTGGGATAGAGTAGAGCAATAAGAAAGCTTAAGAGAGATACAAGATAATCAAAACAGCATCAATGTATGTAGTTGCTAAAATAAAGGCCTCTACCAAGGAGACAGGAGAATAGGAGGAAGCAATCTTGGGAGGATCTGAACATGCAAAATGTCGTTGCCTTCAATACAAATCACACCAAAGAAATCGAAAACTCATTCTCCCAAGAGCAATGGAAAACACATGATGTAGAACGAAGAGGGGGGTAATAAAATTAAAAGATCTGAAATTCAATTTCAGATTTCCCTTAATTAAGGGATAAGAATTTGAAATTCAAACAAGAAAGGAGAGGGAAGAGGGGGGTTAATTATCTCCTTAATTGGGGCCCTTAAATTAGGGAGGAAATAATTAAGATAGAGAGAGAGGGGCCGGCCAAGAGAGAGGGAAGGAGGAGATGTCTAGGTTCAATGAATGTGAATCAAGCATTAATTGGGATTGAGAATTAAATCTGAAATTAATTTCAGATTGGGAGTTATTGGAGGAGGCTTCCTAAGGTAGAACTTATTAAATCGAAAAGATTTTGAAATTCAAACCTAATAACTTTCTAAATTAATAAAGAACTAATTTAGGAAGGTAATCAAGAGGGAGTAGAAAATTTGAAATCAAAGGTTCAGGGTGGAGAAGGGCCGGCGGTTGGGGGGTGGGGGAGGATGTGATGGTTAGGAAAAATAAGGAGAAACAAAAAGAAAAAGATAAAACCGCCAGCCCGGACGCTTCCTGCGGCTAACGGGTGTTGCGTTTCCCTACACCAAGGGACTTCAAGCCACAAGCTCGAGCTTCCCTCCCATACGGATCTCACCAAAGTCCTCCCAAGGAACAAAAGTGCGAAACATTTTTTTTTATTAAAACTCCATCATACTAATAAAATAGCAAGGGCCTCTATATATAGGCCTCAGAAATAGAAAGACTAAAATAAGACAAACATGTCCCTAGGGCTTACATAAGACTAGACCCTCAAGTAAGGGTAAAAACGAAAAACTAAAAATTACACATAAAAATTTTAAGATAATGTGGGCCGATCATGGCCGTCGATCTTCAGTTCCTCCTTGGGTAGGCATGGATGGTTAGATGTCCGCATCATTCTCCCGGGGTGAAAAAGAGCTCAACTCCGTCGAGTTCGCGTCCTGGGTAAGCATCCATGCTCTGATACCAAACTGATATAGAATAAAGAGGGGGGGGTAATAAAATTAAAAGATCTGAAATTCAATTTCAGATTTCCCTTAATTAAGGGATTTGAATTTGAAATTCAAATAAGAAAGGAAGGGAGGGAAGAGAGGGGTTAATTATCTCCTTAATTGGGGCCCTTAAATTAGGGAGGAAATAATAAAGATAGAGAGAGAGGGGCTGGCCAAGAGAGAGGGAAGGAGGAGATGTCTAGGTTCAATGAATGTGAATCAAGCATTAATTAGGATTGAGAATTAAATCTGAAATTAATTTCAGATTGGGAGTAATTGGAGGAGGCTTCATAAGGTAGAACTTATTAAATCGGAAAGATTTTGGAATTCAAAATATTTTGAATTCAAACCTAATAACTTTCCAAATTAATAAAAAACTAATTTAGGAAGGTAATCAAGAGGGAGTGGGAAATTTGAAATCAAAAGTTTGGGGTGGAGGAGGGCCAGCAGCTAAGGAAGGGGTTGATTGGGCCGGCGGTTGTGGGGGAGGGGGGGATGTCGTGGTTAGGAAAAATAAGGAGAAGAAAAAAAGAAAAAGATAAAACTGCGAGCCCGGACGCTTCCTGCGGCTAACGGGTGTTGCGTTGCCCTTCACCAAAGGACTTCAAGCCACGAGCTCGGACCCATCCTGCGGCTAGTGGAAACTACGCTTCCCTCCCATAGGGATCTCACCAAAGTCCTCCCAAGGAACAAAAGTGCAGAATATTTTTTTTTATTAAAACTCCATCATACCAATAAAATAGCAAGGGCCTTTATATATAGGCCTCAGAAATAAAAAGACTAAAATAAGATGAACATGCCCCTAGGGCTTACATAAGACTAGAGCCTCAAGTAAGGGTAAAAATGAAAAACTAAAAATTACACATAAAAATTTTAAGATAACGTGGGCCGATCACCGCCGTCGATCTTCAGTTCCTCTTTGGGTAGGCATGGACGGTTGGATGTCCGCATCAACACATGCATTCAAGAGTTCATAAGCTATGAGCTCCATTGTATGGAGGCAGGATACTCGAGAGGAGCAAAGAGAAGGAGAAGAGAAGAAATACAACAAGGAGAGATCGTACTAGAAGAAATATAAGTAGAGAGAAGTTGTAGAGGGTGAGAAGAAGAGAGAAAGAGAGAAAAGAAAGAGCCTAACGTCTTCAATGATCCTTACTGCAATCACCAACCTCGTATTCCTTCATAAATGCTTTTCATGCACTGTGTGTATACGTATCTGTGTAACCCATCAACATGAGTTGATGATGGGATAATTTATAAAGGGCTAAGTGCCTTGAAGTTAGGACCAGTTGTGATGGCTAATTGAGTATACTAAGATAGCAGTGGTCATGTGTAATCTGGAGATTGAATTAGGGGTTTATGGTAGAAAAGTATGGGAAAGAGAAGGATGAAGCAGGAGTGGAAGTGAAAAAATGCAGATTAAAGCAGCAACAAAAACAAAATGAAATAACAATCATAAGACGGATTTAAAAAGAGCAGTAGAAAAGTATACGCACGGCAGATATTCGGCAGGCATAAAAATTCCAGCAGGAAAATTGTGAGAACTTGGGGTTGTTTTCTGCATGACATGGATTATACTAGGAAGGTTTGGACATTAACATGGATCAGAGTTTACTCTAATTGCAAAATAATATCAAGTACTCAACAAAATTAAACGGGTTATTTGAGGAGGGGCGTAGTAAATAGAGGGGAGGGAAGGCCCTTGGCACCAACTGTTGGGGTGCAGGGGCTAGTTGTGGACCAGATGTTCGCCTCAGCACTAACCATAGGAGGAAGAAAAGTAGCATGTATCATCCGAAGGAGAAGTTGAAACTCAACAAGAGACCTTATATATTCATTTATTCATCCATCCTTAAGCTCTTTATGGGCAATTAAAACTAAATATCCATAAGCGAGCTACAAAAAACACTAGCATCTCCTCTTCCATGATATAATACGACATAAAATAAATATGTTGCTTTCTAAATATATCCGACATGAGAATAAAATAAAGTATGTTATGACATAAAATAACCAAGTTGCTCTCTAAATATATCCGATAGAGAATGATCGACTAAATGTAATGTTTCAGTATCATAATGAACAATGAACAATTTATGTAAGAAAATCGACTGCTAGACGATGGTTCCCAGGCTTTTCTTAGCTGATTAAGCACATAGAAGACTTGAGGAATAGACAAATTGGAATCTTGAAGGAATCAGGTAATTCTTAAAGAAAGATGCAAACTAATTTGATCTCTCTTGTTTAGTATAAAACCCAACTAGAAGCAACCTTGAGCATTAAAATGGCATAAAATATGGATTTTACTAAACTCTTAGAATATTTCTCATCATCATCATAACTTACCGATTATAACAGCTATTTGGGGTTGGCATCACAAGCATAAAAGATAATTAAAGTAAAATTTTTGAGGCAAACTGAGCTAAACAACCTAAACAATGTCAAATGAATGGATGATTATATTCTTAATTAAAACAAAAAATGCATTAAAATAAATCAGGCTGAAAAAAATGTTTGTATGACTTCAAAATTGCTTCCAATACCTTCTTCACTACTCCCATGTCCTCACTGACAATCTGGCAAACAAAAAGAGTAAATATTAATTCACAAGGAGAAAAATAGAAGAAAAACGCGTGCAGTCCTTTGATGGTAAAGCATAAATAAGAAGGATGGATTATGATAGTATTCTAAAATACAAATAAAAGCATAACATACTTGCTTGCTACAGATTTCAAACAGAAAATTGGCCCTCCATGACTACGATTCCAGATTAAAACATGAAAACAACAATGAATTTAAAGTTAAATGCATATTTTTGGATATTTTTGCTTGTCAGCAAGGGAAAAGTACTGACCAGAAAACTTAAATATAGACCATAGGTTCCAGGTTTCTAAGCAGAACTGAATTTGAACATACGGCAGAATTAAAGGGTTCAAAATGGTAGCGTTCCACACTAAGCAGCTCAAGATGTGAATAATACTTAAACGGTACACTCACTAAAACCGTGAATTTGAGCTTATTAGTTGGAACTCATCATCATGGGACAAATTCTAGTTTTCGTTTTACCAAAATTACATGAGAACAAGTTAAGTTGGTTCTATTACCAAGTGATTACAGTAAAAAGCAGAAAAAACCATGAAAATCAAACTGCATATTAAGTATTCCAGATAATGATATTTAAGGCTTCAAAAGCATCACAACACGAAATAAAGCACCTATATAAACATATACTCAATATCATACAGATATAAGATTACACATTAGTAAACTTCTGATAAAACCTTAAAGATAAGTAAGGTACAAATTTGGTGCTTCCTTGACAAACTCAACTTAGACTTCAGGTTTTAGATCTTATGTCAAACTGAAGCCCCTCAACTAAATCATGACTCAACTCTGCCGAACCTTAAATACACATTATGTAATTTTTATTCTTATTATATTAAAAAATTACGAAAGATTTAATATTGATTTGTGGATTCTAATTTGTAAAAGGTTATTTCTTTAATGGTGGTCTCAATTTTATGCTACTTGGACTAGTTTTTTATGTTTTTATTAGAGCAGTTTGCAATTTTTGTTATCGAACAGCAGTATACTAAGCAATGGTAAAAATGCCAGATGAAAACAAATTTTAGACTCTACTTAAAAATATGTGCACTTTTTCGAAACGAGTGACTTGCATCTCACCATTTCAATTTTGGGCCATTTTCCTTCATGCAAATAAAATACAAAAACCCAAAAAAAGAGCAAATGCACACATGTCTATGCAGGTAAATAAAAGTAAATGCTGACATGTGATAATGGCATCCTAGAGTTTACTTTAGCCTAGTTGAAATATGTAATTTCTGTCAGAAGCTGCAGTGCTGAAACAGCTGCTAAACAGGGGATGCCAGATTTGGAAAAAAGAAATACTGTCCAAAGCAGCACCAAAAAAGTACAGCCCGAAACAGCTTTTGATGGTGCATTTCCCACCGCATTAGCTAGCAGATGGAGCCCACTAATAAAAACAGCTCTTTGGTAAGAATCAAGTAAAACTATTTTGCAATTATGACAACAAGGTGAAGGTATTATGGACAAAATAATAATGATTGTGTTAAGTAGAAGCCAAAAAAATAAAAATAAAAAATGAGCTTGAAGCAACTCTTATAGAAGAACAGAACATACGGCCAAACAATCTTGCCTTCGCTTTAAAGAAATCTAAAATTTCAATCTCAAAATGAAGATCAACATCTTTAGGGAAGTCCTCTGGAGCACTGACTGGACAATCGACTTCAGCATAATGCAACTCCGGTTTCATCTTAAACTGCAAAACAAGAAAATTAGCACCAAGATAATTCCTTTTTTTTTATAAAGGGAGAGACACTACCTTAATTCAAATAATTTCAAATAATGCAAATTAAAATACTGCCATAAAACACCACAATTCAACATTACAACAATGATTTACACCATTATGACCTGTCTGCAAAATAAACTTTATTCTTAGTTATAAACATACAAAGACAACTTTATTTTCTTATAAATATCTTTAGAAAATATCGCTTAATTATTGTGTTAACTACTTTTAAAACATAAATTTACCAGCAATAAAAAGCAACAGAATTTAGGTTAAAATTATATAGAGAACTAAAAAACTAAAAATTCAGAAACTAACTAAAGAAATACTTTGGTACCTAGAGCAAGTCATTAAAAAAAATACCATTACTGTGAGACACGTTTGCACAGAATTCAAGCATGATAACTCTATTGAGCACAATGTTAAAAAAGTCACCACAGCACAACATCCTTCGTTTACCCACCTACATAATTCCAATTGGAAGAAACTCAAAACAACACAAAAAACATAACATATAGAGTAAGAAGAAAGCAAATGAATGCTCCATAAATAACAAGAAAGATTAAATAATGAATAGGTTTCAGACTTCATAAAAAATTCCACTGAAACAAATGAAGAATGAGGACTCATAATGACAACAACCACAATTAGTCAGCAGAAGGCTAATGATGATAATGACTAAACCAATAGTCATCCACCATTAAGGCAGCATATGTGTTGGATTAAGCTAATAAGTTTCCTTTCTCACAACAAAGCCAACAGGCATTAGTTTTAGTTGTGTTACATCTATTAGGTTACCATGCTTAAGGCTTTCCATTAATGCTTCACAATCTTCTCATACAATATTATTGATTGGCTTGGTGACATAAATGATCAGCATTCTACTACCGTCTTCCATCATTCTACTACTGTCTTCCATTGTTTCTTGGTGATTCGATCTCTCTCAAGTAAGAAGCACAATGATACAATAACATTCATGTTGGCTCACCATTTAGAAAATTCAACTCTCATACATAAATAAAATCTCATAGACCAATCAAATGGAGTCGGAACAGGCTACTAAAAAGTTGAATCACACAAATTTTCTAGCTTTTTTAGGCCCATAATTAATTTTAGCCAAATTTTCCTTATTTTCATTTTTTTATTTGGATTAATGTGATAAGATTTTTTTTTCTTCTTTTAAATCAATTAAATGTGATAAGAATAAGCACAATCTTATTCATAAATAGGGTTGATTTTTAATTTATAAATAGGATTGATCATATGAACTTCAAGACTCATTAATGAATGAAATTTGATTGCCTTAATGCCACTTATTGCTTCTTTCCATTGACCTAATTTGCAATTGCAAATCACCAGGCTATGTTTGTTTAGTTCTTCCTTTCCTGATGCAGCACCAACACAAAAGCTAATAAAAAATCACAAAGTAAATCACTACATCAAAATGTAAGTTCATCATCATGCACAACTCTCCCAACAAGTGCACGGTTAACCCTTCTTCATTCCAAAATCAGTACAGAATAATTAGAAAGCTTAATTTGAGGTCTTTTGATGAGTAGGTTGACCACACCAATTAAGAAGACAAAAATCTTCAAAAATTGCATGATTTTAGGACCTCTCCATTTGCCTTATTTGGCCAGGCTGAATTGTATTCTTTATGAAGCTTTAAAGTTTAAAATATTTTTATTTATTTATTTATTTTTTGCATTAGGACAAGATTTCAATTCATAATAATAGTTTATTGGCTCCTAAAGCTTTCTAAATCTGGCCAAGCTCAGAAAAAAGCCTGCAAATAGGACCTTATTTTTTAATTTTAAGTTCATTGAAAAAAAAATTATTTTTGCTTGTGCAAATTTCATGTGAAATTGCTTGGTGGTTGGCCCAATTCATGCATAACCATAACGAAGTTCATTAACAAGCTGCACATAAAACTCTACAATACCTCAAAGCAACCCAAGGAAAAGAAAACTGATTTCAATCTAGAGACATATACAAATGCTAAATGGGCAGGATACCTCATAGATTGGAAATCTACTATTAGTTATTGCACCTTCCTAAGAAGAAATCAAATCATTGGGAGAAGGAAGGAGCAGATGGTCTCCAAATCTAGTGTTTAAGCTAAATTTTGTGAACAAGTCTAAGAGTTATACAAACTATTATAGATTAAAATCATCCTAAATAACTTGAGAATAAAATGAGAAGGTATTATGAAGTTATATCATGACAACAAATCAGCCATCAATATGACACACAACCTAAGCCAGCATGATTAAACAAATCAGAATAAAAATTAATTGACACTTCACCAAAGAAAATTTTAAAAAACAATTGATATAGACCCCATATGTTCAGACACACAACCCCTTGCAGACATTAAATTTAAAGGATCACTATTAAAAGTGCGCTTCAATAACAATGCATTACGATGTGAGAGACCTCCATTTCACATCTTTCTCACGCATCATGACTCGCTAAAGCTTTTGCTTTGCTCTATCAAATGTTGAAGCTTTTGCGAGAAGCGCTCACACAAAGCACTACAGCTTTTGATTGGGTTTACTTTGGTCATATTCAATATTTTCAATTTATTAATATAAAAGTGAGCAAGTTATCTCGACAAGCACATTCCAACCTTCACCCTCAAATAGGAACAATAGAACTTCTTCCCCTCAACCTTCGCCAACGAGCTTGTTGTCAATGCTCACAATCTTCGTTAACATGCATTGCAACCTGCAGCAGCCACAACCTTCGACCTGCAATAACATAACGCACAACCTTCATCGCCATTGACTTGCAACCTATGACATGCAATCCACAACCTTTGCCCACAACCTATAGCATCCCTTGATGCCATCATCTCGAGTCCTTTGATATAAAGCAGCCCAACCTTCACTTGCAGTAGCCCAATCGTCTCAACCTAAATTAGTGCTATAATTTTCTTAAAGATATTCTGAGAATTTTTTTGTTAAGTTAATTAAGTATTAATGTCAACTAATGAGAGTGATATTTTATAAAGTAATAGAATGACAAATTAATTAAATTTATAAAATAATTTATATTCAAAAATATTATTCATTTTCATCATTCTCATATGTGGAGAATATTTTTATAAATACATACAAAGAAATTAAAAAGGATCTATGGCATATATGTAACTAAATTTAGGTGCAAACAAACCAAACACGATGAAGGATCCAACTTGAAAGTAAATGAAGTTTAATTCAAGTAAAATACTCTTTGCCACATGTGTATTTATGATGATAAAGAGACATGTAGAGATATTAGGAATATCTAGAGCCAAGGAGCGTCTTATTGGTCCTTATGAAGCATCTAAAAGGAGTAAGATAACTAAATGCAAGAAGAAAGGTGCCTTCGAATGTAATAGAAGAGTTAATTACTTATCAAGAATGAAAAAAATATATTAAAATACAGTTTGCATATGGAATATAATGACAGGGTGATAAAGAGTTATGAAAAATCACATTCAAATGCTAGTGCATTATGGAAAGAGATTGATGCAGAACTTAAATGCTTAGGCAAAATTACATAAGAAATTGCACGCTTTTTATGTGAGAGCAATAATAACTATTAACTTGCAGTGATTTAAACAATGAAAGAAAACGAGAGAGGGGTGAAACTAGCTTAGGCCAAGTCACACAACTAGAAGTTAAGAACACAAAATATTCAATTACTCAAGCACAACATATATGGAAGGTTTTTAACGATAAATCCCTAAGTTAACAATAAGACTTGTCACTATGAAAATAGATCCACTCACTCACTCTCTAAAGTGCTAAGCTTAGCGGAAGGGGTTAACATAACCTTTATGAATCAATTGAAACCACAAGTTAAGGTAAGACTTAGAAAGGAAAAAGATTCAGAGGAGAAATTCACCTTGCTCAGGACTTGGAAATAATCTGCCACTGGACGGAAGAAAGTTGTTCGTCGATAGCGGCGGCGAGGGTGAAGAAGATCCTCTCTACGTACTCCTCTACGGTCTGATCAACCTCCGAATTGATGTCGAAGAACGGTGAGTTGAGGATGTCAACTTGGCTTTAATCATTGTAAACAAAGTCGTGGTCAAACTCCGAATCCGCTATGCATGGGTAGAGAAGTTTGTGATGTGTGGGAGGGTAAGTGGTGTTGCTTCTCCTCTCTTTCCTTCCTTAGGTGAAGCTTCAAGCCAAGAATAATGGTGGCAAGGGGAGGTGGGTGGTCGCCCAAGACTAGGGGGAAGAAAGCCTCTTCCAAAAATCTGAAATTGAATTTTAGGTTTGAGTAGGAGAGGATTAGGGTTTTGAAATTTGAATTTCAAGTAAGGGGAGGGAAAGGAAAAGAGCTCCTTGGATTAGGGAATTGATTAGGGCTCCAAAAGAGAAAGAAATTTATTGTGGGATAAAGAAAAAGGGAGGGAGGGGGCCGGCAGCTTCAAGGAGGGAGTGGGGCTTGTGAAAAGGAAATCAAGGCTTGATTTAGAATTTTAAATTAGGAAGGATTAATTTAATTCCAATCTAATTCAAAATTCAAATAGGATTAATTTTAGGAACTTTCCTAAAATAGAGATTATTATTTTAGGAAACAAATTCAAATTCAAATTTATTTGAATAAGAATCATAAATTGTTTCAAAAATAGAAAGACAAAAATAGGAAAAACTTTGAATGCGTGATTTGATTGATGGAGTTAAGGGGGAAGGGGGTATGGCCGGCGGCTCGGGTTAGGCTTGGAGTGGTTTTGACGGTTTGGAAGTAGGGCAAGGGTGGCCAGCTGGGCTTTGGAGTGGTGGTGGGGGTTTCGGTTGGAGTGAGGGAGGGGGTTGTGAAGGCCGGTGGTTCAAGGGAGAAAGAGGAGGGGCAGGTGCTTGGTCGGCGGGTTGGAGGGAGTCCGGCCGGTGGTAGATGGGGGAAAGGGAAGGGGAAGAAAGAAAGGAGAAAATAACCACGAGTCCAGACGCTTCCTAGGGCTCTCTCCAAAGCTCTCTCTCACAACACATAAGAGACAAGAAACAAAAGCTGAAATTTTCATAATAATCTTCATTAACCAACATAAGCATAAGAGGAGGCTATAAATAATCCCCAAATACAAAGACAAAACAAAAGACAATAGCACCCCTTGGGGTCACAAACATCTACTCCCTCAAGTGAGGGAAAAATCGGAAAAGAAACAATAATAAATCAAATACAATGCATAACTTAAAAATAAAGCGGAGTAATCGTGGTCGCCGATCATCGGCCCCGTCTCTGGTAAACTCTTTAGGGTCGGATGTCCTCATCAAAGATCATTTGAACCAAGTTCTAAAATGGGAAGTATCACTGCAGCCAGCTTTGGGTTAAAACTCTCAAACATGAAATGTCTTATGGATCATTTCCTATATCAAGAACTTGACAAAGAAGTTGCAAGGAAAAACATGAAACATATGGAACCAAAGGAGAACTTAGATAAGGGATTGGGGTAAAATCAAATAATGCATAGATAGATGGTTCTATCAAGCACGCATCTCTTTTATTGCAATAGATTTTGAGAGTTTAATCAGATGGTAGAAGATATATCACATAATATGAATGGTCCTAGACCTCGATCTTATCATGAGTTGATAGTCCATCTACTTCAAAAAAAAAAGGACAGAGACGACTCCGAAGGGTGTGGAAGAGCATAAAAAAGTTGACAATAGAAGGGTTGCCCTCTTATGTCAAGTAGGTGAACTGATCGTAGAGAGCGGTCGATAATAATTTTTTTGGTTTAAATCATCATGAAGGCATAGTATTCATATAGTAAATAGGTGCAACTGAGTAGTCAAATTCTACAGTGAAGTTCTTTGAGCTTCATTACATATAAATTGAAAAGATTATAGAAGAGAATACAATCCAAGTGGCTATGTATAACCACTATAGCTAAGTTCTTGCAAGTTATTAATTCAAAGTTTTTTATTCATGAATATCAAATTTTATCATATTGCAAAGTGTGAACACTTGTTAAATTCTTGTAGGTTAAATGCTCATTGATAAGAGATCGCACATGAATTGGATGCAGCCCATTGCATCGATTATGATATTGGAGAATATTAGGAAGACTAATTAAATGAAAAATACTATCAAAAAGATTGGAGGTATATGGTTTTAACATGATGAGAGAACATACAAGCGATGCAGAATTGGTTAGGCCGGGCATCACTCATTTTGTTACTTCTTTTCCCACTCTTGCAAGAACACAAGCAAAAAAATTTAAGGTGGATGTTTATCTCAGAAGGTTGGAATAAGTCTAAACTTAGTGTTGATTATAAAGAAAAGAAAGCTTTGAAGATCATTCTAAGAATTATATTTTGGTTGCCCTATATTTTGAAAGATACAAGCTCATTAGTGAATATGTTGAGATTATCATACCAACTCCAGGTTATATTTATACTACAATGGAATAAAGTGAGGGATTTAATTAGTGATGCATTTGGAAGAGATGAAAATAAGTATGAGCAAGTCTTTTATATCATTAATGAGAGATGGATGTATCAACTCCGACAACCATTGCATTAAGCTAGATACAATCCTAGTCTAGAATTTCATCACAGAAATAATTGACAATACAATCAGATGGACAATTAATGTAAGGCGTATATGCAATTATTAGTAGTTTAGTGAGAGACTCAGATGAGAGCATGATTATAAATCAAGAACTATATTTATAACCGTACTAGGGGCCTCTATGCAATTAATTTTGCCATTTGTATTAAAAAATAAGAAATCTCAAGATATAATAAATTGAAATATTATATAATTTAAACATTATAAACATTACCTTTTTCTTGAACATGGTATTATAATTTTAAATATGATGGGGTAGTGGGAGGTTGTATGATGCATCAACCTCAACTTTACAAAAATTGGCTATTAAGATTTTATGATTAACTTGTAGCATTGCTAGGTGTGAGAGGAGCTTGAGTATCTTCAAGAAGGTAAAAATTTTATTAATTTTAAACATCCTAAATAATTCGCATGTTCTATGCATTTCATTATGATTTCATTTCTACAGATTCACACAAAAAAGAGAAATTAGTCTAATCAAGAGCATTTAAATACTCTAGTATTTACTAAGTACAATCAAACTTTACAAAGAAGATTAATTCTGAGAGATTACTTCTAAGAGATATTATTGATCCAATCAAATTAAATTGTATTAATGAAAGTTGTGAGTGGTTAATTAGAGAAATGGAAGATGCTGATGAGGAACATTTTTTGGCGATGAAATTTAACATGGAGATAAATTGATAAGGCATCAAGAGAAATTGATCAAATTTGGCATGTGCCGATAAGATTTAGTAGACAAATAATAAGAGGAGGTTCATCCACAATGAAGGCAAATACATCTCGACCTCCATCCACTCATATTCTTCAAGAAAGAGCAAAATAAATGGACTAGCAGGAAGAAGAAAAAATAAAACTCTGAAGATGAAAAGTTTCAACTTGAAGGAGAAAAAAAATATATGAATGGAATAGATGATGATGACTAATGAATTCCCTTGAGCTTGTTTTATTAAACTTAAGATTTATGCATTTAACTTTAACCTTTACTGCGAATTAAATGTGTTTTAAAATGATATTATAGTTCATAAATCATCCATCACACTACTTAGCTAATTTTAATCTTTTATTAACATCTATGCATAATAAAAATTGTTAGAAATTACTAAAAAATTTAATTTGCATGTTCACTTTTGGAGTTTTTCTTCAAATTAGGTATATACATCACACTTCTTTTGAATTTAATATCAACTTTTAAGTCATTTATTAAATAACCTATGTTTATATTTAATACTGAATATATCATTATATTTGTTAAAATTTGTTTTTAGATGTTTGAATTTGATGGAATAGATATCTATCCATCTACTATATATATAAGATATAAGTCTTGTAGTTAATAAAGGCATCATTTGACATTACATTTTGCACATTAAAGCAAAAAAAGAAAACTTGCACATCGTATTGCGCTTTGGAAACACTTCTTGATCTCTGTGTTCCAAAATATCATCTCTACAACTTAAGGAGTATTGATGGCCCAAATGGGATTCCTGAGCATATCTGGCAGGCAAATCCAGCTTTGGAATACCCAATTTATGGGATTATCACATGGATTACAATTGTAGTTGTTCCCTTTGTTATTCTCATAAGAACATCTATAGAAACATTATTAATCTTTTTTTCAGTAATAATTTTCAAGAAATCACTGTGTAATTAGTTGCCTAGCATAGTATAGATCTTTTTGTGTAAATAGAAGTTTAAGTTTCTTAATGAAATACAGAATAATTTAAACTATTCTTCGTCTTTTAACTTACATTTGCAGTTAAAATGTATATCAGGGCTCAAAAAATGTATCCAATCCATACCTAAAGGCTGCTTTAAACTGCTGCAGGAAATTTCATTTCAGTTAATAATACGGCTTCATATGCACTACTCAAAACATGTTATTCAATAAAACTCCAATCAAACTTACAATTTATATAAAAGTGTACTCAAAAGTAAACCTAGCTAATCTACTAATATGATACCTTATATTCATGTAATTCAAACATGAACCTCCTAGAACTCATCAATTCGACTTATAGAACCATCCAAACTGAATGCTTTTAAGTATCATGTGGAGGTGATATCCTTCAATTACAGTAGAGCGATCAAGATCCAAGTTCTAGGAGGTGTAACACTTTCGAGCAGACTAATTTTCCGGGACACTAGACAGTTTTAATTGTAAAATGGAGATATATAATATATTCACTCTAGTTAGACATCGTATGACATCCAATGAAAATTCAATAATGCTAACACTTGCATCCCTTCCTAAAGTTCATTTGTCCTAGAATCAGAACTGTTAAACATTGCATATGCTTCCCAAGTCTAAGTTGAAAACCTATATGTTCGAGTACTAACATGCATCCATATTATTACATGTTCGATGAGGGCGTACATTCAACTAACCAAAAAAATCTGGTTCGAGCTAAATCAAGCCAATTCAAACTAAGTTAACTCGGTCTCAACTATTCTCAAGAAGGTGAATATGATCTAAGAACTCATCACAGTTGGCCAATATGACCTATTAGTTGGTAAATGACTGCTAACTAAGAATTAACCCGGCCAACTACTCAATGAATGATGACTTCTCAAGGCAAGCTATTGATCGACTACTTAGCTACTCAACTACTAATATACACCAAGCCGGCAACTTTCTTAAGAGTTCAATAGAAAACTTTACCAAGCTGGACATCCTGATCAAACTACACAATTATTGTATTTTTTTCTTATTTTCTGTATGGTCATATATGTAGTCAACTCTATAATGCTCAAGCCCCAACTCAAAAGTTAAATCTATAAATAGTGGTGATGTGAAACATATATGAAAACAAGAATTGCTAAGGAATTAATAATAAATTGTGAAGCTTTGATAATTGTAAACTCAATGTTTCACTAAGATAAAGACCTAGGATTTCTTAATTGTAGTTATGCTTTGGTAGTCAGTTAAACAAAAGATTAACAAAATAATTTAAAGTAAGAGCAAAAATTCATAATAACACTAGGTGCAGAATAACAAAATCCACCATCTAACAAAGTGAATATTCACATTCGAGTTTCCCTCTCTTTCACTCTTGATGGTGGGGTTAGCAGAAGAACAATTTCAGCAATCCTAGAGATGCCACCGAAAGAAAGAGGACGCCGACAGTATTGATCCACAAAAAGTTAACCGAAGGGGAAGAAGCGGATGGATGTCCGTTGATTCGCTAATATCTGGAGGGTTGGTGTTCTTCGATAGCAATCGTCAGGGTGAAAAGGATGCGGTCAACATACTAGTCGACGGTGTCATCAACTTCTAGATTGAGGTTAAAGAAGGGAGATTATTGAATGTCCACTAAGCCTTGATGATCGTAGATGAAGCCGTGGTCAAACTCAGGATCGGCCATCCATAGAGGAAGGTAGACCGAGAAGTAGCGTATCTTCTTCCTTCAATTGTATGTGTAGCTAGGGGATGGGGAAATAGTGGAGAGGAAGGATGGTGGGTTCGGCCAAGACTAGGGAAAAGAGACCCCTTAGGTTTGAGATGTCCGCTATTGGGTAAGAGAGGGAAAGGGATTTAAGTTTAAAAATTTTAAATTAAATTCAAAATTCCTATGATTGAGGGATTTGTATTTTAAAATTTCAAACAATGAGGGAAGGGGAGGATAAAGGTGGCTGATTAGCTCCTTAATTGGAGCCCTTAATGGGAAAGGAATTAATTAGGATAGAGGGGAGAGAGGGGGCCGGCCAAAGTAGGAGAGGGAGAGATGTCCACATTCGATGTATGTAGCCCAAGGCATTAAATGAGATTTTGACTTAAATCTGAAATTAATTTCAAATTTAGAGGAATTAGGGGAAGGCTTCCAAAAATAGATTTGTTAATCCGGAAAGGTTTTGAAATTCAAATCTCATTGAATTCAAATTAAGAACTTTTCAAGTTAACAATAGATTAATTTAGGAAAGTAATACAAAGGCTATTTTGAATTCAAAATTCAAAATTTGTGGAGGAGAGGCCGGCGGCTAGAGAGAGGGGTTGGTTAGGCCGTTGGTTAGGGGAGGCCTGGCCGGCTATTGGGGTTCAACGGGGAGGCGGCTGGCGGTGAGGGTTTGGGTCGTGGGATAGGGGTGTGAGGATGGGGGAGGCCGACGGTTTGGGGTGGAGAGGGGAATGAAGCCGTCGATTTGGATTGAAATTGGGAGAGAGAGCCGACGGGCTGTGGTGTAGATGGGGAGGGTGCCGTCGAGTGAGGGGGAGGGGAAGGGTGACCAGAGATATGGAGAGGGAAGAAAAGGTAGACCGTGAGCCCGGACTATTCCGTGGCTGACGAGTAATGCTTTTACCCTCAGTTAGGGTTTTCTCTCTTCTCAAAGCTTACAACAATGAAGAAGACAAATGCTAAAAATTTTCATTCAAAATATCATTAACCCTAATACAATGATTAAGGCCTTAATATATAGGCCTCCAAAATCAAGAAAATAAAAAGACTCAAATGCCCTCGGGGCTACAACATAAAGAAATCCCTCACAGGGGTACAATGGTAAAAACTGAAATATAAATAAAAGAAATATAATAATGCATCATAAATAGAGATTTTGAATCATAGCCGTCGATCTACGATTCCTCTGATGGTAGACGCGTCGAAATCTCCTGCTGATGTCCTCATCAAGTGGGCTAAGGAGTGAGCTCAGTTTACGCAATTTTATGTGCTCAAGCCCATTTTACTGAAATCTCAGAGCTAGTAACTCTAAAATTCTTCTTTTTCTCTTTATTTATATATTAGCTCTTTCACTTAGTATTTTCAATATAGTTGGGCATGATTTATGGACAATTCTAGATTCAATAGAGGGTATCAATAAACTAAGAAAGAAAAACATATAAGTAACAAATGTTGTGTTCCAATTATTCCATTTATATGCACCTCTTATGAGGTTTACTAATAATAAGGTTTAAGAAGCATAATCTAAACTCTAGAATTATTAATCTCAAATCAAAATCAAAGCAACAAAAGATAGAAAATGCAAGCAACATATACGCAAAATTATTTTTTGTAGTTAAAAACAAAAAATAGCGGTTCAAAAATATCCCAAAAACAACAGAACCAACCCAAAGTTTTAACCAATCATCATTTGGATTTGGTTGTTGAATAGCTTGAATCAAAATTTTGGTTTTGTTCACTCTCACAATCTTCTAGTACTCAAAAACAAACCATTGTAAAATAAATACATACTTACACCTAGTTTTGTATCCCTTCCTCCCTAAACCCCTAATATGATTTATCTACATACATTGTGGCTACTTCTCACTGAATCATTATTGTGAGATCTCATCTTATTCATTGCCCGCTTAATTGGATCTTCGCGATCTAATTAGTTTCATGCCAAGATCTCATTGCTTCCCTCATTGAAGAGTCCAAGTTTTGCTACCGTTGGTTATCGAACTTTATCAAACAGCCCTTATGCCTCTTGCTGAATTCTCGCAACCAATAGCATTGTAGCATGCAATGAGAGGAGCAATGATATTTTGGTCAATAGTTGTTCTCTAATTAAGGAAAAAATCTAAGATGTTAACCTTAGCCAAGTTGATGGTACTCAATTCCAATCAACTTGAGGTCTAGCCCAAAATTAGTTCCGATAGGATTCTAGAAATATGAACCAAGTAGGATTGGATAAGTTCTCCCCAGTTTGTTAAAAATCAAACAAAGTTGTACCCTACAAACAGATTTATCGCTATAAAGTGATAATTTGTGAGCAACTTCTTATTGGTTGTTTGGATGACCTTAAGCATAACATGCAACTATCAAATTTATCATACTAAAATATTTGACTTCCAACAGACCGACAAACAATGAGAAATCATTTGCATCACTAAACAAACTACCAGCATTACCAAAAAGTGCCTCCAATGCAGAATATAGGATCCATACAATCAGGGGCGAAGCTTCTAGGTTTTACATGTACTCAAGTCCACTCATACAAAGTCTCAAGAAAGAAGAACAGGAAATGCATATATATATATATATATATATATATATAAAGACAAAAAACTATCCCTCAAACACTGACAACAGAGATTTTTTTCTAAAATTTATGTAACAGAATTTTTTTACAAGAATCTTGGTAATATATGATTAAGCTATTATCATAAGGAATTATGCATTAGGTAGTTGACATTTGCCAGAATAAACCACCTTTTAGGATTTGTGAACTACGTAAGGAAATAGATCAAATACCATGGCTATTTCACTCTTCAACATAGTGGGAAGGCCTTCACAAAGTCCAAGCAGCATCTTGCTCTTGCCCAAAATATACCTATTAGGATATCCCTTGCCTGCAGCATGACAAAAATAAATAAACATAAAGTGGCAAGCAAGAAAGAGATTATGAGATAATCTGTTAAAAGAAAAATGCACATGGCCAGACCATTCACTTAAAATTTGAAATTATGAACAATTTATGATTTTAGCAATGACTTTAGGCTTCATGTAGAAGCTCTTATGCCTATGTGAATATTTTGGCGACAGAAACCTATGAAAGAAGAAGAAAATATAATCATAGGTTCTGTGACTAGTTTGGTGAGACCTACAATACTTTATAATGCAAAATGTAGGCCATTAAAAGAGAAGCATAAAATTAAGTTAAGTGTTGCAGAGATGAGGATGCTTCGGTGTATGAGTGGCATTAAACTTAGAGATAGAATGTGAAACATGTATATACATGAAAAGGTTGGAAATGCAATAGTGGTAGATAAGACTAGAAAGAGTCGCCTTAGATGGTTTTGGACAAATAAAACATTGGCCTGTTGATGACTTGGTTAGGAGAGTAGATGTATTAGACTTGACCTATGTAAAGAAAAGTAGAGGTACACCTAAAAAGATTTGGTTAGAAAATATTAAAAATGACCATTTTTATTAGATTTAAATGAAAATTTAATTCTTAACAGGACACAATGGAGAAAAATGATTCATGTAGCCGACCCACCATAGTGGGAGAAAGGCTTGATGTTGTTGTTGTATTTCAAGATTCGTTAAGAAAAATATGGAAGGACCAAATTTACAAAAACTAAAAATGCTCATCTCTAATCCCATTCTATCACTCATTGGTGCCCAAGAATAAAGTCGGCCAACATGAACTCTAGCATCAAATCCATTCTCCAAAAAGAATTATGCCATCCATTCTTTAAATGGTTCCATATTATGGATGAGTTTCCCAAAGAAAGAAAATCATCATTAGGCAAAAACTTAGTTGTGATACTTAAAAAGAACCAGAGAGTCATGCAATGGCAAAAAAAAAATAAAGAGCATGTGGGATAACTAATGCAGCATGACAGAGTTAAAACTTAAAAGACTACCCAACAACCAATGATGATGAGTATTACACAAATAGCACAAACAAAATTTATCAAGTACAATAATCCAAAAAATCCTCATCAAGGAACAAATATATTTTCATGAAGGACAAATGGAATAGAAAACAAAAAATAAAAATATAAGAAAACTGAAGGAAAAAAATATACTCACTAATTAAAAGCCATGTACCAAGGTAAACAATAAACAATGAGCAGAAAATTATAATGAAGAAAGGCAAAATAAAAGTAATCTTTCAATGCTATCTCAACGGATAAATATTAGCTTCACAATCAGCTGTATAAATAAAAGTAAATTTCACAAAATGAGTAATATTGCATTTTGGAGAGGAGCAGACAAGCAATTGCTTAGCTTTTGATTGTTTTAGTTCCTAAACCTTAAATTAATCAATATTCTAATGTAATAAATTCATGTCAATACTTACAATAGTTTTAAATGATCAAATATAATGAAAGCTACATTACAAAAGTTTTAAGGAAAGCTGTGTCTCTTAGGGCACTAAACGTTTGCAAATTTCAAGCTATACGGACATTCAAATTGGTAAGCAAGCAGTTCCCTTATATGAAGTATAATATGCATATGTTTTTGCTATACCAAAAAATCAAACCCAAGTAAAAAACATCAGTATGATAACCTTGGCCAACCGATCATACAAAAGTACACATACCTCCATGTTCTGATCTTGTAGAGTTAACAATCACTCCATCCACAGTTCGAATGGTGCAGTGAAATATGACCTGTAAAAGAGTCAACAGGAAAAGATGAGATTACTTCACTAGGTGCCCTTCACAGAACCCATAGGGCTTACAAGGCATTACCTGAGAATCAATAAAAAATATTATATATATATATAATATTCTTAAATAAATCCGAATATATCAGAATGACAGTCAAATAATAATATAATTCCATTGATACCTCATTATAGTAATTAATAATCTTGATGCAAATAGCAGCTTGAGGAAATCATACCTGATCCCCTTCTACAGGTTTTGTGGTGCCCTCTCCAGATCTAATCATTGCTTTCATCAAACTTCCAGGAGTAATGTTTTTCTTTCTGATAAGGGAAATTTAAAAATATTGCAGCAGCATTAGAGTTCAGTGAGAATGATATAGCCAGCAACAAGCACCATGATTCTAACTATTTCCAACCATATAAACACAGGTATGAAGGACTTCATAGTTCAAATTTGTTTTGTACCAATATAAGTACAATTATTATGAAAATGACACTGATAGACCAAGTTAATTCAGCAAGTGAAGATGAAATCGGTAAAGCTGAAGTTTAGCAACAAAACAAAAGCTCAATGACACTGGTGCAAGAAATTAAATATTGATATACAAGCATCATAAGCAAAATGTATAACTTCATTAAGTCAAAAACATGATGGAATGTGACAAAAAATCCATGCAATTATCCCATGCCTCTCCAAAGGCTAGCTCTTTATTGTTAGGAGAACCACAGCAACCACCACCAAGCCATTAAGCAATGGAATATGAGAATTAAAAGGGGCAAAGTTTATTCTTCAGAATGATAACATGAAGCAAAATTTAATCTTTTGCTAAGAAAGCATTATAGTTCTCCAGTAACCAACCAAAAGATCTATCGGTACAATATTCCTTCACATCAACATAGATTAGAGTAAGGCAATATCACTGCTGTTCATACTTTGAAATGATAATTCCCTATTTCAAGCCTTCATAGCTCTGATGCTCATGAGGGTAATGCAGCTATCAAAACTCATTATGGGCGTTTAATGTGATCAGAGCCAATAAAAAATAGCTACATTATAAAACTTCTATCTCCAGCCAACTTCAGCTCTTAGAGAAAACAGTATGAAATTGTAGATTTGGAACTCTTTTCCTGAATCCCAATGCTTGCTCCTCTATTATCATAACGATGCCACTGTCAAGGTTCCCTCTCCGCTCCAATATTCACAAACGCGCATAGCGACATACTAGACAACAAATAACGTAGAACTGCCCTAATCATCCTCAAAGAAATTCCCATTTTACACTGTAAGGGAAAGCATATAGTAAGAAGATGAAGAGCAATACCTCTTCTCGTACTCTTCATCGGATTTCTTCTTTTTCGAGGCGTGTTCATGCTGCTCCGGATCTTCCTCCAACGCCATCTCAGCCGCTGTCTCTGCTCTATCCTAGCTCGAGAAGAAGATCGAAACACTGAAGCTCTAGAAGTTGCTGCTATATATGCAGCATGCCGTGAAAAAGAGGAATTAGGCCACCTAATTCTGCCCTAACTTTTCTATAGGACAACCAGCATGTCTATACGCTTACTTTCTCCGGGCTGTTTAAATTCGGATTTAGTAAATGCTGAAGCCTGAAGGTGTTAAATTCTAAAAATTATTTAATAAGAAAAATATTAAATTCTGCTCAGAATTTATCATGATTTTTTTTGAAATTGGAGTATCTCTCCGATATTATTTAAAAAAGAATATTTGATGACGTAACTAATCCCTCGATGAAATCTAGCGAGGTCACTCACATTTATTTTGCCCTATTGAAAAGGCGAGGCTGTAGTAGAGGTGATTTGAACCCACCAACCATCCTAAGCCTCTTTGAATAATTTAACATGATTAATTCATTAAAATATTAAAATAATAAAATTATAATAATTATATAATAATAAATTATTAATGAATAAAATATTAATATAAACGACATCGAAATTTATTTAACCTCAAGCTTTTAAATGGAAATCGAAAAATTAATCACCACTATTTGAAAATTTATTATTTTTTATAATCTAAAGCTGTCCATGTCTGTAAGTCGTTCTCCGCCATTAGCTGTCCATGTCTGTAAGTCGTCATCATTTCGGTCCGTCTCTGCTCTTCGCGAAGCCTTAGACCTGTATTGGGTTTGCTTTTCCTCGTCGCCATTTCCTCTTCATATTTCTTCTTCGTTGCTGCTTCTGCTTTGGCTTCGCGTGCTTCGCAGGAAGTAGAGTTTGGAAAGAGTCGCTAGAGAAGCTTCTTGGCCTCCTTCAACGACGTTGTTCCTATGGGATCGGGAGTCCTGACAGGAGCTCGCCGCGAAGATAACGATCTTTCTCCCCTTTCGCGCGCTTCTTCGGCCAAATCCAGTAAATTTGCCGAACTATGAATTTTTTAAATCCGGGATTTACAGCATTACCGTGAGATTTGAGCAGAGCGTTTTTGCGTTTGGCAAGATTGAACTCAAATCCCGCTCAAATGCTGCTTGTTAGATCCTGTATCCCAACAGTCCCGAAAACCAGCAAACGACGTGGGTCTCTAATCTCTATCCTCTACAATTTGCAGAAAACGTCACGAAGACTCCGATGCAACCTGTAACCCAGGTGACTGGGGCTAGCGACCAGAGTCATCCCAGAAGCACAGAATGGGCACTGATGTACGCGAAGGAGCAGTGAGAGTTGTTATGGCAGCGAAGGAATCTTCCGCGAGCGATTTCTCGCCTTCCACGAAAAGGAACCGAAGGACAGGGACGAAGACGAAAGACCAAGGAGCGAACGACGCGATGCAAACCAACGCAAAAGCTGCGGATCCGGTTTATCCTGTTTGCAGCGAAACTTTTTTTTTTTTGGCTTGCAGGTGTTGGACCAAGACACCATGTGTAGTTTTTTAGCATGTAAATCACCAAAATACAGAAATTTAGCCGCAATTTTAGCAATTTGTTTGCAGCAGGTTTTAGGTATGACTGCTCCATGGATCCAATATGCTATGATGTTCCAAATGGTGAAGCGAAGAAATTGCAATCTACCTGCAAAAGAGAGAGACTTCGCTTTCCAACCAGAAAGCTTGTTAGTAATATGATCAATGAGGTAGGTGAAATCAGATAAGAGAGATCTCTTGATGGAGATAGGAATGCCCAGGTAGATGATTTTAGATCAGGATGTGGGAATGTGAAGAGAGTTGCAGATTTCATCAGCTTGGGGGGTAGAGTGCTTGAGAATAATAGCACTTTTATTTGGATTGATCCTCAAACCAGAGGAGCAAGCAAAGATGTCCAGCTTGTTGTTTAAAGTAGAACAGTTGTTCACAGTGGCTTTACCAAACACCAGAAGGTCGTCGGCGTATAGGAGGTGGGACAGGTGAAACCCATTAATGTCCACAGCTTGGAAAATGTTCCCATCTTGAGGACTATCCAAGAGGCTAGATAATGCATCCATAGCAAAACAGAAAAGATACGGGCTTAAAGGACAGCCTTGCCGAATACCAACAGTGGAAGGAATAAAATCCTCCAAACCCCCATCAAAGCAAATAGAGTAGTGAACATCCGAAATACAAGCTTTGATCCAGTTAAGAAAATCCGCTGGAATACCTTTTTGAGCCATTCTTTGCAAAATGAAGTCTCTAGACACGGAATCAAAAGCCTTTTTAATGTCTAGCTTGGCACACATGTAATTCTCAGAGGTGCACTTCTTAAAAAAACCCAAAATCTCAGAGGCAAGGATCACATTGTCAGTGGAAATCCGCTTTTCAATAAAGCCTGCTTGGGCAGGGTTGATGAGAAGAGGCATGAAGTGTTTTAGCCTATAAGCTAAAATCTTGGCTATGATTTTATAAATAGTGTTGCAAAGGGATATCGGTCTGAAATCAGTAATAGAGGTGGTGTGGGAGGATTTCGGGATAAGGGCAAGAGCCGTTGCCTTAATGCCTTTAGGGAGATAGCCTTTATCAAAGAAAGAGTGGATAGCTCTGCAAAGGGAAGGGCCCAGAATATGCCAGCCAGTTTTGTAAAAATGAAAGTTAAAACCATCCGGGCCGGGGGTGGAGGAGGAAGAACCAGAGAAAACCGCATGTTTAATTTCCTGGGTTGTAATGGGATCGGTTAGAAGGGAGAGCAGGTGGGGAGGGACAACATTGCCAGGAGGAAAGACAGTGATATCCGGAGAGGATAAAGTGATAGGGTTGTACAGATTCTGAAAATGGCTAGCAATGGAAACTTTAGCAAGATGCATATTGCCATCACCTAAAGCACAATAAAGGGCCGAGCAGTTAAAGCTTTTCCTAGTGCGGATTTTAGAGTACAAGAAATTGAGATTGTCTTCCCCCTCTTTTAACCATTTGGCTTTTGCACGTTGAGAGATCCATGAGGACCAGGAAGCAGAAAGGTTTAAAATAGCCCCATTAACACCAATCAGATCAGAATTAAACTGAAAATTATTGGGATCCCTTTCTAGAGCATTAAGTAGCAGGTTTTGCCTCTCCTGAAGAGCAGCCAGCTCAGTTTCCATAAACCTAGCAGAAGCCCACACTTTGCTTTTGAGAATTGCTTTAAAAGTCCTGAGTTTGTGCATGAAATCAAGCAGGGGATTCCCAGAACAGTTGGCCGTGAAAACATTCAGAAGAATATCCCAATAATCCTCCCTAGAGGTCCAGTAATTCTTGAATTGAAATCGAGGGGCAGTTCTATGGTGGTTCCCTTCCAATACCACAAGAGGAGAGTGGTCAGAACACAAGGGGTCACCAATCTTGTAATGAGAATAAGGAAAACAGGAAATCCACTCTTCATTAACAAGCGCACGATCAAGCTTACTGTGAATGGGGTTGTCAAGTTGCTGATTAAACCACGTGAAGAAGTGACCATTAGAGGAAAGATCAAGAAGCTGATTTTCAAAAATAGAGGAGTTAAAGTCTCCAAGTCTGCTAGGATGTAAAAGAGTTCCACCAATTTTTTCATTTTGGAATCTACAGCAGTTAAAGTCCCCAATGATAATCCACGGGCTGCCATTGTTAGGATTGATGTCACTGAGTTGCTGCCAAAGATGTTTCCTATCCTCCGCCGAATTAGGCTCCATCACTTATGCTTTGTTTGCAGCGAAACTTGTTCGGTAAACTATTTGGAATAAACCAAAAGAAAAAAATCTAAATTAAAATCTAAATAATTTCAGAAATTTTACTTTATATTTCCAAATCGATGAATTTTTTTTAGTGTTCAGAAGGATTCAAATGCCGATTATATGGGAAGAATTTTTCTTCTTCAACCAACGAGTCATTGGCTTTAGTCGTGGTAATATTTGACACGACTCAAAAATTTGATCTAAATTCTGGGTTTAGGTTCTAAAAATTGATCCGTTTGAAAAATCGAGTCAGGTCTGGGTCAATCTGCTAACCCGAAATTGACTTAAATCTGACCCGATTTCCCCGCATAGACCCGATTCGCCTCCTTCGACGATGGAAGGGTTGGATCGGAAGTAACGACGATGACGAGCCAACGGAAGGGACTAGGTTTGCTTTTCCAGTTGTCCTCTTCTCCCGTCGTTCTTCACCTCCTTCGACGATGTTCCTTTCTATCTGGTCGGAAGACACGACAGTTGAGCTCGCCGTTCATTTGCACTTGGATCGAAAGCAACGACGACGACGGGTCGATGGCAGGGATCTCGTCGTTTTGTAGTTGGATCAGAAGCAACGACGACGACATGAGGGAATAGGGAGCTCGTCGTTCATTCTGCAGTTAGATTGGAAGCAACGACAACGGGAGTCGGGTGGCCGGGAGGGACGTTCCTTCATGTCGGGTCGGGTTCGATTGCAATTTCTGACCCATTTGCAAAAACGGGTCAGGTTCGGATTGGGTCAAACAGTAACAGATCAATGTCTAAAACCCGACCCGTAATCCAATTTTGACACCCCTAGTTGGCTTGATCCTCAAATTGATGAAATATGAATGTCATATATTTTCATAAAAAATGTTTTAAAATTTGTTTTAAACTAAAATACACTACTTTTATCAAATAATATTTTTTTAAAGCCCATCGTGATCCATATCAATTCGAGGCGATCGATCAAATATTATTTGAATTATGTTCAAATTCTAATCTAATAAGTTCAAAGATTTTCGAATTTGATTCCAACATAATTTAAACAAGTATCAAATCATTATTGTATCTTATTGGAAACAAGGATTTGACTAACATTTGAACTTGATTAATACAACAATCATAACAATAGTTGATTCTATAACATTAGTAATGGTTGATAGTTGTTATAACAATAGTTAACACAATCGATATAATAGTAGTTGATGTGTTAGAGAGTAATCACAGTAGATTATAAAGTAGATATAAGAGAGTGATCAAATAATTATAATGCTTCAAAGAGCTATCACAACTGTTATGATATGGTAATTTATAAGATAAACACAATAGAATGTAAAGCAAAAGCAAATAAGAAAGATGGTATACATAGTTAACAATGTTCTTACAATAACAATAAGATCGAGAAGATATGGTACAAATAAGAAAGATGTTAATATTAATAATTTCAACCTATTCTAAAGGTTCTTTAGGATTATCTCTCGTAATGATTCTATTATTCTTTTTTTTTTCTTCTCTCTAAAGCACATGCAAATGCGTTTATTATTGATGTTGAGTGATTTTATGACAATTTTTACAGTGTGCATTGGATTCTATTTGGATTTACTGGTAATTCTCGTATGTTAAGAACCTCTTGTTTTTGCAATTCAAAAACTACTGCATAATCAAATGAGAATGTTTGTCCAAAATCAACTTATATTCTCTTTTTCCACTCTTCATAAAGAATCTCATTCTACTCTAAATCTAATTCACCCTCTACACTTGGACACTTGGATGTTGCTCCACTAATCTGCCTGCACTCTGAATCTCTGATAGAACCTCATACGAAAGTTATAAGAGCCAATTAAATGGCATGTTATCTCGACAAGCCTCTTATGTACCAACATCTAATATAATTCAATTATAAACTCACCATTTGAATTTTTATTTGTAAGGCATTTGCATGCAACTGCAACTGCAACTCATCACGCTCCTGTGTCCAGCTATTTTTATAACATCAAGCGTTCTTATTTGCTAATGGACTTGAGCAAGCTCTGATGGATACAATAAGAAATAAAAATTCTTAGGCTCCAAACAATTCATATATTAATATTGTAGCTTTAACTCTATATTATGTATCCACTAACTATTTTTCTTTGTCTACTTGTACCTAGTTTTATTCCTTATGAAGTTCACATCTTCAGTATTGCCCTTTATATTAACTAATTTTTTAAACTCCACGTTATCTTATGCTTCAATTATTAGCATAGTCTTCCTCTTGGGGGAAAACACTTAATTTTGCCGTCCTTATATCTCATAAATTACATCTTGTCTAACATAATTCTTTGCACCAAAATGGTTATTGAGGTTGTGACTATGGAAAATATCACCCTTATATGGGGGTTCAAGTGGTTATCCCTTAAATTGTGATTGTTAGTGATAGATATCTACTACAATAAATTAATGAATAGAATCATAGTGAAAGCTTCAGTGCTCGAAGGAGATCCAAACTAAGAAGTGAGAGTTAAAGAAAGCTGCTAAAACTGTTATATATGCATTCATAATTTCAAGATTGCCAAGATAGAGTACAATTTAAGAAATATAATATCTGATTTGATATTAAAGTGCTAATTATATATTTATAATTTCAAGACTAATAAGAAAAAGTGACAAACAACCTTAACATAACAAATCCAATCCAAGAGATAGCATCTATAGCATAAAAACAGTCCCTATGGAATTATATGTGATCAAGTGTAAATTCTAGAAGATAATACAATTATGCTCCTTTAATATTAAAAATTCTCATTAAAAATGTTAAATTTAGAGTCACGTTGAAACAAAATTCCTTAGAAGATAGTACTCATTATAAAGTAGCATAACTTACATATATAAAAGTAAATGTACAAGGTCTTAAAGATCACCAAGATTCAAATTATTCATATCAAGTAAGACATGATAATGAGTTTGTCTGCTTGTGTTGGCAAACTTTACCAAAAGGCTCACCTTTGCAATGGCCTTCATCAAAACATTTGTCAAATACTAATCAATGCATAATTTAACAAGATAATGTTGTGTAATTCTCTATAATGTCGAACGCAATAATGCCATTAGCCTCCAATTGTCTAACAATTTTCTCCCGCCACTAACTCTATATGTGATCCGAATAGTGTAATTTTTTTTTATATATGTATCATTATAGTAAATAATTGCAGACATATTATAACTCATATGAGTAAATTTCAGAAGAGGTAGTGAGGGAAAAATAATATAATTTGAATCATTTTCAAAATCTTGCGCATAAATCATTCAAACGTTACTTGAGCCTTGCTCAAACTTTAATCGGACCTTATTAGAATCATGTAGAACCTTGCTCGAATCTTGTTTAAAAGGGAATCTACCCTTGATTGCACAATGTTCAAATATTATTTGAACTTTGCTCAAAATATGATCAAGGTTGAAACCTTTTCAAACAAAATTCAAGCAAGGTTTGATCAGTATTTAAAGAATATATTGTGATACCTAATGTGATTTGGTTTTTAGGTTTATTATTGAATGGTATTTTTAAATGTAAATAACATCACTAACTTTAATAGCTACCTAGAGACAATGACAAAAATTTTGTCTTAAAACTTTATCGTAGACCCTAAACACACGCAAATGATTATTGTCAGTAGGAGAAATACACTGGGAAGAAAAATGGTTAAGCAACTTTTACCTCAAAAGTTTGAGTGATCATTATGGTCAAGGTCCTTCAAATTTTATTTATATAAATTAGGGTACTTTAATTTGAAATAAGCTTTATAGCTTATTTCTTTGATTAAAACCAATAGTTCACATATTTCTCCAATTTTCATTATTATGGGGCATACAAAATTAAATTTGCCATTAATTTTGACAAAAATTTAAATTAATATCACATTACATTTATATGATTATTAGTTAAACTAATTTATACACATCTTTAATAAAAAATAATTATAGTTTTTAAGTTGAACTCATAATTAAACTTAACATAATTATATATGACGTAGAATATGATAAGTAATGTTAATTAAAAATTTTATTTAAAAATTAAATTTACATCATATATTAATTTAAAAGAAGATAACTAAGAAAAATTTGACATTATATGCCTCATAATATACTTAATTGGTCAAATATACAATGAATTATTTTCTTGAAGAAAGTTGCTTTTAGCCAGAATTGCCCTTATGATAATATAAGGCATAGCTTTTAGTGCATTATGAAAGCTCGAAAGAAATAGCAGCTAAAATATCTCTTTTCCAAGAGTCATCATTGTCTTCTAAGTAACATCTTTATTCACTTTTGAGTGATCCTTTAATCAATATGAGCTCCATCAAAAATAATAATAATAATAATACAAGCTAAGACATGTCGGCTATTTGAAATTATTTAGAAGCTTGGCACAAATGTATATGTTCTTGAATCATCAAAAGATATATTTTCTTAGCCTTATTTTGTATGTCGAGGATGTGATATCATATAAAAGAGTTATCAAATATTCATATGTACGTGGGAGGACAAATCTATCATTTGTAGGTACCTACCCAACATTATTTTCTTTGAGGTGGATCAGATCATTACAGATGAGGTGCCAACAAATTAATAAGAACAGTATTTGGGTTACCCGAGCTAACTTGAAGAAGCTGGCACCAAAACTTATAGAAAATTATCATGATTTTAACTCTTCATAAAGCTTTGAGGTCTATAGGAATTGATGTGATACAAGATACCCATCAAAAAAGAAATGGGCCAACCATTAACCCAAAGTTAAAAAGAAGCTATAAAGATCCAATGACCAAGGACAAGATGTAAAGCAATAAAGTAGAATTTTTATTTTATATTTATATGTGTATTAAATATTATAAGAGATCATATCATGGTGATTTTGAGTTGTAATAGCAATTATAAAATGAAAATAAAAAATTCAAATTTTCAAAAACTTAAACTTTGGAAATTTAAAATTTGAAATTTAAATTTTTAAATCTTGGAGGGAATATGATAATTCCTTATATGCACATATTTATTTGAATGAATAAATTGAAAGTAAACATGAATCTTATGCATGGTTGGCCGACCAAGAAAAGGAGGTGATGGTTATTGGAAGTTACAACACACTCTCTCTTATACTAGGTGGACAACCCCTCTATCTCCTTTTTCCTCCTCTCATGCAATTCAAATATAATGTTGTAAAACTATTTAAGCCCAATGGAAGGAAGAAAAAAAAAGGTTTTTGTTGTTTTTGCAAAATTTGAAATTTCTCCCAAGAAGAGGAGACATGGTGGTTGGCCCTCAAACTTGAAGAGGCTTTGTGTTCTCCTTAACCTTGCTACATTGGTGAGTAGTAAGTGAATTGTATCTTTAACTTAAAAAAATAAAAATTTCTTTGTTCTAGAACTATTCTACAGTCACCTCTCACTATACCACACTCATTTTCTAGTATTCTTCACATAAAAACCCATCCTAAACCCTACTGAAGGTTTTCAGCCAACCTTGGACAAAATTTGACCTAGTTGGATTCTAGCTATCACTTGGCACATCAAAACTCCATGAAAATTTATAAAAAAAATTTATAATTATTCTTAAGACACTCATCTTCCATCTACAAGTGTTTTATAGTTTGGAGTTCCCACTATTTGAAGCCCTAAAAGTCTAAAGTCTAATTGTCAAATTTTGACCATATTCCCAATACCCTTACTTATCTCCTTCCCATTATATGGAACTTGAACACGACTCAACTTCAAACCTTCCTAAGGCTTATAATCATTCATAATATATTTTGGATGACCCACAAGCCCAAAATAGCAAGCAACCTTAAGTGGGCCACACTATATTATTAATATTTATAGTTATATTAATATGAATGCAGTCATTTATTCATGGCTATAATAAGAAGGAGATAATAGAAGAAACCAAGGTTAAAAAATGAATAAACTTCAAACAACATATTCAATGTTCTAACTTTTTTAAATAAAAAATTTGAACATAATATTTTAGCATTATTTACAAAACTAGATTCAGAGCAATTCTCAAATAAGGTTCAAATATCATACGAGGTTCAAACTGTAATTGAATAAGGTGGGGACATTCTGCGCTCATTTATTATGAAAGAAAGAAAATAATTATGATTCAATTAATTATTAAAACAAAAATTATAAAAGAATGCAAAATTAAAAATAATAATAATAAAGAATTATCTTTTATAAGAAAGTGAGATATATTTTTTTATATTTTAAATAACTTTATACATAAACTCCTCAATTCTAATAGATTTTAAATGTATTTGTACTAATATTTTTAAAACAAGTGATAAGGTGCATCATAGTTATCTTATATCTATAGTTTATTTTATTTCTTCTGATTTTCTGTTATGCTATGTTAGTCTCCACTATCTAATTTTATATTTCTAGCAATATAGTACAGATCCAGCTTTTCTGTTAGAGTTATTTTCAGCAAGGGGAAATGCCCTCTTGATAGTAGTTGTTTTACATATCTTCTTTGAGGGAAGAAGAAAGTTAGACTTCATATTATACCATTACAATGATACTATTCTTATATGTTCATGTTCTCTGTTCTCACCTGCTTCTTCCATAGCATGCCACATCAGTGTTTGGTCTCAGAGCTGAAGGCTTGGTATGATGGCAGAATGCAGTAAGCGTGTGACAGGCGATGAGGATAGTAGTCTGGAGGCCCTCTGGGCAGCACACACTGCAGTGGTTAAGCGTTTAGATGAAATATCTGCCAATCTTGCTCACCTTGTTATGGATTTACATCGAAAGCTACAAGTTATGCAAACATGGGCAAATCTTCACAGACCTAGTTATGCCGGCAATCACACCATCGACTAGGCATGGGGGTAATGTGAATCGTGAAAGGAGACAAACACCCATATTCCAGGGGGTGACAGACTCAAAAGAGGAAGGTGGAAACTATATTCAGGATACCTTCTTAGATTCAGATGGGGATAACATCGCTCTGCGCCATCGACAACCGATTGGATATAATCGTCTTCTCGATGAGTTTTGAGTGAAGCTCCATATACTGTTCTTTGATAGGGGGCTGCATATTTAGGACTACTTAGATTGGGAATGAGCTATAAAGAATTTTTTGAATATATAAAGATAGAGCCATAGAAGCAAGTCAAGTATGTTGCCTATAGGATCAAGGGGTGAGCTAATGCTTGGTGGTCACAATTACTACAGTCTCGAAGGCGTGAAGGCCGTGGACATGTGTGTAGCTGGAATCGAATGAAGCAACTTCTATAGACACACTTTCTAGTTTCTACCCATCAATTTTGAGTATGAGTTATATTTGAAATACCAACATTGTACACAGGGTAATTAATATGTTAGCAAGTATACATAGGAATTTTATCGTATGTGTACTAGGAATGATCTGAACGAAACCACTAATCAGTTAGTGGCTCATTATATAGGCAAATTAAAGGATACCATTCTAGATAAACTAGAATTAAATTCAGTATGGTCTTTGTCGCAAGCTGTAAACTTCGCACTTAAGGATGAGATACAGCTCGCTCGATAATTTCATAGTAGCTCTCATAGACGTCATTCTCTAGAGCAAGGACCTGATACCACAAGATAATATGTTCCATCAGTAAGGAAGGTTCACGTGCAATCTGAGAACAACTGCCCCAATAATCTAGTTAAAGCAGTCCTAGACTCCAGACTTCAGTCCCTGCTAAGGAGAACCTACACTCTCGGCCTCAAGTCATTAAATATTTTCAGTGCTTCCAACAAGGCCATAAATCTAATGAATGCCCTAACTGATAAAAAAATGCAATTGTTAGATGCTGAAGGTGAAGATGAACAAGCTAATCAGGAAGAGGAGCAGCATACATATATTAAAGATGTCGTTGGTGAAGAAGGAGAACCACTTGTCCGCATCTTGGAAAAATTAGTGTTGGCTCTTCGAAAATAAAATAGCTCACAACGACATGCAATTTTTCAGACAAAGTGCACCATTAGGGAAAAGGTTTGTGATTTTCTCATTGACAGTGGGTGCGCCAAGAATGTAGTCTCTTGTATTGTGGTTTAAGCTCTATAACTTAAAACAATAAAAAATTCCCAACAATATAAAATAAGTTGAGTTAAACAGGGAATGGACATATTGGTGTCTGAAATGTGCTGAATTATATTTTCCATCAGCAAACATTACACTTGTGAAGTGCTTTATGATGTGTTAGATATGGATGTTCATCATTTGATATTAGGTAGATCTTGGCAATTTGACGTCGCTTGCGACCTATGATGGAAGAACCAATACTTACTCTTTTGATTGGAATGGTAAACGATTGAAGTTAATATCATAATCTGCTGGCAACAATGCTAAAGTTAATGACACAAAATCAGCAATGCATATTGTACTTGGAACAACTCTTTTATCATCTTGGAAAGAAACCTCCTTATTGTTTTCTTTACTTGTTAAAGAGTAACGAATTGTCAATCAGCCCGCCATTAAAAATCCAAAAATTGCTAAATTATTAAAACAATTCTAGGATGTGATTCCCGAAACCTTGCCAGCAACTTTACCTCCATTGCGAGCTTTACAACACCATATTGACTTCATTCCTGGGGCACCTCTCTCTAATCTCCCACACTGTAAATTGAGCCCAAAAGAACACCACATTCCATAGCAACTGGTAGAAGAATTATTAGATAAAATATTCATACAACCAAGCCTTAGTCCATGCACAATTTTTGCATTTCTTGTACAAAAAAGATGGCAGTTGATGAATTTGTGTTGACAGTAGTTCCATCAATAAAATAACAGTAAAATTTTGATTTTCAGTTCGTAGAGTTGAGGAGCTATTGGAAAAATTAACAAGGGCCGCCATATTTTCAAGACTAGATCTCTGCAGTGGGTACCACCAAATCCATATCCGCCCAGGTGATGAGTGAAAGACCGCTTTTAAGACTCGTCAAGGGTTAAATGAATGGAACATAATGCTCTTTGGGTTATGCAATGCACCGTAAACTTTTATGAGTTTAATGAACCAAGCCATTTCTTAGCAAGTTTTGTGTTATTTATTTTGATGACATCCTTGTTTATAATGCTTCACTGATTGATCATATGGTTCACTTATCAAGGATTTCACTGCTTTAAGGCAAAATCAACTGTAGTTAAATCCTTCCAAATGTGAATTTGCTTCCTCAAATGTATACTTTCTTGGTTTTGTTATATATGCGGAGGGAGTTCAAGTTAATCAACGAAAATTTTTTGCCATCACTGACTAGCCCATTCCAAAATCTTTCTTTGATGTGCGTAATTTCCACGTTCTCGCCAATTTCTATCATTGTTTCATCAAAAGCTTTAGCATAATCATGGCACTCGTTATAAATTGCCTAAAACTTAAACAATTTTAGTGGACCAAGGATCAATAAAGTAGTTTTGAGGAAATTAAGACTGTATTATATATCATCGACGACTATTGTACTTACTTTTCCAAACTTTGAAAAACCATTTCATATTGATATAGATGCTTTCGTTGTAGGTATCGGTGTAGTCTTAAGTTAAGAGAATAAGCATGTTGAATTTTTTAATGAAAAATTATGCCCAGCTTGACAAAAATGGACTGTATATGAATAAGAGATTTACGTAGTTGTTAAAACTTTAAAACAGTGGGAACATTATCTATTACACCAAGAATTTGTCTTGTGTAGCGACCACAAGGCCTTAAAGTACATCAACAACCAAAAACATGTCAATTGGATGCATGCCAGGTGGATTTTGTTCTTGCAAAGGTTTTTGTTTATCTTAAAACATGAAACAGGCTCACAGAATAAAGTTGCGTATGCTCTCAGCTGAAGGATGGCTCACCTTACTCAACTGCAAACTGAAATTACCGGGTTGGAATGCTTGAAGGAGCTCTATACTAATGACAAAGATTTTGGAACTATATGGGAATCTTGTCAAAGTCACTATTTTGCTCCATATTTCTCCATACATCATGGGTATTTGTTCAAACATAATCTGCTTTGCATACCAAGTTTATCTTGGAGGCCACAATTAATTAAGGAAATACATTATGGAGGGTTTTCTACACACATTAGCTGAACTAATACACTTGCTCAGCTATAGTCAAGGTTTTTTTGGCCACATTTAAGGAGATTTCATGCAATTTATATTGAAAGATGTCCGGTTTCCCAAAGCTATAAAGGTGGTGGACAAAACATACGACTATATCTTCCTTGACACTATTTGAGAGGACTTTAGATTTTGTATTAGGGTTGCCTCACACTAAATGTGGAAATGATTCAATTATGGTTGTTGTTGATCAGTTTTCAAAGATGGCTTATTTTGTTGCATGTAAGAAGACTTTTGATGCCCTCAACATCGCACGCCTATTCTTCGTGGAGATTGCCTGACTCGATAGGATTTCTCGAAGCCTTATATCAGATTGAGACACTAAATTTATTAGCCATTTTTTAAGAGAATTAAGGAAGATCTTGCACACAGAAATTAAACTCAGTTTGGCTTATCATCCCCAAACTGATGATCAAATTGAAGTGGCAAATAGAACTCTTAGCAATTTGCTTCTATGTTTAGTTCAAGGACATCCCAAGCTTTGGGATGAACTATTGGGACAAGCTGAGTTTGCTTACGATAGTATGTTGAACCGCTCCACTGAAAGAAGCACCTTCTGTGTTGTTTACACCAAATCGCCGAACCATACTATTGACATTACAATACTACCCAAGTGCAACTGTAAAGCTTCCTTCACACTAGCAGATCAAATTTTTACAATGCTCCAAGATGTTCGCAATAAGCTTATAGAGTCAAATGCTAAATATAAACTATCAGTTGATAAACACCGCCGTGAAAAGCATTTTAGGTTTGGTGTTTTGGTTATGGTTTTTTTGAGGCTTGAAAGCTTTACTCCTAGAACTTATTCAAATTAAGCCGTAGAAAGATTGGCCCAACACCCATTCTCAAACAAATCAATGCTAATGCCTATGTAGTTGATTTACTAGCTGAATTTAACACTTCTTCTACATTCAATGTTATAGATATTTTTACTTACTATCTACCAGACGAGGCACAAACCATCATTTCATCATCAGAGTATGATTCTTCAGATGTTGGGGGAGCATGATGCGATGCATCATAGTTATCTTATATATATAGTTTATTTTATTCCTTCTGATTTATTTGTTATGCTCTCTTGATGGTAGTTGTTTTATATATCTTCTTTGAGGGAAGAAGAAAGTTAGACTTCATATTATACCATTACAGTGAAACTATTTTAATCTGTTCTTGTTCTCTATTCTCACTTGCTTCTTCTGTAGCATATCACATCAATAAATTGGCATGTGAGCTAATGAGTCAAGTTGAGGTTAGCTTAAATTTGTCTCGTTAGCTCATCGAGCTCAGCTTACTATCCATTTATTGAGCTGAGCTCAAATTGGCTCACGAGTCATCTTGACTCACTTACACCTCTAGCATGAGAAAACATATGCAAACTCACTATACGCATTATCTAACTTCATCGAATGATTGACTACCGGAGGTCCTAACTTGACCAGTTGGAGATGTGCTTATGGTTAGCGGGCATTGATCAACCTTGTGTTCTCACTAATGCCACTAAAAAGGAGTTGCATTGGGGTTGTTGGTTAATGCTCAAAGGGGCATTTACGATTTTGTACCCTATATGAGGAGTCAAAAGTACTGGGAAGACTTCTACTTTCCTTTTAGATGTGTGTTTGAATACCTAAAGCTGATTTGACTCATTACAATATGTCTAACCATCTTGGGAGTTTGGAAGTGTGATCCTTAAAGACTAAGATTGAGGTGACCATAGGGTTAGTTCGACAAGAACTACCCAGGCTAAGACAACCCTTGTGTGTATGCTTGACTGTTTAGTGGTCTTAGGGTGCTTGTTAGCAAGTGTTCAGTTTTAACTTTATTCTACCAACCAAAGAGTGGCTTTACCCTTAGAGATAGGATACAAAATGAGCATATGCGTGAAAAGGTTGGAGTAGCTCCAGTGGAAGATAAGATTAGAGAGAGTCACCTTAGATGGTTTGGTCACATAAAACGGTGGCCTTCTGATGACCCGGTTAGAAAAGTAGAGGTATTAGATTTGACTTATGTTAAGAAATGTAGAGGTAGACCTAAAAAGACTTGGTTAGAAAATATTAGAAATGATCTTTCTTTATTAGATTTAAACGAGAATTTGACTTTTAACCGGACACAATGGAGAAAAAGGATTCATGTAGCTGACCCCACATAGTGGGACAAAGGCTTGATGTTGTTGTTATTGGTGTTGTTGTGGTCAATATATTTTACTACAATAACTTATTGCAAATGAACTACTTGTTTTTGTGACATCTATTTTGTGGACTTTTATTTATGTTATATTATGTATGTTTTTATGTTTGTTGTATGTTCGATTTTTCCTTCATACGGTACCCCACTTTGATCTCCTATTCAAGTATTTTTCATAAAGACGAATCCACACAAAATCCCAATGATCATTTAGTTGATTCTCATTTCAATGGCTTAATTTATTTAGTTATTTTGTTCCTCGGCTTAGTGTTTCAGCACCACTTCTTAACTTTCTTTTGATAATGGTACTGGCTAGACCTTATAACAAAGTGGATGTTGGTTCTGTTGTATAAGGTTTTCTTGTGAATCCACTTCTTCTATCAAAAATGGTTGTAGACTAGCCAGACACCTTTTTTAAGAGGTTTTTGCTGCTGGAAAGGATGTTGGTGCTCCTCATTTGGGACAATAAGCATAATATGTTCATCTCTGCCTAGACCTTGGTATTCTTCCCTGCTTAGTTCTCCTTGGGCTACGTCTCCCTTTCTCTTTTGAGGTTAAGACCTTCTTAAGGGACTATCACTTCATGACAAATTCTTATTCCATTCTATAGAGTTTTATTGAGTTTCGATATAGGTTCAGGGTCAACTATTGGACACATGTAGTATTTTTGTGGGACATTTAAGTTAATTAAGGCAAACTCACACACACACATCACATATGTAAGACTCGAACCGAAGACCTTTTGATTAGCAGCCAAGGCTCCCAACCAACATACCAAATTGAGTTGAGCAAATTTATGTATTTGATGTCATGCTACCTCATGCTAATGAAGTCCCATTGTTTAGAAGAGTCAATGAAGAATTGATGAGACCAATGCTTTATCATCCAATGGGTAATTTTGACGAAGCTACGAGACTTGACCTGTAGGGGAGGTGGAGGTGGAGTATATGTTTGTTCTTATGGAAGTATGTTTGATGGGCTTTGTCTCTACATGAGGTTGAGGTGGCTGTATGCTACGTTTTATTAAGACTTTGTTTGGAACGATCTTTTTATTACATCTTAAAGTAGTTTTTTTTTAACAAAAATTTTATTAGAAAGCTGCTTTAAGAAGTAGTAAGAAAGCCATCCAAAACAAAAACTAAGTATTTCTTAAATATTTTATTTATAATAAGAATTATATAGAATCTCTTCTCCCGAATTAGTTTTACGTGACAGATTTTTAATGCCATTTGATTGTTTCGATGATTTCGATGAGTTGGAGATGATGATGTAATATAAATGAGCACAAAATAAGACAAAAAGGAAAGAGAAAATTTCATGCATTAAAACATTAAAAGAATTTCTCTAAACTCACATAAATTCATCATTCTTCTCATTACCTCTTTTATTATATATGATAATCGTTGAATCCAAATTGATCTGTTGGTGGTACTCGGATCTTATTGCAAGATTGTGATGTATTTATTTATGTTACTCAATTGAGTTGAATGTTCGAAATTTGATTGTATCTTTTTTTTTTTGGGATAAATTCAAGTTGATATCCAAAAATTTCAGTAATAAAAATTTGTAATTTTTCATATATTTATTTGATATTTTTTAATGTTCCTTTGTTTAAAAAGTAATATGAGATTTAGTATTTTTATGTTCATTCGAGCTAAATAGAAGATGAACATGAGATGCATAAGCTCGATCGAATCAAAATAAATCAAACACGAATTCGCTATTGACGAGCATTTTTTAACATGAGCCATTTCGCGTAAGCTTAAAATCAAATGAGCTTAGCAGGAACATATCCCAAACTTGCTCAAACTCAACTAGTTTACACCCATAGTTATTTGGAGTCGGATCATATCACTTTTGATGTCGTTGAATTTGTCTCGTTGAGACATTCATATTGACTATAATTTTATTAAAATTGAAATTTGGATGATCCTAAATTTATTTTTAAAATTTTTTAATTCATAAATTATATCGAAATTTATATATGATCATCAAGTGAATTATAAGATAATTAGACAGCTGGCGAGTTTAAGTGCTTAAGTTTATCCCTAACGATGAGTTATCTCCTCATCATTCAATCTCTCCTCTCATCATAAAGCTTTTTTTTCTTATTGTTTTTTAAATTAGTTTTCTGGTAAACAAATTTCTAATTCTAAAAGTATTTATTTTAAAAAGCTGCTTTAGAAAATAGAAAAAAAACTGTTCGTTTTGAACGGCTTTCTTACTACTTCTTAAAACAGTTTTTTAGTTTAAAAATTAAAAATTTTGAACTAAAAAGCTACTTTAAGAAACAGCTAGAAAGTCATCACAAATGACACCTAAGGCCTCGTTTGAGACGACTTTCTTACGGCTTCTCAAAATAACTTTTTAATATAAAAATTAAAATTTTTGTACTAAAAAATTATTTTAAGAAGCAGCAAGAAAGCCACGCAAAATGAAGTCTAAGTCTTGTGCTTGTGAAGTCATTTATGATATTCTACTATTTAGCCTTTTCCGACGACACCCAATAGGATAAAGACTTTATATTATTATTGTTGTTGTTGTACTATTTAGCCTTTTATGATTTTTCTCATTCTTATCCTTAAGTACTCCTTCGAGCCAAGTCAGCTATTAACTTTTTTAAGTAAAATAAATTTGATTATGATTTATAATTTTAAATATTTATTTTAAATAATTTAATAACTCATATTTATTTAAACCGTAATATAATTACCCTTTTTTAATCAGTCAAACAATATGGCTTACATTTGAAGGTTTCTCAGTCGTCAATTAGCTCTTGCCGTACGTTCACCATTTGCTGCATAGATCTGCTTTGCCGTGACGCGCTATACTCTCAAATTTCAATTTTCTTTCATTTTTTAATTAATAAGATTATTCAAATATATATTTTTATTATAATATTATTAATTTTATTATATGGGTGTATAAAACTAATAATCTATTTTTTCATATTTTTATAATTCTGTTAATTCTCATATATATTTTGGCATAATTATGTTCAAGAATATTTAATAATTTAATTTTATTATTCAACAATTTATATGATTTTTTCTTGTTCAAGATTTCACATAATAATATAATATTAAGAAATTTCTATCAGATATTTATCTCATATATAAATGTATTTTATTTTTATTGTATTTATAAAATTTTAATAGATTATATATATTTTATTTAAATTTAATAATATTTTTAATAGTTTAATTACATTTTTATTTATATATCAATATAGACTTCAAATGTTTGGGTATATATTTAAATTATTCTTTGTGAGTTTTGAACTTAGTTTTTAAGAAAATAAAATAACATATTTTATAAATTTGTCCAATATTGGCGTATAAAGCTAAATTTGCTTATATAGATTTTTTTGATAATATTTGATCATTATTTTTTATTATTTAAAAAAATTATTTTAAAAACTAATAAAAAATTTATTCCAATTTGTTGATAAAAAAATTAATGGTCACCAAAGGAAAACATAATCTCTATATATTAATCATAGCCTCTGTATGGGCTATAGTAAACTCCAATTATATTCTGCGTCATCTTCTCTCCTTCGAACCCTACCTGACTCGAATGGACATGGACGGCGGGATGGGAGGCATGAACCCACCCCCGGCTTCTCCGGCTATGCCCAGCGGTGGGGGGATGGGCCACGGCAGCATGGCGCACATGGCCTTCTACTGGGGCGAGCGGGCTCAGATCCTTTTCTCTGGTTGGCCCGGCGATCGTGGGCACCACATCTACTTCCTCGCTCTCTTTCTCGTCGCCACCGCCGCCGCCATCTGTGAATGCCTCTCCGTCCTCTCCCGCCGCCTTGCCCCGAAACCATCTGCTCCGGCCACCCTACGGTCTACCTTCGGCTTGGCCCTCACCGCCATCCACACGCTTAAGATGGGATTGCTCTATTTGGTTATGCTCGCCGTTATGTCGTTCAACGTCGGCGTCTTCATCGCCGCCATTGCCGGACACGCCGTCGGGTTTTTAATTGCCGGCAGTGGCGCGTTTAAGTGGGCCCAGGGTGGTGGGCCCCAAGCCGAAGCTGCCTCTTCTCTTCGGCCCGTTGAGAAAATTTAATTAATGAAAGTATTAAGTCCATTTCAATTTTATTTGGGATAATTTTTTTATATTTTTAAAATAAATTTTTCTTAAAAAAATTTATGCAAAAAAATTATTTTAAAAAATAATAAAAAATCTATCCCAAACAACACTCTCATTGAAAAAAATCGATGTTTGTAATTTGTGCTTCTGAACTTAATTTGGTCTGTTTGGGCCTTTGTCTGCTGCAAAAAAAAATGTATGATAATTTTCTCGTTTGATTTTATAAAAAAATATATGATAATTTTCTCATGCTTTCATATGAAATAAAGCTTGATTTCATACAAATTTAAGTTTTGTTTGGACAATTTTTAACTTTTTGATTTTTTAAGCTAATATTATAATTTATGTTTGGTTATTATTATTTTATTGCTTTCAAAATATATTTATGTTATAAAAATATTTTTCATAATAATTTTATAAAATTATTTTTTCTATAATATCTTTACAAAAAAGTAAGCAAGCCATTCCAAATAAAGAGTTAATATTTTGATAAAAAACATAGTCCGAGTTAGGCAGAAAGCAAAAATGCAATGTCAGGAATTTGAACTATTCAAGATTTTCTATTGGGGTAAATCACAAAAATATTGACATCATTTTAGTAAATTCTCTTTGGTAGAAAATTTATCTGCACATATTTAGGCTTTGTTTAGGGCAATTTTTTTATTGATTTTTAAAATATCTTTTTAGTATAAAATATTTTAGTTTAAGGCTTCGTTTGGGACAGGAAGCTATCCCAAACGAACCTTAAGAAAATTTTATACTAAAAATCTACTTTAAAAAATAGTAAAAAAATCATCCCAAGCAAAAGCTTAATCCCAAGAGTAAGACGTTGTGACTATTTCTTCGGATTTGCTCACATGCTCCAAGTCATAAGAGATACCAATATTTTTACGTGAAAATCCTAAAAACCACAGGTCTGACTTAGTTAAAATAATTATACTAGTATTTATTGTTGATTGGGGAGGTGGGCTTGGCTTCAACAAACGTCGGAGTGACCATAGTTAGTGTACGACCAGGGGCGAATCCAACCTTATTTTTGAGGGTGGGCAAACTCATTATATAAAAAATTAAATACAAAAAAATTTAAAATCTATATAAGCTAAAATTCTAAAAAAAAATGATAACAACAAAACATGGTCCAAAATTTGAATATTGAGTAGGATGGGCATAGGTATTCAGATTATCAAACCTATCATTCAGATCACAAGATATTTGTGGTTTCTTCTGGCATTGATATGCAGTCCCGTTATTACCGAATCAATATTTAAAAAGATGAAAGAAAACCTAAATCAATATTTAATTGATCTTATATAAAAATAATTATTTTTGTCATTTTCTATTAATAAAACTTACCTATGTACTGATTGGTTAAAGGGGTTTGAGTGTACTACATTTTAAATGGAGAGATTTAGAAAATTTAAATATTTGATTAACTTAAAAACAAATGAAAATATTTTTTGAGAAAATTTAAACTAATAATTAGTTCATTTTTTATGCACTCTAAAAATATTATAGTGATTTAGAATTCATCATGCACTGAAACTCAAATCTTACACTCAACATTAATCTTCCTTGGCCTTCACATTGGAACTCTCGCTTATACGGCTTGCTACACTCTTACCTCGACCACATCGCTACCACCACTCATGCAACCACCACCACCATCAAATCCACGCATCAACACTAACAACTTCTCCACCACCATCCACCACCACAATCCTCACAATACCACATTTGCACTCCCAACATATAATATGCTCTAAATAAAAAATTAAATTTACTTGTTAAATAACCAAATATAATAAATTAAAACTCTTGAATTTATTTTACAAATAATCATGCACTATAAAATAGTAAATATTAAATGTACATTTGTTGCAGGCTAGAATATACGTAGGGATAGAGTTAGAAATTTTCATCTTAGCCTAGTACGGATATAGCACACAGACAGAAAAAAGGAACACCAGAATTTTACGTGGAAAATCCTGGAAAAGGGAAAAATCACGAGGCCACGCCCAATTGAAATGATTTCACTAGTGTTTGATTGGATTACAAGTGATTGACTTGTCCCTGAAATTGAGGATGATCAGATTACAATAATCAACCGTCGGGTTGAAGTCCCGTTACAAGTGGAGATCAGAAATCCGGCGATGTTGGGTGGTCGGGCGAAAATTTGGCTGGCGTCAGTCGGCTGTCGAGTAGAACTTCAGCGTCAGTTGGCTGTCGGGCAGCACTCCGGCCTCAGTCGGCGTTCGGGCAACACTCCGGCATCAGTTAGCGGTCGGGCATAACTCCGGTGTCATTCGGCTACTAGGTGGAAGTCCAGCAGTGATCGAGGAGGAGTCTGGTGGCAAGAAACCTCTCTTTATTCTCTTCTCTTCCTTCTCTTCTCTTCTTCTTTTCTTCTCTTCTTCTCTTCTTCTCTTCTTGCTTGGGTCCTCTCTCATGAGAAATAAGAGGTCTATTTATAGTTTTCTGAGAGTGGCATGGCCAGTAAATAGGAGGAAGATCAATGGTAAATTGAGAGTGCTTTGAATGGACGACTGATGTTGAATCCCTTGATCATGGGTTATTTATTGGGTATTTAAATGTCTTAATGATATCAAAATTTGACAATCATGGGCTCGTTGGATTTGTCTTGTCGAGCCGCTCGATTCGACTATAAGCATGTCATGTTTGAAAAATGTTTAGTAATCCAAATTATAGATTGAACCTTCCAAATGCACTTTGGGTCTTTGATTTGGACCTATTTGAGCTCAGGTTGGGTTGAATTTGATGTCATTGGCTTCATATTTTTGAGACGTTCAGTTCGATTGTAAGTTTGCTGAAATTGGAGTTCATATGGTCTCTAATTTAATTTTTGAGTTTTCCAACTTGATTTTTCATCGAGATTTGTGCCCGATCAAGATTATTTTTGATGATATATCAACATTATATTTAAAATACACCTATTTTTTAAACAACCCCCTAAGACTTTTCAAAATTACACCAACTACATATTAAGAAAAAAAGAGATTAGAAAGGCAATCACGAATAAAAATGTTTTGAATTAATAAAATATAAACCAGAATATAATTATATAAATAGTAATTTTAATATTTAGATATAATGATTTAGTTCATTTAATAATTAGAGCAAGTAATTATAACTTTTTTTAGTTATCTCTTATCCTAGCTACTTTTCCTACCACGTGTAACATGCTTGTACTATCTCCGACAAGCTCCAATCAGTAGAAGAAGCTTTGACTTGAAAGCCATCGCGATTAATGGCAAAATATAACCTTCAGCTCCTTTGGTCCCTCACAATCATGCATCAAAGATGGGCTGTTATGAGCATAAGTAATCATCGTCGGGTGAAAGCATTGAGATGGAACTCAGATCGGGAGAAGGAGAAAGGATCAAACGCTTCGACCTCTTCTGCTTGCATCGCCGAAGGTTTCAACTGCTAGCAACGCTGTTGGATGGGTAGGCACGCACGAGATGGGCATGTTAGGAAAAAAAATTTTTTTTGAGGGGGAGGGGGGCAGACTTTCAAAACTATCTCTCCTATACCTTAATTTTTTTTGGTGAGCGGGGATCTGCCTATGTGTATGATGGAGGTCGGAAGAACTGTAATCGACAATTGACAGAGGTTGGAGGGATCATAGTTGATGTGCGACTAATGTCGGAAGAACCATAGTCGGCATGCGACGGAGGTTGGAGGGATCGTAGTTGGTAGGTTTTGATGGTCAACGCATTGAGATGGAACTAAGATCGGGAGAAAGAGAAAGGATTAAATGCTTCAACCTCTTCTGCTTGCATCACCGAAGGTTTCAACTGCTAGCAACACTATTGGATGGGTAGGCATGCACGAGATGGGCATGTTAGGAAAAAAATATTTTTGAGGGGGGGGGGGGGGGGGGGGGCAGACTTTCAAAACTGTCTCCTATACCTTAACTTTTTTTGGTGAGCGGGGATCTGCCCATGCGTATGATGGAGGTTGGAAGAACCGTAATCGACAATTGACAGAGGTTGGAGGGATCATAGTTGGTGTGTGGCTAATGTTGGAAGAACCATAGTTGGCATGCGATGGAGGTCGGAGGGATCGTAGTTGGTAGGTTTTGATGGTCAGAGGGATCGTAGTCGGCGGGCAATATATGTATGAAATCGGCAAGTGATGGAGGTCAGAGGGATTGTAGTTGGCAGGCGATGGAGGTCAGAGGGATTGTAGTTGACAGGCGATGGAGGTCGAAGGGACTGTAGTCGACATGAGATGTAGTTCAGACGTTAGCGGGCGATAGAGGTTGGAGGGATAGTAATATACGGGCAATGGTGTTTGAAGGGACTATAGTCGATGGGCGATAGTTATTAGAGGGACCATAATCGACGGGCGATGCAGGTCAAAGGGATCATAGTCGACAGGCAACAAAAGTTTAAGAGATCATAATTAACGACAAGGCGCTGGGCCAAGGATGGTTGGCGATCAGACAATAGTATGATAAAGGTCAGTGATAATCGCCAGCTAGGCAGTGGTGTAACGATGGTTGGGTGGAAGTCTAGTAGATATCAGCTATGGGGGTAGCGGTTATGATGTAATAACTTAAATGTGTAATAAATTTTCTTGAAAAATATAAAAATTCTGAAGTAGAGCACTTTGACGCTGATCTGGTGAGCATTGCGACGCTAAGTTATGAACATTATATATATATATATATATATATATATATCCTTACCACACCCCACGGACTCCCTCACTTGATAGTTTGGCTAAGAAGAAATTTAAAGAGGGAAGAAGAAAGAGGAGAAAGCCTTTGGATCATATTTATCACATTCCTATTACATATTTTATTCTATTCATTGTAAGTGACTAATCTCTTACTTCTATTTTTAATGATTCTAATTTTTATGAATTTTATCTCTCCAAAATATGTTAAAAATATATTATCTCCTAATTTCATAATCTTTCACCATGCAAGTTTAGATATATTATAGATTTAATCATTCTGAACAATTTGATATGATTTTATTACATTTTAAATGAAGTACTAAATTATATCAAATACATGATTTGATAACTCTACGTGATACCCTACTGATCTATGTGATTCATTGATTGAGAGTCGTAAGGAGCTGGAGATTAATTGAGAGTTATAAGGAGTTTGGGAGATTGATTCACGTAATCCAAGAGAGTTATAAGAAGTACATTAATTGGGAGTTATAAAGGAAAACTAGTTCAGAGTCATAAATACAGGAGCAAGATACCCTTAAGATGTACTCATTGAATATCTGAATACTGATACCAACATTGCTAATAATACTGTACTGATATTATGACTAACACTAATACTATTTTCTATCATTATCACTATTTCACGTTATTGGTTAGTACTGTTAACTGCTACTGCTACTATGACTGATGATATAATGGATTGAGATGTTATTAACTATAGAAGAATAAATTAATACAGATAATCAATATAGATATTAATGCATATATTTTTTATATAATTTATAACATATTATTTTTTTTGTCTTACATTAGTTTCAATTATGAGATTTTAGTTACTTGTTGGGCTATATGCTTTTTATATGGCTTTATATATTTTTAGGAAAGGATAAAGATCCTATAATATGAGACTCTAGATAAGATAAAAATACAATCATGTTTCTTTCCACTCTTTATTGGTAAGCTCTAGTTAAATGATTAAAATGAAAGACAGATGCAATTCTTTGAATATAAATCCTAGAGTGTGACAAAACAATATCAGAGTAATTGTTATTAGAAAAATTGAAGTATAATTAGAGCTTATAAGTAGAATAGAAATATGATTTTTGATTTATAATTAGTTAATTTGAGTTTGAAATTTTATTTTAAGCATGCTCTTTCTCTCTCTCTCTCTCTCTGACTGATATATAAATATTGAGGATGACACTTTTTAAAGATAAGGAGATTGTTATAACTCAAATAAGTGAAATAAATTTTCATGACAAATATGAAAATCCTGAAGTAGAGCACTTTGGCGCTGATCTGATGAGCACTGCGGTGCTAAACCATGAATATATATATCCTTACCTCACCCCATCGACTCCCTTAATTGATTGTTTAGCTAGGAAGAAATTGAAAGAGGGGAAGAAGAGAGAGGAGAGAGAAAAGCCTTTGGATCATATTTATTAGCTATTCTTATTACAGATTTTGTTCTATTCATTATAAGTGACTAATCTCATAAATATATATCATATAGAGCAAATATATATCATATATTGCATATTACATGGTGGGAGTTGGAATAATCTATTGGTATGAGAGTTGTTCTCAAGAGAGTGTTAGACTATTTGTTTGGTCGATATGATGGTAGTCGGGCGATGGTGATCGGAGAGAATATAATAGGCAATCAATAGAGGTCGAAGGGATTGTAGTCAGCGTGCGACGGAGGTATGAGAAACTGTAAAATCCCTTAAGTAAAAGAAAGCTAAACTCTTAAATGTCGAGGTGCCTTTTGGTGTAATGGTTATAATTTCATTAAGAAACTTCGTAGTTAAGCGTGCATGCAATTCTGGGATATATGACCTACTGAGAAGTTATACCAATAGAATAAAATCATAAGGCTCTTAGGCCAAAGAGGATAATATCTTGATAGTTAAGAGTTTGGGCTATTACAGGAACTATAGTCGACAATCGACAGAGGTTGGAGGGATTGTAGTCAACGTGTGACTAATATCAGATGAACCATAGTTGGCATGCGATGGAGGTCGAAGGGACCATATTTGGTGGGTTTTGATGGTCAGAGGGATCGTAGTCAGCAGGTGACATTGGTAAGAAGTTGGAGAGCGATGGAGGTTGGAGGGATTGTAGTCGGCATGCGATGTAGTTCAGATGTTGACGGGCGATGGAGGTCGGAGGGACCATAATATACGGGCGATAATGGTTAGAGGGACTATAGTCGGAGGGACCATAGTCGGCTGGTGATCAAGATCAAATGGACTATAGTTGACAGGCAATAGAGATCCAAGGGATCGTAGTTGGCGACTAGGCGATGGTCCAAGGATGGTCAGTGGTCGGATGGTGGTACAATGAATGTCGATAGCAATCATCGGCTAGGCGGTGGTTCGATTATTGTCGGGTTGAAGTCCAATGGAGATCAGCTACATGGGTGGCTGTCATGATGTAATAACTCAAATATATGAAATAAATTTTCTTGAAAAATCTAAAAATTCTGAAGTAGAGTGCTTTGGCGCTAATTTTGTAAGCACTGTGGTGCTAAACTATAAAAATCATATATATATATATATATATATATATATATATATATATATATATATATATATATATAATTGAAAAATATGTATAGTTTGAAAAAGATTTAATTTTCTTTGGAAAATATTTAATTTTTGGAATTTTAATATTTAAAATCGAATGCTTATTATGAATGATATATCATCTCGAAAGGTGAACATATCATTCCCTAATAGGTTCAGATTACAAATATTTGGATTTATCCTGATTATCATAGTCAAACTTAAGGAGAGACAACATATGATCCTGAAGGATCAAAATGATATTTAATCCAATGTTCAACTATAATAATCTAGCAAAGAGATCACTAATTTCATGATCAAAGTCGTAATAATAGAACAACATATCTATCTGGAGAAAGAAAATATCGCTTATTATAATCATTTAAAAATGATGATAATGATCGTTATATTTGATTTTCTCAAAGATAATTAATTAAAGTTTTGAAAAGCTTAATTTTAAAATCTAGTTTGGGTTTTTAAATCTCCTACGAGCACAAGCCATCGTAGTTAATTACATCATAGGAAACCAGAAATTTCTTACTAATTCTCTCGATTAAAATAGCGATATGAATTTTATTTAGATTTTAAAGTTTGATGTTAAAGGAGGTAGGTACTAGAATTTTTAAATGGGATTGGTTCAAAATTGAACACTTATTCCAGAGTCAAAGGAGGAATGATAGGAGGTGTCTTGAGATTCTGAATTACTTCACTTCTTCGTCCTTCTATGGGCCTCCTTGGATCATCGGGTCTGGATATCCAAGTGAAACGAAACTTGAAAGTTTGTTAAGGATATTAAGCCCTTAAGAACTAGCCCGAGGCTAGCCAAGAGGGGGGGGGGGGTGAATTGGTTATTTTAAAAATTTATGAGCAAAAATAATTTTGAAAATCTTTTCGAATGTTTTAAAACGATTTCAGTTTTGTGATAATGTGTTAATGTTTAAGAAAAACAAATCAATAATCACAATCACACGATCATCAATAGAAAAATAAAGTGCAAAAAATAATAAGAAAGAACACACCAGATTTTATAGTGGTTCGGTCAACTTGACCTACGTCCACTCCCCGAAGACTCCCCTCCTGGTATTGCACTAACATTAAGTGACTCTCCTTCTGCTCCCACAGCAAGGTAGAGAAGCATGTATAAAACTCCTTTCCACTAACCTGGTGAGGTAGAGAACTTGGACTCCTTTCGCTTCCTCCAGAAGCAGGTAGAGAACTTGGACTCCTTTTACTTCCTCCTAAAGCAGGTAGAGAACCTGGATCTTCTTGCAGACGATCCTTCTACAGAGAAACCAACAAGACAAGAGACGATGACCAGAGAAGATGACTCAGATCCTTGCTTGGAGTAACCTTTGTAAATACCTCACAAACTCCCCCTCACTAGATCCTCTCTCTCTCTCTCTCTCTCAAGGTTCTCTCAGGTAAGGAAGGTGGCAAAAGATCTCAACGAGAAGATAAGAGATCTTAAATAGTAGGGCTCAAAAATTTCCCTAAATTTCAACTAGTCGTTAAAGATCGTTCAGGATGATCGGTAGATCATCCTATACGATCAGTGTAAATCAGACCCTTTTGGCCTGGACAATCTGGTTCTTCTAGACGATTAAAAGATAAATTCTATTCATATCATCTGGGACGATTAGTGTAAGATAGGAATATCATCTAGAGGACAGCTCAGGTCGTCCAGGGCAACTTATGCTAGATGGTCTCAAAATGACTTGATCGTCCAGGACAATACGTATATCATCATGTACGATTAGTTCAAAAAGACCAAAATTGTCTAGTAGATTCCTCAGGTCATACAGCCAAACCATGCAAGATGATTATAAAATGACATGATCGTCCCGGATTATATTTCTATCATCCCATACGATCAGTTCAAAAATGAGAATATCACCTAGAGGATTATTCGAGTCGTCCAAGTGAAATGCTCTAGACGGTCAGGAATTCCAATTGATCGTCCAGGATGATCTTGTGATCATCCAGGACAATATGATTGAATCACTCAAACCTTAATTATTTTTCTTAATCACTTGACTAATTTAGGCATGATTGTAATGGATCATCTAGGATAATATATGTATCGTCTGGGATGATTAAACTAAATCTCTAAACATAAAAACTTGCCTAACTTAGTCTGGCGGCTGAGAATTTCTAATTTGAGCATATAATCCTGTATGATGTATGTATCATCTAGGATGATCTACTTAATCAGACCGACTTAGTATGGTCGCCATAATTAGGGTTTCTATTTTCAATGGATCGTCCAGGACGATATGAATATCGTCCAGGATAATTTGAACAAAATTTGAACAGAAATTCTAACTCACTAAAACTCTCCCCCTGAGTGTGTGTGTACAAGGTTACTTAGCTTGGGGATCTGTTACATTATACTTGACTCAAAAAAGATGAAAAATTATATTGAACCTGAAAACACAATCAGACTGACTCGATCTTGAGCTGGCTTGAATTACAATTGATCCTATGAACCTGAAAGGTTAGACACTCAAACAGAAATTAAAAAGTTTGCTATCATCAAAATTATAGTCCTTGAAACCAGATTTGTAATAAACTCCACCTTTTTGATGATGACAAATATTTGTTATTTATTTAAAATTCAGTAAATAACCATTATGAATAATTATGATCCAAATCCAAAACACTGATCATTTGAACATTGATAATTCAAAGTACTGAACTGAACTTAACATTTATAATGACCCACAACATAAACTACTCCCTCTTTTAATATCTCAAAAAGAGAAAACACAACATAAACACAGAAGAAAAGAAAACAATATAAAAAATAACATAAAACTTCAACAAAAACAGACAAACTAGTAGAAAGGGAGATCCTGATCAAATGGAAGAGGACGTGGTGGCTGTAACAGGCTATAAAGAGTGGAAAACTGCTCTCTAAACCAGGCCATATCCTGGTCGTGTTGCTGCTGTTGGGCTATGTAGGCATTGAAGTGAATTACATCCTCAACACGCTGCTGCTCCTGGGCAATGACGTAGGAGTCAAAGCGTGCCTCCCACTGGTCAAATTGGTGCACTAGGTGATCAAGAGGTGACTCTATATGGAGAGGAGCAGGTGTAGCGGGTATAGGAGCAGCTTCTTCCTCTTCTCCCTTAACATCCATGCTGGGCTCTGGAAAGAGACATGTACTGTGAAGAATGTGGAAGGAGTTATTGGAGTAGAAGGAAGGATTGATATCAGTTGGAACTAGATATTACAGACTGTACTTTATTTTGAGAGCATAGATAATGATGTGTCCTAAGGCTAGATTTTGGCGTCTCCCGTGGCCCAAATCCCTAATGCTAGTGAGGTGTTCGATGTAGTGAAAGATGAGGTCAGTTGCATTGAAGTCGTGATGGGCCATAATATAATAGGTAGTCATGGAGAGTAAGGGGGTAATGTGGATGCAGTCTCCAGCCTTTAGAATGATGGAGGAGCAAAGGCCATGTTGGATTGTCCTTACATCCTTGACTAGGGAAGAACAGGCATTATCGTAGTAAGGGGCATTGGTGTTTCTAACAAAATAATTGGCGACACTCCAGTCAAAATCAGGATCAAAGGACACAAGATGGAGTTTATCTCCAGTAATTAAAAGTTAAAGAATATCATGAAAGACTTGGGTGGTGAGTTCGATAGGGCGGCGATTAACAAAGGAGCGGAGAGCGGAGTAAGATGAATCGTTGTGAAGATTTGCGAAGAAAATACGGAGAAGCTCGAAACTAAAAGTAAAAGCGAGGGTCAGGATGAAGGTGAGGGAGGTGTGGGCAAAAAGGTAAAGTACCAGATACGTAAGGATGTGGGGGTTAATATTTTTGGATTGCATGATCCCCACATCATGGTAGCGCAGCAAGGCAGCCTGATCGACTGCTTCAGAAAAGCGGGGATTAACACTTTCCCGAGAGGAACTAGAACCTAGATGCCTAGATCGTTTTCCACCAGCCATTAGAATATGATTGGATGAAGGATTGAAAGAGGAGTGGCGAAAAATGGTGGAGAAAATGACTGTTTAAATAAAATTCATCCAGGTCGTCCAAGACGATCGCAGGATCATCTAGGACGATAGGGGCAATAATGGCGTCCAGGACGATTGGTTAAAAAGGCAGTTGGATTGTCTGGGATGATCTGATATCATCCAGGATGATTAGACACAGATGATCATCCTGAGGGGACAAGCTGGACGACTTTTGACTAAAGGTATCGTCCAGAATGATTAGGTGGATCGTCCAGGACGATATATAATAAATGAATCGGCCAAGCTGAATTTTAATCATCTAGCTTCTGCCACATGGTTCGTCCAGGATGATGAGGAGGATCATCCAGGACGATCACCAATAATTAGTGCAGATCAGCCGTTGGATCAATATGGGGATGATTTGATCAGATCGTCCAAGACGATGTGGGGATCGTCTAGGACAATGTGACCAAAAATTAAAAAAGGTGAAAGATGGAGAGGAATGACCAGGGATCCCAAAACACACACAAAAAAGAAAAAAATTAAAATCAAATCAAATCAAGAAAAAATAGAAATGAGAAAACAATAATTTTTTTTGAATTAATTAGCTCCAGTAAATCAGAATTTTTTTTGAGTTTCAATTCAAAAGCTAATAAGAAGAAAATCGATGACGCTGAAATCTAGAAAAAGTTAGAAAATTGATTTTCGTAACTCCTACCTTGGATACCTTACAGGTTTAAATTCCTTTCAAACAAAAGTCTAATTCAAAAGAAAAGAAATTAGATTTAAAAAGAGATCCTTTCAAGCCTCGTTCAAGAAAAATATTTGATAAAATAGTATTACAAAGTAAGGAATCAGAAATCATGATTTTCAATCTCAAGCTTTTGAAAGTATGAAGTGGCATATGAATTTTTCTAAGACATTTAAAGATTTGAAAGAGAAGAAAGCTTTCTTTGTAGGCTCATTTTGTGTCTTTTTTTTAATTTATTTGGTATACTTTACGCATCTTTTGATTTTTTGATACACTTTGTGTATCTTTTTAATTTTTGGCGTCATTTTGCATCTTTTCATTTTCGTCCCATTTTGTGCCCTTTTTTTTTCTTTTTGTAAGCTTGTTTCCTTTCATAATTGTTAAAGAATCTCAGTTGTGAAATTACCCTCCAAACATAAGAGAAGATAAAATTCACTCTCTACAATAAGAGGATTAATTCATAGAATAAAATCATACTCCATATGAAAAGTGCAATCACCTGATTAAGAAAAGCATAACAATGATTGAAAGCTTTAAAAATACTATTTATATGAGGTACATTACTGTGGGAAGATAAAATAGATCTCTATTTTAAAAACTAACTTTTTAATTTTGAAGAAGATTTTTATCCAAAAGAAATAATATACCATTAAAGAAGTTAGAGGAAGAGAAATAATCATCAACGTTTCTCCCCTTTAACAAATTCAGAGTATTCAATCAATGCTTACAACCTTCCAAATAAAAATAAGATAAAACTCTTAGTCAGAAATCCAGTTTATTAGCAGTAGTGAGCAGTAATCTGATTTATAAGAAAAATAGTAAATTAAGAACAAGTAGGAAATCACATCAAAATAAATACTCAAATCAGAAAAATAACAATAATAAAAAAAAATCAGCAGAGAATAAAAATAAACAGAAAACAGATAAACAAAGCAAACAAAAGTACAGAAAAAATTGAAAAATAGAAACTTCAGAAATCAGTAATCACCAAAGTCATGCATTTATTGAAAGTGCAAACAGGTTGTTAGACCTATTGCTCAATGTCCCTAGGCTAACCAAGAGGGGGGGTGAATTGGTTCTTTTTAAAATTACTCTTGATATTTTGGAAAATTTAAAAGCTAATCGTACAGTACGAACAGAGATAATTTTTGCTCTTTCTTTTAAAACAGAAATTCAACCACAACGAGAATAAAGTGCAGAAAATAGAAATGCAGAAAAATAAATAGTGAATAGAAAACACCAGAATTTATAGTGGTTCGGTCAAACACGACCTACATCCACTCCCTAGAGACTCCTTCTCTAGGTATTGCACTAAAACCAAGTGACTCTCCTTTTGCCCCCACAGCAAGGCGGAGAAGCCTTTACAAAATCTCTTCCACCAACCCCGGTGCGGCAGAGTACCGTCGTCCTTTTCACCCTCCAAGTGTGGCAGAGAACCGTCGTCCTTTTCACTCTCCAAGTGCGGCAGAGAACCGTCATCCTTTTCACTCTCCAAGTGCGGCAAAGAACCGTCGTCCTTTTCAATGTCCAAGTGCGGCAGAGAATCAGAATCCTTTCGAACAATGCTCTTGTAAAAGTCTCCAAGGAACTAGGAAGATGCTCGAAGAACAAGTAAAAGAAATCCTCTCAATTGGATAACCTTGTGAATCTCCTCACAATTTTCTCTTGAAAGATCTCTCAAAACTCACTCCCAAACACTCTCCCAATCACTCTCCTCTCACTTTCCAAAAGAATTTTCACAGAAGGATTTTTTCTTCAGTCAATTTTGTGTCATTTTTATACTTGGGACAGAAAAAATAGTCCAAAAACTGAATTTTCAAGTTAAGACCATGCTAATCGTCCCGTACGATCGACAATCGTACTGTACGAATAGTTTAAAATTTTAAACAATCCGTCCTGTACGACTCATCAGACGAACAAATCAGAGCCGTTCATACAAATAGTTCGTCCCGTACGAACCCTTGGACGATCAAGTCAGTAAGCTTCGTCCGAACACTTCGTCCCGTACGAACGCTTGGATGATCAAGTCAGTAAGCTTCGTCCGAACACTTCATCCCGTACGAACTCTTGGACGAATCGAACAGAGAGCTTCGTCCGATCCATTCGTCCCGTACGAACCTCTGGATGAACCCAATTTTGAGCTGTTCGTACAGCAAAAACTCATGTACGAATGGTATTCGTACTGTACGAATATGCCTTAGAAAAATTTTCTTGTCTGATGGGTTCTCCCTGGAGGACATATTCTTCATATCGTACTGTACTATATAAATTCGTACTGTACGATCAGTTTAAAACATTTAAACTTTTTACTCCCCCATTGTGTGTGTGCACAATTATCCAACTTATAATCACACTCTCTCAGACTCAAGAAAAAGAAAAAATTTACAGACTTCATTTACAGTGAACAAGTGAACTTGAAGTCTTCAACAGTCTTGAGTGTGAATTTCTTAAAAAATACTTTAGTACACACAGACAAAAACTCAAATATATGTTAGAAGATGAATTAGACAAATAATAAACTTTTGTAATCATCAAAAATATAAACTTTGATTAGAATTCTTATGAACAAAATGATTCACTCAAATCAAAATAATCTCCCCCTTTTTGATGATGGCAAAACAACTATTGTTTGATAATATACAAAAATAGATCTTCTAACATTCACTCAATGTATCCCCTTTAAATAAAAGATCTACACTCCCCCAAAATAACCTAAATCCCTAAAGTTTTCCAAAAAAAAAAAAATTCACTTATCCTATCCTTAAGCTCCCCTTAAAGACTAATCAAGATATTTGAGGATAGACAATAGAAGGGAAGAAAAGAGTGTAGGAATGAGCAACAAAGCACATACAACCATACAAGAACATACAACACAAGCACATATAACCATACAAGAACATACAACACAAGCACATACAACCATACAAGAACATAAGTCAAACAATAAAGCTCTCCCCCTTTTGCCAACAGCAAAAAGAGCACTTAAAGATAGCTGAGAAATGGAATTATGTTAAATGAAGTTGAATTACAATATTAAAATGAGATGCAAAAACTAAAGACTCAAAAGTGTTAGATTTCAAAGTATGTTAAGGACAAGAAAAGTTGATCTAAAGTAGTAATGTATTAGACATATTTAGTAGTCTCATTTTTTGTATAGAAGGAGAGATAACATTATCAAAAATTCTAAGTCTAAAGTGACAATTATTGATTAGTGAAAAAGAGAAAAAAAAACTAAAGGAAAGAATATTTGGCGACTTTGCGCATCGTTTGATTTGATGACACACTTTGTGTGTCTTTTTACAGTTGGCGACATTGCGCATCTTTTGATTTGATGACACACTTTGTGTGTCTTTTTACATTTGGCGACATTGCGCATATTTTCTTATATGACACATTTTGTGCATCTTTTCAAGCTTTTCTTTGAATTTAAGATTCTTTCCAATAATATTATCTCTTTAGTCACAAATACAATAATAAACACAAAGATATAGAATGTGAGAATAATGTTAAAACATCAAACATACATAAATTTAGACTAAATAATACATGTCTAAATAAGATTTGAGTAAGATCTTCTAATCCACACCACAACATAACGAAATCTAAAAAAATTTGAAAATTTAAAGTTATGCATAGTATTTTTTATTATAATATGAACTCAATTAATATTCTAGATCAGTAATCAACTATATTCAAGTGAATTGAAGGAAAAAAAAAAAATAACAAGGCCATTTACTAACACAAAAAGAATAAACACAGAAATACTAGAACATTTTATTACTAATAATTTCATAACATACAACCATTGCAAGTTACACGTTTAAGGCACATCTCATATAAAGAACTTGCTAAAACATATTCAAAATAAAAACTCACAACAAAATACACAAAAACAACTTAAAACATATAAAGAGTAACACAATCACATCCAAGCTAGAACTGAGAGGGACCCTGATCAGGAGGTGGAGGAGGTGGTATACCACCGAACAACGAAAAATAGCTGTTAAGAGTAGCAATATTTATGTTAACAGCATCAAACTGATCATCCTGTCTCTTCAAATGAGCCTCCATGTCATCAAACCTTTGGTCCATTCTATCAAAACATTGGACCATATTTTGATATAAATCCTGTGGAGGTCCAGGTGCAGTTGAGGGTGCACCTGAAGGAGCAGTAGCAAAATGAGGCTCATCATCTGAGCTGTCAGCTGTACCCTCTTTCCCAAATAATGCTCTAAAAGAAGCATCAGTGAAGTATAGTGGGAGCTCTGAAGGACCAGAAGGATGAACTAGGTTGTATTTTCTCTCTAGGATGTAACATACAACATGTCCTAAAGCAATATTTTTCTTTCTCTTCACACTAGCCAACCCAATGTCAAACAGATAATAGATGTTGTCTAAGATCAATTGGGCTTCATCTATAGGCTGACCAGTCATAATAAGAAATGTCGTTGAAGAAAGAAGTGGAGTTATATTAACTCGATCTCCTACTTTAGGTATTATTGATGTCCTAAGCACATGTTGGATTATCCTAGCATTTTGATTCAACATTTCTACCCGAGCGACATGTGTAGGTATGCTTGCACCTCTAAGAACTTGATTAAGTTCAGACTAACCATTTTCAGGTCTTGTGGAGAAGGTATGAGCTCTAGTCCCTTGAGTTCTAAGATGAACATATTCTCCTAGATCCTCCTTAGTTATCACAACCTTTTGTTTAAGGACATAAGAAGAAATGGCTGTATGATCCTCGTTAAAGGTCATGTTGGCCAGGAAAACATGAAACAAGTCCTTATTGAAGGCATAGATCAAGGTCAATAGAAAAGAAAAGTGTGTCGAGTCAAAGAGGGGCATAACTGCAAAATGGATGTTTTCTTGCAGTAGAATGCGGGAATGAGTAACCTTAGATGCAGCATACCTAAGGTATGCTTCCTCATTCTCCTCACTAAGGAAGTTTTCATCACAGTCCCTTCTAGATGCCGGACGCCTAGCCACCCGTGCCCTTTTTCCACTGCCAGACATTTTCTCTCAAAGCTCTAAATGTTTCTAAATAGATAGTGAAATGAAAGAAAATGACCCATCCTTATATAAAAAAAACCTGATATCGTACTGTACGAATAACATTCGTACAAGACGATCCTTGATTCGTCCGGGACGAATGAAAATTCATTCTAGACGAACGAAAACAGTCAAAATGAAACGGTTTTTCATAAACTGCTCGTCCCGAGGCGTCCTTTCGTACAGGCTTTTTGACTTCCTGATCGTACAAACGATTACGTGTTCGTCCGGGACGATCAAAAAATTAAAGGTCGTTCAGGCGACGGTTAGGTTCGTCCCTCATGCGAAATGACACATGGATCGTACAGATGAATGACGTATTCGTACGCACAATTGCCAATAATAACTGCTCCTAACCGTGTTTCTTTTTCGTTCGTACAAACGAAATGTGGGTACGATGATGTTATCGTACAATACGATGATATATCATACAGTACGAATAGAACTAAAAACCCCAACGCTTCAAAAACTTGCATGCCTTTCAACATTCAAATAAGGAACAAACAAAAACATAATTCAGAATTCAAACAAGAAACAAAAATATAATAATGAAAACAAATCAACGAACAAACTAACAAACACAAACAAATAGAAATACATTTGCAGAAAATTTCAATCAAGCATTTAGATCTATCACACCTAGCCTTGTCCTCAACATGCTAAATGTATCAAAGACTAAGGATTTTGTGAAAATATCTACAAGCTGATCTTTAGTAGCCATATGATGTAGTGTAATTTCACTTTTCGCTGCATGATCTCTTATGAAATGATGCCTTAAGTCAATATGCTTGGTTCTAGAATGTTGAATAGGATTCTTTGAAATACAAATGGCACTAGTGTTGTCACAAAATATTGGAATGGTGCCAACTACTAATCCTAAGTCACTCAATTGTTGTTTCAACCAAAGCACCTGTGCTACACAACTCCCTAAGGCAATGTACTCTGCTTCAGCTGTTGAAAGTGCTACTGAATTTTGTTTTCTACTGGACCAAGATACTAATGAATTTCTAATGAACTGACATGTTCCAGAAGTACTTTTCCTATCTACCCTTCAGCCTGCAAAATCTGAATCTGAGTATCCAATTATATCAAAAGAAGAACTGTTCTTAGGATACCAAATTCTTAAATTTTGAGTTCCCAAAAGATATCTTAAGATCCTTTTTACTGCTGTCAAATGTGATTCTTTTGGATCAGCTTGAAATCTAGCACATAAGCAAACACTAAACATAATGTCAGGTCTGCTAGCAGTCAAATAAAGCAAAGATCCAATTATTCCTCTAAACTTTTTTTGATCAATAGATTTTCTCTTTGGATCCTTATCTAATAGAACTGAGGAACTCATGGGTGTAGTGACTGGTTTAGTATTATCCATTTCATACTTTTTGAGGATTTCCTTAACATATTTAGATTGATAAAGAAAAGTCTCTTCCTCATTTTGCTTTATGCTAAAGCCAAGAAAATAAATTAAATCACCCATCAGACTCATCTCAAATTCACTACTCATTATTTTTGAAAATTCATCACATAAAGCTTTATCAGTTGATCCAAAGATGATATCATCCACATATATTTGTACAATGAGTATTTCATTCTTAAATCTTTTCATAAACAGAGTGGTATCCACACTTCCTTTAACAAATGATCGATTTAACAAGAAAGTGCTCAACCTCTCGTACCATGCTCTAGGTGCCTGTTTTAGTCCATATAATGCCTTTTTCAATTTGAAAATATGATTAGGGTATTTAGAATTTTCAAAACCTAGAGGTTGTTCAACATACACATCCTCTTCTATCACCCCATTTAGAAAGGCACTTTTAACATCCATTTGGTACAATTTAAAATCTTTAAAACAGGCAAAGGCTAACAAAACTCTTATTGCTTCAAGTCTTGCTACAGGGGCAAATGTCTCCTCAAAATCAATTCTTTCAATTTGGTTATACCCCTTAGCTACTAATCTAGCCTTATTTTTAACAATTACTCCTGAATCATTCATCTTGTTTTTGAATATCCATTTCGTCCCAACTACACTTTGATCTTTTGGCCTTTCAATTAATTCCCAAACATCATTTCTCTTGAATTGATTAACTCCTCTTGCATGGACAATATCCAAAATTCATCTAAAAGTGCTTGTTCTATGTTTGTGGGTTCTATCATTGAAATAAATGCTGAATGATTCACTTCTTTCCTCAAACCATGCCTAATCCTAACTCCTTCACTTGGTTCACCTAAAATCAATTCTTTTGGATGACTCCTTATAAATTTCCATTCTCTAGGTAATTGGTTTTCCTCTTCTTTTTCAACCCTTTCTTCAATTTTTTGATTTTTAAGTTTTTGATCTATCACCTCAACCTCATCTTCATCCATCTTAGACCCTTTACTATCATAGGATTCATCAAAAATAACATGTGTGGTCTCTTCAACTACCAATGTTCTCTTATTAAAAACTCTATAGGATTTTCCAACACTTGAGTATCCTAGAAAGATTTCTTCATCTGATTTCGGATCAAATTTTCCTAGAAGAGTTTTATCATTATTATGAATGAACACTTTACATCCAAAAATATGTAGATGTGAGAGGTTGGGACTTCTACCTTTAAGAAGTTCATAGGGTGTCTTATTCAATTTAGACCTTATGTACACCCTATTCAATACATAACATACTGTACTAACTGCTTCAGCCCAAAAATATTTAGGAAGTGAATATTCTGCCAATATGGCCCTAGCAGTTTCCACTAATGTCCTATTTTTTCTTTCTACAACTCCATTCTGTTGAGGTGTTCTCGGTGCTGAGAAGTTGTGTTCAATTCCAAGAGATTTGCAAAAATCATTAAACATTTCATTTTCAAATTCTCCCCCATGATCACTTTGGATACTAACTATTTCGAAACTAAGTTTTCTCTGAATCCAAGTGGCAAAATCTCTGAACTCATCAAATGATTCACTCTTATGATTCAAAAATCTAATCCAGGTGAATCTAGTATAGTCATCCACAATAACATACCCAAATCTTTTTCCTCCTAAACTTAAGGTACTAACAGGTCCAAATAAATCCATGTGAAGAATTTCTAGGGGCTTGCTAGTCCTAATTTCCTTGATAGAATTGAATGAGGATCTCACTTATTTTCCTAGTTGATATGCATCACACAAGTGATTTTTAGGAAAATCCAATTTGGGTACTCCTCTAACTAGTTGCTTTTGAGTGATTTTCCTAAGATTTTTCATGCTAGCATGACAAAACCTTCTATGCCACAACCATGATTCATCAGATACAATTTTCAGACACAAGGCAGTAGATGCTTTAACATAATTAAAATCTAGCATGTAAACATTATTTACCCTATCACCATTCAAAATAACAGTGCCATTTAGATTAATAACACAACTTGTAGGTAAAAACTTAATATGATAGCCCTTGTCACATAATTGACTAATACTCAACAGATTGTGTTTCAAGCCTTCAACTAACAGTACATTCTCAATAACAAAATTTTTTGAATTTCCAATTATACCTGTACCTACCACTCTCTTGGTGGTATTATCTCCAAGCGTCACTTTGCCTCCATTCCTGGCTTCTAGCGATATAAATTGATTTGTATCTCCGGTCATATGCTTTGAGCATCCGCTGTCCAGGTACCAAATACTCTTACGAGGTCTTCTGGGAGAGCGATTTTGCAAAATGATCAAACATTAGTCTTGGGAACCCAAACAAGTTTGGGTTCACCTCTTGACAACTTTAAACCAGATGCATGTATGATATACTGTGGTTTCTGCACCTTAGGTCTCCATACTAAATGTGTTCTATACTTCAAAGTACAGGTATGGGAAATGTGTCCTAAACTACCACACGAAAAACACTTTATCCCTGGAAAGGGATTCACTAATTTATTCTTCCTAAAAATTTTCTTTTTAGATCTTAAGTCAATGTTCTTGTGGTAAGATTCATGAAACTCTTCAAGCTTAGGTGGTATTTTATTTTCCTTAAGTGCTTTAATCTGAACTTTAAGATATGCATTAGCACTTTCTAAAATCGTTTTATCAATTTTAAACTCATGCTCTTTAGAATCCGATTCATCCATAAAAGTCTTAAAATCTTTTTCAAGTTCAGCATGTGATGATTTTAAAAGATTGTGCTGTTTGTTTAAATCATCATACTCATCCAACAAAGTCATGTGGTTGTTATCAATTAATGTATGATCTTTTCTGAGGATCTCGTAATCTTTTTGCAGCTCTATGTAATCCAAATTTAACTTAGCATGCAGTTTCTTAAGTTTTTTATATGCAGAATGTATGCATTCAGAAACCTCAAATAATTCTTCATAGCTTAAATCACATACCTCATCCTCATCTGAATGGTCGAGATTGTCAGCCATTAAGCACAAATTGGTAACTTCCTCTTCTGGTGATGTTTCTGATGAATCTGAAGCTGAGTCTGTTGCAAATCTGGTTTTGATGATGACAAACATGTTTCCAATGTGTTTTGCTTGGCTAATCTGTTTCAGGCACAAAAGACCGCGAACCACTCAAGCCAACTCAAGATCGGGTCCAAGTGTGTCAAATGTATGATTTTTCTTTTTATTGAGTCAAGTGTAATGTAACTGATTCCCTAGCTAAGTAACCTTGCACACACACACTCAGGGAGAGAGATTGAGTGAATTAGAGTTTCTGTTAAAAATTTGTTCAGATTGTCCTGGACGATCTCCACATCGTCCTGGACGATCCAGTTAAAATAGAAACCCTTATTAGGGCGACTAAGTTAAGAGGGTCTGATTGAGCCGATCGTCCTGGACGATCTCCAGATCGTACGAGACGATATGCCCAAATCAGAAATTCTCAGCCGCCAGATCAAGTTAGGCAAGTTCTTATTTTTAGATACTTAGTCTGATCATCCCGGACGATACGTGTATCGTCCCGGACGATCTAGTACAATCATGCCTAATTTAATCTGGTAATTAAGCAAAGCAATTTATTTTTGGTTGATACGATCATATCGTCCTGGACGATCGTAGGATCGTCTCGGACGATCTTGATCGTCTAGTGCATTTAAGCTGTACGTCCAGAACTATGTACAGGACGATTTGGGGCCTTTTTGAACTAATCGTACAGGACGATGACCCTATCGTCTGGGACGATCAAGTCATTTTTTGGTCGTCCAGCACAGATTTCTCTGGACGACCCGAACTGTCTTCTGGACGATTTCCCTCAATTTGAACTAATCGTCCCGGACGATCGCAGGATCGTACGGGACGATATGAACAACTTTTTCTACTGATCCTCCAGAAGAGCCTAATCGTCCAGGCTGAAACAGCTGAATTTGAACTGATCGTACAGGATGATATACCGATCGTCCTGGACGATCTTGGCCGACGAGTTGAGATTTAGGGCAAAATTTAAGCCCTCCTTTAAAAGAACTTTTTCCAATTTTTGAAAAAATCTTTTGCTGCCTTCCTTCCCTGAGAAACCCTAGAGAGAGAGAGTTGGGAGAGAGAGAGAAGATCTTGTGAGGGGGAGTTAGTGAGGGATTCACTAAGGTTGCTCCGAGCACGGATCAGAGTCGTCTTCTCCGCTCGTCGTCTTTCGTCTAGTCGGTGTTCGTCGTGGGAGGATCGTTCGCAAGAAGATCCGGGGTTCTCTGCCCGCTTCAGGTGGAAGCAAAAGGAGTTCGTAGGTTCTCTGCCTGCTTCAGGAGGAAGTGAAAGGAGTTCGAAGGTTCTCTGCCTGCTTCAGGAGGAAGCGAAAGGAGGTCGGGTTCTCTACCTCACCGTGTGGTGAAAAGGAGATTTTTGTACAGGCTTCTCCGCCTTGCTGTGGGAGCAAAAGGAGAGACACTTCTGTTTAGTGCAATACCCGGAGGGGAGGCTCCGGGGAGTGGACGTAGGTCAAGTTGACCGAACCACTATAAAATCTGGTTTGCTTTTCTGATTCAATTCTGCACTTTAATTTTTCCTGATATTAACTACTTGGGTGAATATCTTTGGTTGATCTTTTTATCATTGTTTTAATTCGTTTCCGCTGCATGTTATAAAAAGATTTTCATAGTTATCGTGAAATTTTTAAATAACCAATTCACCCCCCCTCTTGGTTAGCCTCGAGACTAGTTCACTAGGGCTTAACATCCCTATCGAACTTTCAAGTGGTATCAGAGCGGGATTCAAAATTTAGGTTTAAAAACTTTTAAATTTGATCCATGGCTAACTGTAATAATCGTAATACTGCTGAAGGATATTCTATTACAATACCACCGTTGTTTGATAATATTCCTTTTGATTTTTGGAAAACACGCATGTCTACTTTTCTACAGTCTATTGATTATCGCATGTGGATGTTAGTTAAGGACGGATACGAACCACCTTTTAGACTGGTTAACAATGTGAAAATTGAACTGCCTTTTACTGATTGGATGTTTGATGATCGTGATTTAGCACAGTTAAATGCAAAATGCTTGAACTGTTTCTTTTGTGCTTTAAAATCTGAAGACTATATGCGTGTTTCTACTTGTACAACGGGAAAGGAAATCTGGGATATATTATGCATAACATACGAAGGTACAACTGAAGTCAAACAGTCTAGGTTAAACATCTTATTACATGATTACGAACTTTTTCGCATGAAACCTAGTGAGACTATTTTAGAAATGTACACAAGGTTCACTCAGATTGTTACCTCTTTGCATGTTCTAGGTAGAGAACTTACTAACTACGAAAGAGTGAACAAAATTCTAAGATGTTTGCCTGCTTCTTATGATGCTAAGATTACTGCTATTATTGAATCTAAAGATTTAAACACTTACTCTATTAACAGCTTACTTGGATCACTTATTGCTTACGAGCAAGGGGTGAACCAAAGGCAACTTGATACAGGTGAACACAAGAAAGAGAAGACAGTGGCACTAAAGGCCAAGGATTCAGATGCTAGCACTTCCGGGTCTGATAGCGATGATGTTGCCTTAATCACCAGGCAATTCAAAAGCTTTCTAAGGAAGAAACATAAGAACTATCAGAAGTGGAACAAGGGTAAGTCCAATAAAAATTTTAAGAGTTCATCTGAATCTGTTTGTTTTGAATACAGAAAGCCTGGACACATTAAGGCTGATTGTCTAACACTTAAAGCTCACCCAAGCAAGGAGAGGGGTGAGGAGAAACCAAAGTTCAGAAAGGACAAGAAGCGGATTCAGAAGGCGTTCTGGGCAGACTCTGCATCCGACTCTTCTGAGACTGAAGCTGAAGAGGAGGAAACAAACTTGTGTCTTATGGCTGATGATCACCCTGGTCAGTCGGATCAGGAAGAGGTATGTGAGCTTACCTACGATCAATTATTTGAAGTTTCTGAAAGAATTCATACATCGTATAGGAAGCTTAAGAAAACTCATGCTAGTTTGAAATTAGATTACTTAACATTGCAAAAAGAGCATGATTCTGTAGTTAAAGATCATTCCACACTTAATTCAAATCACATGTCTTTGCTTGATGAATTCGATGAGTTGAATAAAAAATATTCTGATTTAGTTTCTGAGCATGATTCATTGAAAACTACGCATGTGGACTTAGAAAGAGCTTTTAAAGAATTAGATACAATGGCATGTGAAGTAGAAAGTAGCAAGGGAACCTTGAAATTTGAAATTGCAAGTTTAAAGAAAGAAAATGAGTTTTTGTAAGTAAAGATCAGTACTTTTGAAAAGAACAAAACACCACCTACTTTTGAACAGTTTTATGCACTGCCACCTTTTGAAAAATCTGTTGCAAGTTCTTCAAAGCATGTTTCATATACATCTAGAAAGAGGCATTATCATCCACGTAGATTAGTTAACCCTTTTCCTGGTGTTAGATGTTTTTCATGTGGCATGTTAGGACATATTTCTCACACCTGCACCGTTCACCATAGTACACATTGGGTGTGGAAACCCAAACTGCCTATTTCACAGTACAGCACGCATGCATTGCATTCTTCTTTTCATAAGAAGGAACCCAAACCTGTTTGGGTTCCTAAGACTGACGTTTGATACTTTTATAGGTGTGCTCTCACACAAGACCTCGTGAGAGCATGTGGTACCTGGACAGCGGATGTTCTAGACATATGACTGGAGATGCAAATCAGTTCATTTCGCTGGAGGCCAGAGCTAGAGGCAAGGTTACACTTGGAGATAACACCACCAGGAAGGTGGTAGGCACAGGTATAATTGGTGATTGAAAGAACTTTATGATTGATAATGTTTTGCTTGTAGATGGACTGAAACACAACCTGCTGAGCATCAGTCAACTCTGTGGCAATGGATACAGCATCAAATTCCTGCCCACTGGCTGCATTTTAAGCTTAAATGATGAAGTTGTTTTGCAGGGGCAAAGGATCAACAATGTCTACAAGCTGGATGTAAGTAGCATTAAATTTGATAATTCAATTTGCTTAAAAACTGCTGCTGATGAGTCTTGGTTATGGCATAGGAGATTGTGTCATGCCAGTATGAAAACCCTTAGGAGAGTCACCCAAAAGGACTTAGTTAGAGGTGTGCCCAAGCTTAAGTTTACTAAGGATCACCTGTGTGATGCCTGTCAGTTGGGGAAGCAAGTCCAGTCCTCTTTTCACTCTGTTAAGGACATTAGCACCTCTAGACCTTTAGAAGTTCTTCACATGGACCTCTTTGGACCCATTAGCACTGCCAGCTTAGGGGGGAGAGTCTATGGTTTTGTGATTGTAGATGATTATTCGAGGTTCACTTGGGTTAAGTTTTTGTCACATAAATCTGAGTCATTTGATGAGTTTAGATCCTTCTTTGCTTGGATTCAGAAGAAGTTAGGATGTGAGATTATTACCATCCATAGTGATCACGGAGGGGAATTTAAAAATGAAAGGTTTGGAAGCTTTTGTGAGGATCATGGGATTAGTCACAATTTTTCAGCTCCTAGGACCCCTCAGCAGAACGGGGTAGCTGAAAGGAAGAACAGGACCTTAGTGGAAGCCGCTAGAGCCATGCTTGCCGAGTATTCACTTCCAAAATAGTTTTGGGCTGAAGCGGTGAACACTGCCTGTTATGTGCTGAATAGGGTGAATGTGAAAGTCAAACTGAGCAAGACACCTTATGAGATCATTAAGGGTAGAACTCCAAATCTGTCCCACCTCCATGTCTTTGGCTGTAAGGTTTTCATTCTGAACAACGGGAAGTCACCCTTAGGAAAATTTGACCCCAAATCTGATGAAGGAGTGTTCTTAGGATATTCAAGTGTGGGGAAATCCTTTAGGGTGTTCAATAGGAGGACTTTGTTGGTGGAAGAAACAACCCATGTAGTGTTTGATGAATCTGATCCTAAGGAGTCTAGATCTGAAGGAGAAGATGAAGAGATTATTGAGGTTACCCAAGGAGTTGGAAATACAAATTTGGAGGAAAGGGTAGAACCTAAAACTGAGTTGCCTAGAGATTGGAGATATTCTTCGAGTCATCCTAAAGAACTGATCTTAGGAGACCCTTCTGAAGGTGTTAGGACTAGGCATGGACTTAGGAAGGAAGTAAACCATTCTGCCTTTATCTCAATGACTGAACCCACCAACATCAATTAAGCCCTGTCGGATGAATTTTGGATTTTAGCTATGCAGGAAGAATTGAATCAATTTGTGAGGAATGATGTTTGGGAGTTAGTAGAAAGACCTAAAAATCAAAGTATTGTGGGAACCAAGTGGGTCTTTAAGAATAAGATGAATGATTCTGGTGTGGTGGTGAGAAATAAGGTAAGATTGGTGGCTAAGGGGTATAATCAGATAGAAGGGTTTAATTTTGAGGAGACTTTTGCCCCTGTAGCTAGATTGGAAGCCATTAGAGTGCTACTAGCCTTTGCCTGTTATAAGGGATTTAAGCTGTTTCAAATGGATGTTAAGAGTGCCTTTTTAAATGGGGTAATTAAAGAAGATATTTTTATAGAACAACCCCCAGGTTTTGAGAGTTCCCAATATCCAAGTCATGTCTATAAATTAAAAAAGGCCTTATATGGATTGAAACAAGCACCCAGAGCTTGGTATGAGAGGCTTAGCACATTCCTGTTAGAAAGAGAGTTTGTTAAGGGGAGCGTAGACACCACCCTTTTTCTGAGGAGATTAGGAGATGACTTACTCATTGTCCAGATCTATATTGATGATATAATTTTTGGATCTTTTGATAAATACTTATGTGAAGAGTTTTCTAAAACAATGAGTAAAGAGTTTGAGATGAGTATGATGGGAGAATTGTCCTACTTTTTGGGGTTTAGCATAAGGCAAACGGATGATGGAACCTTTCTCAATCAATCAAAATACACTAAGGATATTTTGAAAAAATATGAAATGGACAAAGCCAAGCCAATCAATACTCCCATGCCCTCCTCAGTTCAGTTAGATAAGGATTCAAATGGAAAATCTGTTGATCAGAAGAAGTATAGAGGGATAATAGGTTCACTGCTTTACCTGACTGCTAGCCGACCTGATATCATGTTTAGTGTCTGTCTTTGTGCTAGGTTTCAGGCTGATCCTAAAGAGTCCCACCTGACTGCTGTTAAGAGAATTCTTAGATATCTTTTAGGAACCCCAAACCTAGAAATTTGGTACCCTAGGCACAACACCTCTTTTGAGATCATTGGATATTCTGATTTTGATTTTACGGGGTGTAGGGTGGATAGGAAGAGTACTTCTGGGACTTGTTAGTTCATAGGACAGTTGTTAGTCTCTTGGTCCAGTAGAAAACAGAACTCAGTTGCACTTTCCACTGCTGAAGCTGAGTACATTACCTTAGGGAGTTGTGTGGCCCAAGTTCTTTGGTTGAAGCAGCAAGTCTTGGATTTAGGAGTACCTGTTGGCACAATCTCTGTTATGTGTGATAATACTAGTGCCATCTATATCTCTAAGAATCCAATCCAACATTCTAGGACCAAACATATTGACATTAGGCATCACTTCATTAGGGACCATGTTACAAAAGGGGACATTGAGCTACACCACGTAGCAACTAAAAATCAGCTGGCTGACATATTCACTAAAACACTGGCCTTTGACTCATTCAGCATTTTGAGAACCAGATTAGGAGTGATTGATATAAATGCTTGATTCTGATGACTGCTGATTGTTCTGATTGGTATTCTGATTTCTGTTAGTTAGTTTTGGTATTCTGATTTTTGTTAGTTAGTTTTGGTATTCTGATTTCTGATTTTTGTTAGTTAGTTTTGATTTGATTATTTGCTTTCAGTTGATTTTATTTCTTCTGCTGATTTCTGTGTTAGCCTTACTGTTAGTTTGATTTGAGTATTTACTTTACTGTGATTTTCTACCTATTTATTTATTTACTGGTTCATATCTTGCACTTACTATTTTATGCTTTTCAAAATCTGATCACCGCTCACTACTTCTGGTGATCTGAATTTTTGACTGGGAGGTTTTACCTTGTTTTGGTTTGGAAGCTGATAAGTAGTGATTGACTTCGCTGAATCTGTTAAAGGGAAGAAACATTGATAATTATTTCTCTTCCTCTAACTCCTTTACTGGTGTGTAGTTTCTTTTGAATAAAAATCCTCTTCAAAATTAAAATATTAGTTTTTGAAATAGAGATTATTTTATCTTCCTACAGTAATCTGCCTCATATCAATAGTGTTTTTTAAAGTCTTGAGTCATTAGTTTGATTTTCTAAACCAAGTGATTGCATTTATCATATATTGTATGGCTTTTGTTTTGTGAATCGTTCTTCCTTACTGCGGAGAGTCATCTCCTATGTCTGGAAGATAATCTCACAGCTGAGACTCTTTAATGATTATGAAAAGGAGAAAGCTTATAAAAGATGCGCATTGCGCCAGATAATTTTGAAAAGAGGCATAAAATGAGCTCAAAACTGAAAAGATGCGAAATTGCCAAATTGAATACACAAAGTGTATCAAAAATCAAAAGATGCACAAAGCGCCAACCAATTTGAAAAAGAGGCACAAAATGAGCTCAAAACAAGCTTTCTTCCCTTTCAGATTGTTAAATGTCTTAGAGAAATCTGTGCGCCACTTAATATTTTCAAAAGCTTGAGTTTTAAAAATCCCGATTTCTGATTTTTTACTTTGTAACACTATTATATCAGATATTTTTCTGGAACGAGGCTTGAAAGGATCTCTTTTCAAATCTAATGTCTTTTCTTTTGAATCGGTTTTTTTGTGTTGAAAGAGGTTTGCATCGATAAGGTGCCCGGGGTTGGAGTTATGAAAGTTGATTATTTCCAACCTTTTCTGGATTTCAGCGCTGTCAATCATCCTGTCATTGGTTTTTTGAATCTAAAATCAAGGAAAAATTCTGATTTTCCTGTTTTGTAGTTGTTCTATTTATGTTTTATTTCCGTGTTCTATTTTTCCTTCTCTTTTTTATGATGTCAAAAGGGGGAGTCAGTTGTAGTCGTGTCTGATTCTGTTTTCTGAGTCATATTTCATGTATTGTTTTAGCTGTTAAATGAAAATTTAAAAAATGTTTGTTTGTTTGATCTCCTAGTTTACTTTTATTTTGAGACTACTTTATAAATGTTTGCATCATCAAAAAGGGGTAGATTGTTGCAAATCTGGTTTTGATGATGAAAAACATGTTTCTAGTGTGTTTTGCTTGGCTAATCTGTTTCAGGCACAAAAGACCGCGAACCACTCAAGCCAACTCAAGATTGGGTCCAAGTGTGTCAAATGTATGATTTTTCTTTTTATTGAGTCAAGTGTAATGTAACTGATTCCCTAGCTAAGTAACCTTGCACACACACACTCAGGGAGAGAGATTGAGTGAATTAGAGTTTTTGTTAACAATTTGTTCAGATCGTCCTGGACGATCTCCACATCGTCCTGAACGATCCAGTTAAAACAGAAACCCTAATTAGGGCGACTAAGTTAAGAGGGTCTGATTGAGCCGATCGTCCTGGACGATCTCCGGATCGTACGGGACGATATGCCCAAATCAGAAATTCTCAGCCGCCAGATCAAGTTAGGCAAGTTCTTATTTTTAGATACTTGGTCTGATCGTCCCGGATGATACGTGTATCGTTCCGGACGATCCAGTACAATCATGCCTAATTTAATCTGGTAATTAAGGAAAGCAATTTATTTTTGGTTGATACGATCATATCGTCCTGGACGATCTTGATCGTGTAGTGCATTTAAGCTGTACGTCCAGAACTATGTACAGGACGATTTGGGGCCTTTTTGAACTAATCGTACAAGACGATGACCCTATCGTCCGGGACGATCAAGTCATTTTTTGGTCGTCCATCACAGATTTCTCTGGACGACCCGAACTGTCTTCTGGACGATTTCCCTCAATTTGAACTAATCGTCCCGGACGATCGCAAGATCGTACGGGATGATATGAACAACTTTTTCTACTGATCATCCAGAAGAGCCTAATCGTCCAGGCTGAAACAGCTGAATTTGAACCGATCGTACAGGACGATATACCGTTTCAGCTGTATGTTATAAAAAGATTTTCATAGTTATCATGAAATTTTTAAATAACCAATTCACCCCCCCTCTTGGTTAGCCTCGGGACTAGTTCACTAGGGCTTAACATCCCTATCGAACTTTCAGAGTCCGCCCAAAAAGCTCATTGTACTCTCTTTTTACCCCTTCTATCCTTTGGTTTCTCCTCGGTCTTCTCTTTGTTAGGATTTTCATTGAGATTGGGGCAATCTGTCTTGATATGACCTGGCTTTCTACACTCATAGCAAATGACTTCATTCGAAGCCTTGACATTCTTCTGAAACTTACCCTTGTTCCAATTCTGGCGTCTTCTTTACTTCCTTTTTAGGAAACTTCTAAATTGCCTCATCATAAGGGCAATATCCTCTTTGTCCTCAGGTAGCGATTAATCACTTTCAGAGTCATCCACCTTTAAAGCAATGTTCTTCTCCTTTCGCTTCTCACCTGCATCAATCTGTCTTTGAGTCACCGATTGCTCATAAGCAATTAGTGATCTAAGAAGATTGTCAACAGAATAAATATTTAAATCTTTAGATTCTGTTATTGCAGTTATCTTTGCATTATATGCAGGAGGTAAACAACGTAATATCTTATTAACTTTCTCAGAATTTGTTAACTCCCTACCTAAAGCATGCAATGAAGTGGCTATGTGTGTAAAGCGAGTGTACATGTTAGAGATTGATTCATTCTGTTTCATGCGAAAAAGTTCATAGTCGTGCAAGAGAATGTTCAATCTAGTTTGTTTCACTTCATTCGTACCTTCATAAGTGATGCAAAGTCTATCCTAAATTTTCTTTCCTGATTTACAGGTAGACACACGCATGTAATCTTCTGAATTTAAAGCACAAAAGAAACTATTCAAACACTTAGCATTCAGTTGAGCTAGTTCACGTTCTTCTACAGTCCAGTTTGCAAAAGGTGTTTAAACTCTTATTCCTTCTACAATCCTAGTTGGTTCAGTATAACCATCCTGAACTAACATCCACATACGATAGTCAAGTGATTGCAGAAAAGTAGACATGCGAGTTTTTCAAAAATCAAAAGGAATATTATCAAATAACGGTGGTCTAGTGATCGAGTATCCTTCCATAGTATTTCTATTTCCAAAATTAGCCATGATCGAAATTTCAAACAGTATTTAAAACAATTATTTTGAAATTAGCTCTGATACCACTTGAAAGTACAAATAGGTTATTAGACCTATTGCTCAATGTCCCTAGGCTAACCAAGAGGGGGGGTGAATTGGTTCTTTTTAAAATTACTCTTGATATTTTGGAAAATTTAAAAGCTAATCGTACAGTACGAACAGAGATAATTTTTGCTCTTTCTTTTAAAACAGAAATTCAACCACAATGAGAATAAACTGCAGAAAATAGAAATGCAGAAAAATAAATAGTGAACAGAAAACACCAGAATTTATAGTGGTTCGGTCAAACACGACCAACATCCACTCCCTAGAGACTCCTTCTCTAGGTATTGCACTAAAACCAAGTGACTCTCCTTTTGCCCCCACAGCAAAACGGAGAAGCCTTTACAAACTCTCTTCCACCAACCCCGGTGCGGTAGAGTACCGTCGTCCTTTTCACCCTCTAAGTGTGGCAGAGAACCGTCATCCTTTTCACTCTCCAAGTGCTGCAGAGAACCGTCGTCCTTTTCACTCTCCAAATGCGGCAGAGAACCATCGTCCTTTTCACTCTCCAAGTGCGACAGAGAACCGGAATCCTTTCAAACAATGCTCTTGCAAAAGTCTCCAAGGAACTAGGAAGATGCTCGAAGAACAAGTAAAAGAAATCCTCTCAATTGGATAACCTTGTGAATCTCCTCACAATTTTCTCTTGAAAGATCTCTCAAAACTCACTCCCAAACACTCTCCCAATCACTCTCCTCTCACTTCCCAAAAGAATTTTCACAGAAGGATTTTTTCTTCAGTCAGTTTTGTGTCATTTTTATACTTGGGACAAAAAAAATCGTCCAAAAATTAAATTTTCAAGTTAAGACCATGGCGATCGTCCCGTACGATCGACAATCATACTGTACGAATAGTTCAAAATTTTAAATAATCCATCCTGTACGGCTCATCAGACGAACAAATCAGAGCCGTTCGTACAAATAGTTCGTCCCGTACGAACCCTTGGACGATCAAGTCAGTAAGCTTCGTCCGAACACTTCATCCCGTACGAACGCTTGGACGATCAAGTCAGTAAGCTTCGTCCAAACACTTTGTCCCGTATGAACTCTTGGACGAATCGAACAGAGAGCTTCGTTTGATCCATTCATCCCGTACGAACCTCTGGACGAACCCAATTTTGAGCTGTTCGTACAGCAAAAACTCATGTACGAATGGTATTCGTATTGTACGAACATGCCTTAGAAAAATTTTCTTATCTGATGGGTTCTCCCTGGAGGACATATTCTTCATATCATACTGTACGATATAAATTCGTACTGTACGATCAGTTTAAAACATTTAAACTTTTTACTCCCCCATTGTGTGTGTGCACAGTTATCCAACTTACAATCACACTCTCTCAGACTCAAGAAAAAGAAAAAATTTACAGACTTCATTTACAGTGAACAAGTGAACTTGAAGTCTTCAACAGTCTTGAGTGTGAATTTCTTGAAAAATACTTTAGTACACACAGATAAAAACTCAAATATATGTTAGAAGATGAATTAGACAAACAATAAACTTTTGTAATCATCAAAAACATAAACTTAGATTAGAATTGTTACGAACAAAATAATTCACTCAAATCAAAACATTTATATCAATCACACCCAATCTGGTTCTCAAAATGCTAAATGAGTCAAAAGCCAGTAGTTTAGTAAAGATGTCAGCCAGTTAATTTTCAGTTGCTACATGGTGTAGCTCAATATCCCCCTTTATAACATGGTCCCTAATGAAGTGATGCGTTATATCAATGTGTTTGATTCTTGAATGTTGGATAGGATTCTTAGAGATGCAGATGGCACTAGTATTATCACATAGAACTGAAATTGTGTCAACAGGTAATCCTAAATTTAAAACTTATTACTTCAACCAAAGGACTTGGGCCATACAACTTCCTAAGGTGATGTACTCAGCTTCATCAGTGGAAAGTGCTATAGAGTTTTATTTTCTACTAGACCAGGAGACTAAAGACTGTCCTATAAATTGGCAAGTTCCTGAAGTGCTCTTTCTATCCACCCTACACCCTACAAAATTTGAATCATAAATCGTGCTAATCTTGGTATGGAAGTCATGCATGAACGTATCGCACACAACTTCCCACTAGACCTAGCTTCTGTAGAAGCTCCATTTATAAATGGATAATACTTTTATATGTATATGAATATTTGAAGGTAGCAATCCCTTAATATCTTATTCTTAGAATAAGATATTGGGGGATTGCTATCTTGTTGGATTTGCATTCTTGGATTCAGAGGTCTTTTGCTTCTCTATCCAAATTTTCATTCTTTATCATAAAAGTTCTCCCCCGCCAATGAATGATAAGTGCCTAGGTGAAGTATAGTATAAGATAAGTCAGAAAAGTGAGTATATTAGTATACTAGAAAAAGAAATATACTTATACTCTTACTCAGCTTCAGTAGTGGAAAGTGCTATAGAGTTTTGTTTTCTACTGGACCAAGAGACTAAAGATTGTCCTCTGAATTGGCAAGTTCCTGAAGTGCTCTTTCTATCCACCCTACACCCTGCAAAATCAGAATCAGAATATCCAATAATCTCAAAAGAAGTGTTATACATAAGATACTAGATTCGTAAGGTTAGGGTCCCTAAGAGATATCTGAGGATTCTCTTAACTGTAGTTATGTGGGATTCCTTAGGATCAGCTTGAAACCTAGCACAAAGATAAATACTAAACATGATATCAGGTCGGCTAGTAGTCAAGTAAAATAATGATCCAATTATTCCTCTATACTTCTTCTAATCAACAGATTTTCTATTTGAATCCTTATCTAACTAAACAGTGGAGCTCATGGGAGTGTTGATTGGCTTGGCCTTGTCCATTTCATATTTCTTCAAAATGTCCTTAGTGTATTTTGATTGATTAAGAAAGGTTCCATCATCCATTTGCCTTATGCTAAACCCCTAAAAGTGGGACAATTCTTCCATCATATCAAATTCTTTACTCATTGTCTTAAAAAAATCATCACATAAGTTTTTATCAGAAGATCTAAAAAGTATATCATCAATATATATCTGGACAATGAGTAAATCATCTCCTTCTTACTAAAAAAAAGGGTAGTGTTTACGCTCCCCTTAATAAACTCTCTTTTTAATAAGAATATGCTAAGCCTCTTATACCAAGCTCTGGATGCCTGTTTCAATCCATATAAGACATTTTTTAATTTACAAATATGATTAAGATATTAGGAACTCTCAAAACCTAGGGGTTGTTCTACAAAGACATCTTTTTTATTACCCCATTTAAAAAGGCACTCTTGACATCCATTTGAAAAAACTTAAATCTCTTATAACAAACAAAGGCTAGTAGCACTCTACTGGCTTCCAATCTAGCTATAGGGGTAAAGGTCTCCTCAAAATCAATTCCTTCTATTTAATTATACCCATTAGCCACCAATCTTGCCTTATTCCTAACCCTCACATCAGAATCATTCAGTTTATTCTTAAAGACCCACTTGGTTCCTACTACACTTAGATTCTTAGGTCTTTCTATCAACTCTTAAACATCATTTCTCATAAATTGATTAAGTTCTTCTTGCATAGCTAAGATCCAGAATTCATCAGAAAGGGCTTGATTGATGTTGTTGGGTTCAGTCATTGAGATAAAGGTAGAGTGGTTTACTTCCTTCCTAAGTCCATGCCTAGTTCTAACACCTTCACAAGGGTCTCATAAGATCAGTTCTTTAGGATGACTCGAAGAATATCTCCAATCTCTAGGCAAAGTGTTTTGAGGTTCTACCATTTCCTCCAGATTTGCATTTTCAACTCATTGGGTAATCTCTCCTACCTCTTCTTCTTCCTTAACTCTAGATTCCTTAGGATCAGATTCATCAAACATAATATGAGTAGTCTCCTCCACCACTAAAGTCCTCTTATTAAACACCCTAAAGTATTTTCCCACATTAGAATACCCTAAGAACACTCCTTCATCAGATTTGGGGTCAAATTTTCCTAAGGATGATTTCTATTATTCAGAATGAAAACCTTACAGCCAAAGACATGAAGGTGGGATATGTTTGGAGTTCTACCCTTAATGATCTCATAGGATGTCTTATTCAGATTAGATCTAACATTCACCCTATTCAACATATGACAGGCTGTGTTCACCGCTTCTGCCCAAAAGTATTTTGGAAGTGAATGCTTAGCAAGCATGGCTCTAGCGGCTTCCACTATGGTCCTGTTCTTCCGTTCAGCTATCCCATTCTGCTGAGGGGTCCTAGGAGCTGAAAAGTTATGGCTAATCCCTTGATCCTTACAGAAGATTCCAAATTTCTTATTTTTAAACTCCCCACCATGATCACTATAGATGGTTACAATCTCATAGCCTAACTTCTTCTGAATCTAAGTGGAGAAAGATTTAAATTCATCAAATGACTCAAATTTATATGATAGAAATCTAATCTAAGTGAACCTTGAGTAATCATCGACAATCACAAATCCATAGACTTTTTCTCCTAAGCTGGCAGTGCTAATGGGTCCAAAGAGATCCATGTGAAGGATTTCTAAAGGTCTAAAGGTGCTGATGTCCTTAATGGAGTAGAAAGAGGATTGTACTTGCTTCCCTAGCTGAGAGGCATCACACAGGTGGTCCTTAGTTAACTTAAGCTTGGGAATACCTCTAACTAAGTCCTTTTGGGTGACTCTTCTAAGAGCTTTCATACTGGCATGACATATTCTCCTGTGCCACAACCAGGACTTATCTGCAGTAGTTTTTAAGAAAAATGAAACAGCACATTTAATATTATTTAAGTCAAGCATGTAGACATTATTGATCCTCTTACCTTGTAAAATAGTGTTATTATTTAAGCTTATGATATAAGTATTTGCCAGGAACTTGATGTTGAACCCTTTGTCATAGAGTTTACTGATGCTGAGCAAGTTGTGTTTCAGTCCATCTACAAGCAAAATATTTTCAATCAAAAGGTTATTGGAGTTTTCGATTATACCTGCACCTACCACTTTCCTGGTGGTGTTGTCTCCAAGAGTGACATTGCCTCTAGCCCTGGCCTCCAGCTAAATGAATTGATTTGCATCTCTAGTCATATGTCTTGAGCATCCGCTGTCCAGGTACCACATACTCTCATGAGGTCTTGTGTGAGAGCACCCCTACAAAATCATCAAATATCAAATTTAGGAACCCAAACAGGTTTGGATTTCTTCTTATGAAAAGAAGAATGCAATATATGTGTGCTATGCTGTGAAACATGCAATTTGGGCCTCCACACCCAATGTGTACTACGGTGAACAGTGTAGGTGTGAGAGATATGTCCTAACATGCCACATGAGAAATATCTAACACTAGGAAAAGGATTAACTAATCTACGGGAGTGGTAGTGCCTCTTCCTAGGTTTGAATGATGCATGTTTTGGTGATTTTGAATGTGATCCTTCAAGTGATGGAGGTTTGTAAAATTATGCAAATATAGGAGGTGTTTCATTATTTTCAAATGCACTGATTTTTACACTTAGAAATTCATTCTCCTTTTCAAGACTTGCAATTTCAAATTTTAAATAATAGTCATTATTATCTAAATTAGATGCATGAGATTCTAATTTCTTAAATACAGCTTCTATTTCAACATACAATATTTTTAGTGAATCATGCTCGATAATTAATTCAGAATGCTTTTTTTTAATTCATCAAATTCATCAAGTAATAAAAGGTGATTGCTATCAAGTGTAGAATGATCCTTAATCAAAACTTCATGCTCTTTTTCCAAGTTTAAGAATTCTAATTTCAGGCTAGTATGTATTTTCTTAAGTTTCATATATGATGAATGTATTTTTTTAGTAACTTTAAGTAATTAATCATAGGTTAGCTCACATACCTCTTCTTGGTCAGACTGACAATGATGTTCATCCACCATCAAACACAAGTTTGTAGTCTCCTCTTTAGCTTCAGTCTCAGAGGAGTTAGATGCAGAATCCTCCCAGAAAGCCTTTTGGATCTTCTTCTTGTCCTTCCTAAACTTGGGTTTCTCCTCACCCTTCTTTTTTGCTTGGGTGAACCTTAAGTGTAGGACAATCATCCTTTATATGTCTAGGCTTCCTGCATTCAAAACAAACTATATAAGAAGAACCTTTAAAATTTTTGTTACTCTTACATTTGTTCCACTTTTGAAAGTTCTTGTGTTTCTTCCTTAGAAAGCTTTTGAATTTCCTAGTGATTAAGGCAACATCATCGCTATCAGACCCAGAAGTATCAGTATCCGTATCATTGGCCTTCAGCGCCACAATTTTCTCTTTCTTCTTCTCACCTACATCAAGCTATCTTTGGTTCACTCCTTGCTCGTAAGCAATTAGTGATCCAAGTAAGTTATCAATAGAATAATTGTTCACATCTTTCAATTCAGGGATAACAGTTATCTTGGAATCATAGGAAGAAGGCATACATCTCAAAATCTTATTAACTTTCTCATAATTAGTAAGCTCTCTTCCTAATACATATAGGGAGGTGATAATTTGAGTGAACCTAGTGTACATTTTAGATATGGACTCACTAGGTTTCATACGAAAGAGTTCGTAGTCATGAAGCAATATATTTAACATAGATTGTTTAACTTTAGATGTACCTTCATAGGTAATGCATAATCTATCCTAAATTTTTTTACCAGTTGTACAGGTAGAGACACGCATGTAATCCTTAGATTTTAAAGTACAGAAAAAATAGTTCAAGCATTCTACATTCAGTTGTGCTAAATCACGATCATCAAAGGTCCATTCGATAAAAGAAAGTTTAGTTTTAATACCATTAACAAGTCTAAAAGGTGCTTCATAACCATCTTTAACAAGTATCCACATGCGATAATCAATAGATTGCAAAAGGTGGACATGTGAGTTTTCCAAAAATCAAAAGGTATGTTATCAAACAAAGGTGAATGAGTGATGGAATATCCTTCAGCGGTGTTTTTATTTCCAAAGTTAGCCATGAATCAAATTCAAAAATTTTTCAAAACTAGATTTTATGAATCCAGCACTGATACCACTTGAAGGTTTGTTAGGGATGTTAAGCCCTTAAGAACTAGCCCGAGGCTAACCAAGAGGGGGGGGGGGGGGGTGAATTGGTTATTTTAAAAATTCGTGAGCAAAAAATGATTTTGAAAATCTTTTTGAATGTTTTAAAATAATTTCAATTTTGCGATAATGTGCTGATGTTTAACAAAAATAAACCAATAATCACAATCACACGATCATGAACAAAAAAATAAAGTTTAGAAAATAATAAGAAAGAACACACCAGATTTTATAGTGGTTCGATCAACTTGACCTACGTCCACTCCCCAGAGCCTCCCCTCCAGGTATTGCACTAATACTAAGTGACTCTCCTTCTGCTCCCACAGCAAGGCGGAGAAGCCTATACAAAACTCCTTTCCACCAACCTAGTGAGGCAGAGAACCTGGACTCCTTTCGCTTTCTCCTGAAGCAGGCAGAGAACTTAGACTCCTTTCGCTTCCTCCTGAAGCAGGCAGAGAACCTGGATCTTCTTGCAGATGATCCTTCCATAGAGAGACCAACAGGACAAGAGATGATAACCGGAGAAGACGACTCAGATCCTTGCTTGGAGCAACCTTTATGAACACCTCACAAACTTACCCTCACAAGATCCTCTCTCTCTCTCAAGGTTCTCTCAAGCAAGGAAGGTGGCAAAAAATCTCAATGATAGAAGACAAGAGATCTTAAATAGTAGGGCTAAAAAATTACCCTAAATTTCAACTGGTTGTCAAAGATCATCCAGGACGATCGATAGATCATCCTGTACGATCAGTATAAATTAGACCCTTTGTCCTGGATGATCTGGTTCTTCTGGATGATTAGAAAATAAATTCTATTCATATAGTCCGAGATAATTTTGCGATCATCCTGGATGATTAGTGTAAGATAGGAATATTGTCTAGAGGATAGCTTGGGTCATCCAGGGCAACTTATGCTGGACGGTCTCAAAATGACTTGATCGTCCAGGACGATACATATATCATCATGTATGATTAGTTCAAAAAGACCAAAATCATCCAGCAAATTCCTCGGGTTGTACAGCTAAACCATGCTAGATGATTATAAAATGACCTGATCGTCCTGGATGATATTTCTATCGTTCCATATGATCAGTTCAAAAATGAGAATATCGTCCAGAGGATTGTTCGGGTCATCCAGGTGAAATGCTCTGGACGGTCAAGATTTCTAATTGATCGTCCAGGATGATCTTGTGATCATCCAGGATGATATGATCGAATCACTCAAACCTTAATTACTTTCTTTAATCACCTAACTAATTTAGGTATGATTATAATGGATTATCCAGGACGATATACCTATTGTCCAGGACGATTAGACCAAATCTCTAAAATTAAAAACTTGCCTAACTTAGTCTAGCAGCTGAGAATTTTTGATTTGAGCATATCATCTTGTACAATGTATGTATCGTCCAGGACGATCTGCTTAATCAGACCGACTTAGCATGGTTACCCTAATTAGGATTTCTATTTTTAATGAATCATTCAGGATGATATGAATATAATCTAGGATGATTTAAATAAAATTTGAATAGAAACTCTAACTCACAAAAACTCTCCCCCTGAGTGTGTGTGCAAGGTTACTGAGCTTGGGGATCCATTACATTACACTTGACTCAAAAAAGATAAAAAATTACATTGAACTTGAAAATACAACCAGACTAACTCGATCTTGAGCTGGCTTTAATTGCAATTGATCCTGTGAACCTGAAAGGTTAGACACTCAAATAAAAATTAAAAGGTTTGCTATCATTAAAATCATAGTCCTTGAAATCAAATTTGCAACAAAACGCCCCCTCGAAAGGGGTATTATCTTTTTCCTTGGATATTTGCAAGTATCCTGTCTTAGGCTTCCAAATGGAGGAGGATTCTCCCCTGAGGAATGTCCTCTCCTCTTTGGAATCTAAGTAGGATGAGTTTGTATCCCATCTCAAATCACTTAACACTTACAACTCGATTCTCAAATCAAATTACATTTAAATTTAAAAGAAAAATCTAGACTTAACAACTTGCATGGTTATCCTAATAATCAACAGTTATATAAATATTCCAAGCATTTAATATATTAAAAATTTAAATTACTCAAATCAGCCACACTTAGCCATAATCTTTTTATTTTAAGAGGGACTTAGCAAATTCTGAAGCACCTACAAAAAATAGCGTCAATCTTAAAGCTTAATTATTTTGCCCCTTTTAATTTTAAATGCCCTTTATAAGCATGGCCACCTGCATAAGATTGAATTAGTATAAATCATTCCTAGCCTAGGGGTAGATCTAATGTACAATCAATCACAGAGTGCAGGAAATTAAATAAACACATCAGTCAATTTTATCTAGCAAACAACATTCAGTGAAAACTCGAAAGCCCGGCACACAGCAGAAAAGTAAAAATTGGCCTAGCCTAAATCTAAAAGTGGTGTCCTATCAAACCATCTAAAGTGTGTGAGGTAGGCTGTGTGGTTTTGATATGTCCTAAATAGGGCAATTAGTTTAAGTTGTTTGATGTTCTGGTTGGTTCAAAGGCTTAAGGGAGATTTTAATTAGAGTTTAAGTCTTAATTATTTGAAATTCATTTTAAAATTGATTTTAATTATTTGTTAGATACCACTTTTGTTGCTCACTGAGGCCGTGAAGTTTATTTCATCTTCTTTGGGGCTAATTTAATAGCCTCGTAGGCCTAGGTTACCTAGTGGTACCCAATATGATTAAGCGGATTAGATTTTATTAAAGTTTAAAAGTTAATTAATCTTAATTAAACTTGATTTATTATTGATTTTAATATTTAAATTTATTAAATTTATCATTAACCAATTCGTGGCATTGTGCCACCAGGCTCAAGGAACAAAGCCTCCTTCGGACACGTATCCCCGCAGCCCGGAGTAGTCCAGCCTATAAACTAGGTTAATGTACTTAAATAAAGAAATTTAAATTTAATTAAATAGTTATTAGTCAATTAGAATTAAAGTTTTACACTCCTTTGAATATATTAATGGCGTTGTGCCATGAGGCTCGAGGAACAAAGCCTCCTTAGGACACGTAGCCCCATAGTCCAGAGTAGTCCAGCCTAAAAACTTCATTTCAAGAGTGTTTGTTGTGTATTAAGGGGTTGGTTGAGTATTTTAAACATCAATTTAATATTTTCTGGAATTTGAAATCAATTATTAAATTTTGGAGTTTTCCGGATTATTTTAATGATTTAATTAAGGGGTCAAAAATTGATTTTTTAATTAAGAGTTATTTTTAGAATATTAATATTTTTATAAAATACTAAACCTTAATACGATCAATTAGACTATAATTATGCTAGATTTGGATTTTTCTACATTTTATGGTGAATGTTTGAAGTTTTGACTTGAATTTGAATTGAAGTTTGACTAAAAGTTGACTTTTTCAAATTTGAATGATTTCTGAAAATTTGATATTTTTGATAAATATTAGACCTTAATTGAAGTTGAATGCTTTTGAGTTTGTACAATTTTGAGTTTTTTAGAATTAGTTATGATTTTTCAAAGTTTGATGAATTAATTGAATTATTTAATTAGTTAATTAAGGGGGCTTTTTATAATTTGAATCCAAATGAATTCCAAACTTCTTGAAATCACCTCCAAAGATCAGAGATAATATAAGGGAAGATTATCAAGTGTTTGAGAATTTTTTATAATTTTTAATTAATTAGTTTTAATTAAATATTCAATTTCACTTAAAAATTAGATTATTCTTAAACTTGTTATCAAATTACAGTGATTTTAATTTTCATTGATTAAGGGTTGAATTAAAAGTAATTAAGGATTGATCAATACTTAATGGATTTTAATCTTGCATTTTTTTTATTTTCATTGGTTTTTGCTTAATTTAGAATTGATTAAAGTTAATCTTAAATTTTAACGAATATTATTTGAATTATTATTATTTGTTTAATCATTGTATGATTAAGGGTTAATTAAAGCTTAATGAAGTTTAGGTTTTGATTTTAATTTTGAAATATTATAGGTGTTATTTTAGATTGATTTGAAATAATTGAAGTTGACTTTAAATTTGTATGGATTTTATTTAACTTGTGAAAAATTATTGATGTAATTCATTAATAAAGAATTAACCAAATCTAATAGTTACTTAAAGATCAATTAATGTCAAATCATTGTACATTGGATTAAAAGGTTATGACACTAGTTTTCTATGTTTATGTTTCATTCCAAAAGGAATGGTATGTAGTTCATCCTAGATTTGAATAAATTGACTAAGATACAATCCTAATTTTTGTTCTTAAGTGTTAATAGGTTATAGGATTTAAATCATTGTTCACTAACCCTTTGATACACATGTTACAATCACACCAAAGCAATCAATCATAAATAGAATAAGGTGTCCTAATGTTCTATGGAATTATTTATAACAAACTATTGAAGTTATAGGCCACATCATGACCTATGAACTTAAATATTTAAGTATGAGAGATTGGATACATCAAATTGAATTAAGGAGATTTGAGGATGTAAAGAACATCCTTAAATCAATCTTAATTCAATTTGAAGTCAAAATCATACATGGTTTGATACTTATGTAAATAAATCAATATATCATTAAAAGCTAATCTTTCTCAAATCATGCATAATCACAATATAAATTTATTTTTAAGTGAAAGAGAACCTCTCACCAATCCCATAGAGCTCTAACATATTGGATTTAGGTTGAATTAGTTATGTAGGCTCAAAAAAAATAAGGGAGATCAAGCTTAAGCCCTATAATACCTCTGCCAAACTTTAGATAAAAAGAGCTTACATATTTTTATTTAAAAATAAAATATATTTTTCTAAATAATTGAAATAAATAATAAAACATTAATCAAAATAATTTTATTTTATTTTTAAAATAAAGTAGATGAAAATATGAACAAAACAAACCCAAGAACTCTAAAAATGGATAAGAAATGAAATTCTTGTGAATTTTTGAAGTTCTAGGGATTTTTTGAATTATTTTGTTAAAGGTTTTAAATAGCTGGTCAAACGGCAGCTCTGACCAGACACAGGTCAGCAATGAGTTTGGCCGCACGGAAGGCGGCAGTCAGCTGAGTCAGTTTACTTATCTAGTGCGGATGGGTTTCAAGGCATTGGATCTAACAACGCGCATATCTAATGGCGGAGACCAAACCACGGAATCAAACTCGATCTGGAAGGATTTGATGGCTACAATATTGCCCGCGGTTTGAATGGATGAATATGATATGTCTGGATGAAGATCCAAACATCCCATGGTCTTAAGCAAAATAAATCAACCACAGATTTGACTCAATCATAGCCGTTGATATAAAAAGAACAGGTCCAACGACTACGATAGTGTCTTCGTCGTCCGTCAACCCGTAAAACCCTAGAGTCATTCTTTGCTTCTTTTTTGCAATACAATGAACAAAATTATTTGAAACTTTGGACAGAGGTATAGAAGGATCTAAGGAGCGATGGGGAAGTATTTTCCAAGCATTTGATGCGATATCTATGAAGTTATTTAGGAACCTATGTAAATGCTTAGGGTTAAGGTTTTACCGCAATGTAGTTGATGGTTTTGGATGATTCAAGTATTATTGAGCTTGTAGATTGACCACGCCTAGATTTTTAGAAGACTTCAAGTCCGGAGGAAGCTTCTATAGAAAGTTAAAATGGCTTGGATGAAGCTAGCCTTGGTTTGCCCTTGATATCGTCGCTGACAACCACCAAACACCAGGAAATGACCAGCAAAGTGTAGAGGAAGCTCTAAGGATTCAAAACAAACACTCAAAGTGGCTGGAGATGGATTGGAATAATCTAAAATCAGTTTTGTCTCTTTTTACCCTATTCGAACTACAGGAGCTCGCTTGGATGGTCCAGATGCTTCAGGTGGACTGCTAGAATAGGGGACAAGTGTCCCTGGTCATTAAAGCGCAAGGGAATGAGCTGGGCAGGTAAGGATGAGTAGTCATCCTTCTCACGTATTGGGGGGGGGGGGGGGGGGGGGGGGGGTTAGACCACTAAGGTGGTTGTACGAGCTAGGGGGCACGCCAGCTTCTTGGAGAGGTTAGGTTAAGTCCCTGGAAGCTTTTAGAGTTATTTGGGTGAGCTGGACAGGCTTGGGTTTAGGCAAAGGATCGGGTTAGCTAGGTTTGATCGGTTAAAGTTCATTTGAACTCTCATTGACCATTTGATAGGTTAATAGGTCAGGGGTCCCTGAGTTGGAGTCCAGGTAGATTAGGGAAATTGATAAAAGGGTTTGAAAGTAATGCAAAGGCATGGGATAGGGGTTTGAATGAAAGTTGACTTCAAGAGTTCATTCCTTATGCTAGAGTTGACTGTTTGACCAGTCAACTGGTCAAACAGTCAAGCTAGAATTCTAAGTGGGTATTTAAAAGCTATTGGGATTAACTTCAAAGAGTTTGATGGAATAAGTTCAATAATTAAGCAAATGAGTGTACATAGGATAATGTTTGACCATTCAAAGTGAGTTGACTTAGTCAACCCATCCATGATATGACTCATGGGATTTTTGGATAAATTTAGAACATAGATTGGAGACATTATAAGAGATTAAGATGATTGATATGATTGGATATGTTGAAGTTGTTTAAATTGACCTGGTTTGACCAGTCATGGGTTCAGTTGACCCAATCAACTATTGACTGGATCAAGGTGAGAAATCAAATCCAATTCACCAGGAGAGGTGTTTAAAGAAGTTTTGTGAAAGTTAGGATTCATTTGAAGTTTTGATTAAAAAAAATCAATTGAAATATATGATTAATTGAAACATATGATCAATTGAGCTATCTTTAGCTAGCTCAACTATATCAAATGATCAATCATTGATTGAGAAAGCTAATGATGAGTGATTGAAGTATTGATTAATTGATTGAATACTAGATTGATCAGTTGAATAGATTATAGAGTGAGTGACAGGTTGATTGAATGCAAGCTAAATTGATTGACTTGATTTGAGGTAGGGTTTGATTTAAAGCTTGAATTAATCTAAAATCTAGGTTGATCCTAAGTTCTAGATAGATCTAGGGTCAGGGCAGATCCTAAGGTTTGAAATTTAAGAGAATCCTAGACTCTAGAGGTCCTAGGGTCTGGGTTCTAGAAAAATTCTATGGTCTAGATAGATCTTAGGATTTGGAATATAGGTTAATGTAAGATCAGAGTTGATCCTTGGGCCTGGATTAACCTGGAGTCTGGGTTGGGTCCTTATGACCTCATACAAAAATGAGGTCAACAAATGGACCCCCAATATATGTAATAAAATGAAGTTTTATTGCACATATTGGTGTTGACCGAACTAAAAGGTCAAGTATGGAATTTTGATCCTAAGGGAAAGAAAAGTTTATCCCTCGGGAATCAGGGTTTAAATTGATTCTAGTGTAGTGCCACGGAGGGTATGCTCTACCACTAGTGAGTCGAATCCTAAGGATAGGAGAATCCTAATCTTAAAGAAAAAGAAATCTTGAGTCACCGTGTAGGGAGGAAGAATTCCTAACTACAGAGGGTTGAGTTTGAGTTTTGATTTCCAAGGAAAGGGAAGACCTAACCCTGGAAGATTGAGTTTGAATAGATACTAGGACAGTACTACAAGGGGCATACTCTACCACTAGTAGATCTAATCCTAAGGAAAGGAGGAAAACCTATCCTTAAAGGAAAAGAAGACCTGGGTTATCCTATAAGAAGAAGGAACTCCTAACTACAAAGGATCAAATTTAGATTTAATTCTAAGGGAGAGGATACCCTAACCTCAGAAGATTGAATTTTAAATGATACTAGGATAGTGCTGGGGACAGCATACTTTACCACTAGTAGGTATAATCCTAAGGAAGGACATAACCTAACCTTAAGGAGAAGAAGATTGAATGATCGTATAAGAAAAAAGAACTCCCAAATACAGCGGATCGAGTTTGATTCTAATACTAAGGTAGTGCCATAAGGGGTGTACTCTACCACTAGTAGATTTAATCCTAAGGAAAGGAAGAAGAGCCTAACCTTAAAGAAAAGAAAGCTTGAATGATCGTATAAGAAGGAAGAATTTCTAACTATAGAGGATCGAGTTTGAAATGATACTAGGGTAATGCCACGAGGGGCATACTCTACCACTAGTAGATCTAATCATAAGGAAGGGAAGAACCTAACCTTAAGAAATCGAGTTTGAAATTAAAACTAGAATAGTGCCACTAGGGGTGTTCTTTACCACTAGTAGATCTAAACCTAAGGGAAGGAGAAACCTAGCCCTAAGGAAAAGAGGATTTGATTTTGGAATTGAAGTTTAAATTTAGGATGGTGCCATAAGGACATACTCCATCACTAGGGACTCTAATCCTAAGAGAAAGAAAACACCTAACCCTAAGGGGAAGACTAGATGATCTAGTAGAAAAGAAACATCTTCCCATAGAAGATCAGGCTTAGAGTTTTGAATTTTGAACCTACAATGGTGCCGTAGAGGGCGTTATCCACCACTAGAAAATCTAATCCTAAGGAGAGAAAGCACAATAACTCACATTTATCCTTAAGGAGAAGGAAATTGGAGGACCCTATGAGAAGGAAGCATAATTTCCCATAGATGGTCAGATCTGGATTTTGAAAGTTAGGATGGTGCCATAGAGGGCGTGCTCTATCACTAAAAGATTGAATCCTAAGAAGAAAAAGCACGATGACTCACATTTGTCCTTAATGAAAAGAAAACTGGATAATCTTGTGAGAAGGAAGCATTGCTTCTCACAGAAGATTGAATCTGAAGTTTGAAACTAGGATGGGACTACAAAGAGCGTACTCCATCGCTAGGAGATCTAATCCTAAGGATAGAAAGCATGATGACTCACATCTATCCTTAAGAAAAAGAAGACTGGATGATCGTATGGGAAGGAAGCACTAGGACTCACACTTAAGCACAGAGGATCGAATTTGAATTTGAAACTAGGATGGTGCCACAACGGGCGTGCTCCATCACTAGTGGATAATCTTGTAAAGAGGAAACTTTCTCTATATAAAAGATCGGATCTGAATAGGGAGAAAACTTGCTCCACATAAAGGATCGAATCTGGAATGATCTTATGTGAAGGAAACTTACTTCATATAGAGGATTGAGTCTGGATAATCATATGTAGAGGAAACTTGCTCTACATAGAGGATCGGACCTGGGTTGATCATATATAGAGGAAACTTGCTCTACACAGAGGATCGAGTCTGGATGATCATATATATAAAGGAAACTTGCTCTACATAGAGGATCAGATCTGGGTTGATCTTATGTAGAGGAAACTTACTTTACATAGAGGATCGAGTCTAGATGATCATATGTAGATGAAACTTGCTCTATATAGAGGATCAGATCTAAAATGATCATATATAAAGGAAACTTACTGCACATAGAGGATCAAGTCTAGATGATCATATGTAGAGAAAACTTGCTCTAATAGAGGATCATAACTGGGTTGATTGAAGGTAGAGGAAACTTTCTCTACATAGAGGATCAAGTCTGGATGATCATATGTAGAGGAAACTTGCTCTACACAGAGGACCAGATCTGGGTTGATTGTATGTAGAGGAAACTTGCTCTACACAGAGGATCGAGTCTAGATGATTATATGTAGAGGAAACTTGCTCTACACAGAGGATCGGATCTGAATTCTGAAATTTGAGATTTGAATGATTTTTGAATTTGAATTGATTCAGTTTTGACTTTGAAGATGTTTGAATTTGAAACTTGGTTTGATGAATTTGTATTTGAAGGGTTTTGAATTTAAGTTTAAAGAGGTTTTAAATTTGATTTGGTTTGATTTTGAATTTGAAGAATTTTGAATTTGATTTTTGAATTTAGTTGTGAATTTAAAGTGTTTTGAATTTAGAATTTAGTTTAATTTTGAATTTTGAAATTTGAATTTGATTGTGAATTTAAAATATTTTGAAATTAATTTTAAATTTGACACTCATATGGTATGGTATTTTCTAAAGAGCCTCCCCAAGATTTAAAAATATTGGGTGGCTTTTTTCAGGGTTGATCAGTTGATGAAAAATTCCCTCATAGATCATCATCAGAATAAACAATCTAGTCAACGTTGATTTAAGTTTTTTATTGATTTTACGATGGATTAGAAGTGGTCTCCAAAAGACTACGACCAAGTCTTCTACTTGGGGAGGTCTAAAGTGACACAATTTATTGCAATCTCGAATCACCCGTGACTTATGAACTTTCAAACTTTATTGAGCTTAATTTGATTTTACTTGAGACCCTCGAGCTCCTTGAATTGGAGTTGGACACTCTGCTCAATTATAGTTTGATTTTGAATAACAAGCCCTAGCGAAGGAAACAATGCTTCTAGATCAGAATGATCTAGGACCCAGCACAGGGTGTGGTTTAATTTTGAACGATAATTTTCAGCATTAGAAAAATACTCCTCTAGTGGGATTAATGTTAGACCAAGCATAGAGTGTAATTTTGTAGAGAAGGCCTTAAAGGAAAGATGCCTACGTGGAAGAACTCACACATATTTCTCAAGGACAAGATTTAAATTTTCATCAAGAGTAGAAGATTCATTCTTCTTATTAGAAAACTTCCTCTAGCTATTTGGACCTTATCAGAATGACAAGCGGGAACAAATTCAGAAGCGTAGTGAAAAGTTGATCAACTCCAACAAACCTGAAAAGTTTTCAGGATTTAGGTTTTGTTGACCCAGACCAAGTTTCATAGAAACTGAACTGGGGTCTCCCTTAAATATTTTGAATTAAAATCAATTCTAAAGGGGGTTTGAGTTGAATAAAGAAATTTGATCTTTTCAATTCTCTTACACGAGAGATTTTTGTATTTTGATAGATGATCGATGCATGATGATTAATCTAAATTTAATATTTTTAAAATCAAGTAATTTAAAGTTGACTGAGTCTACTTAAATTTAAAGATTGAAAGGAAGGGAGGCCTCTTACTCTTCTTCTCTTTTTTGGTGGCGCATATTGTACATCTTTTGATTTATAGTGCATTTTGTACTATTTTTTTAAATTTTGGTGCATTCACGCATCTTTTAACTTCTAGTGTACTTTATATATTTCTTAATTTTTTTTGGAACACTTTGCGCATCTTTTGATTAATTTGGCGCATTTGCACATCTTTTAACTTTCGATTGATTTTGAGATGAAACTTCACCTTCTTTATTTCAATGTCAGTATTACATCTCAAGTATAAGAGAAGAAAACTCATTCTCTTATGTAAGGATGCTTAATCCTCAAGGCGGGACTCAATCTTTTTGAAAAGAGTGTCGGCTTGACTTTTAAAAATTATTGAACATATTTTAAGCATGCAAGAGACATCTTTCTAAGATAGAAAAATGCAAGAGCATTAAGAAGATTTTCATTTCTAAAGTCAACTTAAACTTGATGTAAATCTTAATTCAAAGGTTGAATCAATCACCAGAAGTGGTGGGAGGGAGGGGTATTCAAACATTTGATGGAGTCAACAACAAATCTCTCCTACTTAAGACTTAAGGTAGAGGTTAATTTTTATTAAAAAGATTAATCAACTATTTTGAAAATCTAAAATCCGTACGCTTGAGAAATTAGTAAATTTTTCTTAAAAGTTATAAATCTAGGTGGCAAAATCCCAACAATATAGAATTAGATTCCTACGATCTCCTTGGAGGAGGAGATTGTTATGGGATTTACACTATCCTTGGAAGATGTTGCATCATTTCAATCAAATGATTTATCACGATATGACCCAGTTGAAAATTAAATTTTGACGGTATCACTATCTAATACAACCTTAGATTATTTTCCCCTCTCTCATTATTAGTGGTCTAGTAATTAGGAGAGTGGCACCCCAAGTGATTTCTATACCTCCTCCTATGTAGGTGATGTAATGGGACACTTATAGAAATGTGACCTAACATCTTCTAGTAGAGTGGAGGGATTATAACTTTCAACTAGGGGCCTATAGCCTAGTGCTGGTGTTTGTTCAGTTTTAGCTTAATTAATTCTTACTATGTAGTAGTCGAGAAGGTGTATCGGAGATCGTGCTCTTATTTTTACAAACTCCCTCCTTTGAGTAAGAGAAGAGTGGAAATGATTTCCACCAAGGAAGGGGTACGTAGAAGGAGCAACGAACTCTTGATCAGCCTTAAATTTATCTTATTTTAAGGCTTCCGACTTAGTAGTCTTTCTGGCCTTAACAATCTTCTTTCTAACTCTTCGAAGGTAGTTCTTCCTCATACTCTTACTAACCAAAGGGGTTTTAGAGCTTGACCCGATCTTAGACTGAGATGGTAGCTCTTCTGTCATTATTAATTTCTGATTGTTATCCTCCAGAGCAGAGGATACAATAGGTAAAGGGCTGATAGCGACCTCCATCTTGGAGATGGGGGAGTCAACTCCTGACCCTAGGGTAATCTCAACTAAGGGGTGTTGACCTCATTTTTGTATGAGCAGTAGGACCAACCAAGACCTTAGGATCTTTCCAATCCTTAGATTTAATTTTGACCCTAGGATCAATCTGATCTTAGATCAATCCAGACTTTTAGTCAATTCAGATTTCAAATCCATTTTGATTTCAAACCCATTTAAGCTTCAAATCAAACTCAACATTAAGCCAATCCAGATCTATTCAATTTCTAAATCATCCTAGACCTTAGATCCTAGGATCTACTTTGGACCCTAAGATTTCTGTAGATCAATTTAGGTCTTAGGATTCTCCTAGACCTTAGATCTATTAGGATTCTCCTAGACCTTAGATCTATCCAGACCTCAAATCCAGTCAAACTCCAGACTAGTCCAAGCTTTAAATCAATCTATCCAAGACTCAAATCAATCTAGAGTTCAAGTCAATTCAAATCCGTGACCAATCCTGACCTTTAAACAACTCAGATTTAGTTGCTCCAGCCTCTGACCTGACTTTAATCCTATCTAATCATCTACAATCATCCAAATGATTATAAATGATTTAGATTATTCAAATCCAATCATTTAAACACAAAATCTAGCTCAAAACCAGAAATCCAGATTCAATTCTAAGGCTAAAGGTCTAAGTCCTGAAAGCCTTTTCCAGTGAATCTTTGAACATTTCAAAACCCTATCAAATGACCTCTGATTTAGGGTCTATCAGTTCCATACTGATGTGATATGTCTCTAGAGGCAACCCTTCAAATTTGAGCTCATTCTGAGGTCTCTAACCCTAGAAACTGAATTGAAATCCAAAGGCTATAAAACCTTCAAATATTTACAATCTATGCCACTGGACCTACCACCCAGTGGATCCTGCCCTTGGAGCCTTCTCCAAATGCTCAGATCACTTCTAGACCCTTGATTATGACCCATTGAACATTAAACTACATTTTGTTGGACTCAATTTGACCCTTATTTGACCAGGGGTCAAAATGACCAAAATACCCCTATGGGGGGGGGGGGGGGGGGTAAATGGTCAGTTGAACCAAATGAGCTCCAAATCAAATGCAACCACCTTCAGCAAGTTTGAATTATCAAACCAAACCCATTGAACCCAAAATCAGCCCCTGAGTCAATCTGGTTGACCAAGTCAACCAGGTTGACCAAACATGCCCTTTAAGGTCAAAACAAGTCATTTTGACCAAATGACCTTCTCAGACCTTGGGACCTCCTTCATTGGTCTCCAAATGTCAAACCAAATCTGTTGGGTTCATTTCCAGACCCTGGACCCACCTGGTTGACCAAGTCAACCAGGGTTGACCTAAAAGGCCCATTAAGGGTCCAAACAGGTCATTTTGACCAAATGACTGCTCCAGACCTTGAGACCACTACCAGTAGACTCAGAATGTCATTCTGAATAGGTTGGACCCAATCCCTGCCCCTAGGTCAACCTGGTTGACCAAGTCAACCCAGTTGACCCATTAAGCCCTTTAAGAGCCCCAATAGGTTCGTTTGACTCAAATGACCTATTTAAACCTTAGAAATACTTCTAATAGACTCAAAACATCAAGTCAAATTTGTTGAACCTGTACCCACCCCCTGGGTCAACCTAGTTGACTGAGTTAATATAGGTTGACTTAGGTGTCCCTTAAGGATCTAAATGGGTTATTCCAACGCATTTGATCCAATCAAATCCCTTAGGCTACCAAACCCATCTCAAAACCTGTGTCAAATTTATTTAAACCTTCCATGAGTTGCATCATGGGGGTTTTGACCAAGTCAACTCACAAGGTTTGGTCAAATCACTTGAAACCTTATGTTTCCATTCAAGTTTTAACCCTTTGCTTTGACACTCAGCTCAAACCACTTTAATTAACTCATGGTGCCATCTTGCTGGCAATGTCACCTGAATTGACCAGTTGACTGGTCAAACCAGTCAACTAAGGGTAAGCTCTTAGCTAACCCCCATTCAAACCCTTATACCAAGACACCATATGGCATTTAAACTATCCTATCAACTTCCCTAATCTACCTGGACTCCAACCCAGCAACCATTGACCTATTGACCGGTCAAATGGTCAATGGAGATCCAAATGAGCTCTAAATGGTCAACCCAACCCTTTGAGCCTTACCCAACCAAACCTAAGCCCATCCAGCTATTCAAATATGTTCCAGAATACTTTTAGACTCTAGCCCGACATAGCCTAACTCCTGGTGCGGCTCCTAGCTCAGCCCAACGTCCCTTGTGGTCCCCTCCACATGAGAATGGCCTAGGGTCATTTTCACCCGAGGAAGTGTGCCTCTCTGCTCCCTAACAGCCTGGTACAGGTGTCAAGCATCCCAGAAACTCCCTTGAGTGATCCCAACGCTTCCTTTCAGCTCCAAGCCTTGGAATAGGGTAGGGGAGACAAGAGGAGGCCATTTAAGCAAACTCTGTTTCCAGGAGATCCCATACCTCTCTATCTTTTTGTTTTGAAATTCCAGAGCTTGACCTTCATTTCAAAAACATTTTTGGGCCATTTGGGAGCTGCCGGCGGCGAGTAGAATAGAGAGCCGAAGCCAAGTCCATCCTAGCTATTATAATTCTTTATAGAAGCTTCCTCCGAGCTCAAAGTCTTCTGAGGGAATAAACGCGGACAATCCACAAATTCAGAGAAGTCTAAATCACCTGAATCTATCATTTATATTGTGGTATATTTCTAACCCTAGGTTTTTATCTAGGTATTTAAATAGATTCTTAAGGAGATCGTTTATGAAGCATAAAAATTGATGTCCGCCACTTCTCTTCACATCTGTTACATGAATTTTAATGATCATGCTGTTTAATCCACTGTTAATGAAGTTTGAGTTTGATTTTAAGTTTAGGGTTCTTTTCAGTTTGCTAAGCATAGAGACAAAATCAAGACCATTCATTCGTTCTATCTGATTTGAACGGCCATGATTTTGTCTTATGTTCATTCGGTCCGGTCGGATCTAAATGCTGGACGGTGAAAGTTCGAAAGGGATGTTAAGCCCTAGTGAACTAGTCCCGAGGCTAACCAAGAGGGGGGGGGGGGGTGAATTGGTTATTTAAAAATTTCACGATAACTATGAAAATATTTTCGATACTTAGCAGCGGAAACAAGTAAACAATAACGAAAAGATCAACCAACGATATTCACCCAAGCAGTTTATATTGAAAAGTAAAATGCAAAACTGAATCAGAAAAGGCAAACCAGATTTTATAGTGGTTCGGTCAACTTGACCTACGTCCACTCCCCGGAGCCTCCCCTCCGGGTATTGCACTAAACAGAAGTGACTCTCCTTTTTCTCCCACAGCAAGGCGGAGAAGCCTGTACAAAAATCTCCTTTTCACCACACGGTGAGGCAGAGAACCCGACCTCCTTTCGCTTCCTCCTGAAGCAGGCAGAGAACCTGACCTCCTTTCGCTTCCTCCTGAAGCAGGCAGAGAACCTTCGAACTCCTTTTGCTTCCACCTGAAGCGGGCAGAGAACCCACGAACTCCTTTCGCTTCCACCTGAAGCGGGCAGAGAACCCGGATCTTCTTGCGAATGATCCTCCCACGAAGAACACCGACTAGACGACAGACGACGAGCGGAGAAGACGACTCTGATCCGTGCTTGGAGCAACCTTAGTGAATCCCTCACTAACTTCCCCTCACAAGATCTCTTCTCTCTCTCCCAACTCTCTCTCTCTCTAGGATTTCTCAGGGAAGGAAGGCAGCAAAAGATTTTTTCCAAAAATTGGAAAAAGTTCTTTTAAAGGAGGGCTTAGAATTTGCCCTAAATCTCAACTTGTCGGCCAAGATCGTCCAGGACGATCGGTAGATCGTCCTGTACGATCAGTTCAAATTCAGCTGTTTCAGCCTGGACGATCTGGCTCTTCTGGACGATCAGTAGAAAAAGTTGTTCATATCGTCCCGTACGATCCTGCGATCGTCCGGGATGATTAGTTCAAATTGAAGGAAATCGTCCAGAAGACAGTTCGGGTTGTCCAGAGAAATCTGTGCTGGACGACCAAAAAATGACTTGATCGTCCCGGACGATAGGGTAATCGTCCGGTACGATTAGTTCAAAAAGGCCCCAAATCGTCCTGTACATAGTTCTGGACGTACAGCTAAAATGCACAAGACGATCACGATCGTCCGGGACGATCCTACGATCGTCCTGGACGATGTGATCGTATCAATTAAACATTAATTGCTTTCCTTAACTACCAGACTAATTTAGGCATGATTGTACTGGATCGTCCGGGACGATACACGTATCGTCCGGGACGATCAGACCAAGTATCTAAAAATAAGAACTTGCCTAACTTGATCTGGCGGCTGAGAATTTCTGATTTGGGCATATCGTCCCGTACGATCCAGAGATCGTCCAGGACGATCGGCTCAATCAGACCCTCTTAACTTAGTCGCCCTAATTAGGGTTTCTGTTTTAACTGGATCGTCCAGGACGATGTGGATATCGTCCAGGACGATCTGAACAAAATTGCAACAGAAACTCTAATTCACTCAATCTCTCCCCCTGAGTGTGTGTGTGCAAGGTTACTTAGCTAGGGAATCAGTTACATTACAATTGACTCAATAAAAGGAAAAATCATACATTTGACACACTTGGACCCGATCTTGAGTTGGCTTGAGTGGCTCGCGGTCTTTTGTGCCTGAAACAGATTAGCCAAGCAAAACACACTGGAAACATATTTGTCATCATCAAAACCAGATTTGCAACAATCTCTCCCTTTTTGATGATGGCAAACATTTGTAAAGTAGTCTGAAAACAAAGGTAAACTAGGAGATCAAATAAAACAAATATTTTTTTTTTAAATTTTCATTTAACAGCTCAAACAATACAGAAAACATGAAACAGAAAATAGAAACAGACACGACACGACTACAACTGACTCCCCCTTTTGACATCACAAAAAGGAGGAGGGAAAAACATAACACGGAAATAAAACATAAAATAAAACATATACAGAACAACAACAAAACAGGAAAATCAGAATTTTTCTTGATTTTAGATTCAAAAACCAATGACAGGACGATTGACAGCGCTGAAATCAAGAAAAGGTTGGAAATAATCAACTTTTGTAACTCTGACCCCGGGCACCTTATCGATGCAAACCTCTTTCAAAACAAAAATCCGATTCAGAATAAAAGACATTAGATTTGAAAAGAAATCCTTTCAAGCCTCGTTCCAGAAAAAATATCTGATATAATAGTGTTACAAAGTAAAAAATCAGAAATCGGGATTTTCAAAACTCAAGCTTTTGAAAATATTAAGTGGCGCACAGATTTCTCTAAGACATTTAATAATCTGAAAGGAAAGAAAGCTTGTGTTGGGCTCATTTTGTGCCTCTTTTGCAAATTGGTTGGCGCTTTGCGCATCTTTTGATTTTTGATACACTTTGTGTATCCAATTTGGCAATTTCGCATCTTTTAAGTTTTGGGCTCATTTTATGCCTCTTTTTCAAATTATCTGGCGCACTGCGCATCTTTTATAAGCTTTCTCCTTTTCATAATCATTAAAGAGTCTCAGCTGTGAGATTATCTTCCAGACATAGGAGATGAATCTCCGCAGTAAGGAAGAACGATTCACAAAACAAAACCCATACAACATATGATAAATGCAATCACTTGGTTTAGAAAATCAAACTAATGACTCAAGACTTTGAAAAACACTATTGATATGAGGCAGATTACTGTAGGAAGATAAAATAATCTCTATTTCAAAAATTAACATTTTAATTTTGAAAAGGATTTTTATTCAAAAGAAACTACACACCAGTAAAGGAGTTAGAGGAAGAGAAATAATTATCAATGTTTCTTCCCTTTAACAGATTCAGCGAAGTCAATCACTGCTTATCAGCTTCCAAACCAAAATAAGGTAAAAACTCTCAGTCAAAAATTCAGATCACCAGAAGTAGTGAGCGGTGATCAGATCTTGAAAAGCATAAAAAACAGGTAGAAAATCATAGCAAAGTAAATACTCAAATCAAACTAACAAAAAGGGTAACACAGAAATCAGCAGAAGAAATAAAATCAATTAAAAGCAAATAATCAAACCAAAACTAACTAACAGAAATCAGAAATCACAATACAAAAACTAACTAACAGAAATCAGAAAACAGAATACAAAAAACTAACTAGCAGAAATCAGAAAATAGAATACAAAAAACTAACTAGCAGAAATCAGAATACCAATCATAACAATCATAAATCAGCAGTCATCAGAATCAAGCATTTATATCAATCACTCCTAATCTGGTTCTCAAAATGCTGAATGAGTCAAAGGCCAGTGGTTTAGTGAATATGTCAGCCAGCTGATTTTCAGTTGCTACATGGTGTAGCTCAATGTCCCCTTTTGTAACATGGTCCCTAATGAAGTGATGCCTAATGTCAATGTGTTTGGTCCTAGAATGTTGGATTGGATTCTTAGAGATACAGATGGCACTAGTATTATCACACAGAACAGAAATTGTGCCAACAGGTACTCCTAAATCCAAGACTTGCTGCTTCAACCAAAGAACTTGGGCCACACAACTCCCTAAGGCAATGTACTCAGCTTCAGCAGTGGAAAGTGCAACTGAGTTCTGTTTTCTACTGGACCAGGAGACTAACGACTGTCCTATGAATTGACAAGTCCCAGAGGTACTCTTCCTATCCACCCTACACCCCGCAAAGTCAGAGTCAGAATATCCAATGATCTCAAAAGAGGCGCTGTGCCTAGGGTACCAAATTCCTAGGTTTGGGGTCCCTAAAAGATATCTAAGAATTCTCTTAACAGCAGTCAGGTGGGACTCTTTAGGATCAGCTTGAAACCTAGCACAAAGACAGACACTAAACATGATATCAGGTCGGCTAGCAGTCAGGTAAAGCAGTGACCCTATTATCCCTCTATACTTCTTCTGATCAACAGATTTTCCATTTGAATCCTTATCTAACTGAACTGAGGAGGGCATGGGAGTATTGATTGGCTTGGCTTTGTCCATTTCATATTTCTTCAAAATATCCTTAGTGTATTTTGATTGATTGAGAAAGGTTCCATCATCCGTTTGCCTTATGCTAAACCCCAAAAAGTAGGACAATTCTCCCATCATACTCATCTCAAACTCTTTACTCATTGTTTTAGAAAACTCTTCACATAAGTATTTATCAGAAGATCTAAAAATTATATCATCAACATAGATCTGGACAATGAGTAAGTCATCTCCTAATCTCCTCAGAAAAAGGGTGGTGTCTACGCTCCCCTTAACAAACTCTCTTTCTAACAGGAATGTGCTAAGCCTCTCATACCAAGCTCTGGGTGCCTGTTTCAATCCATATAAGGCCTTTTTTAATTTATAGACATGATTTGGATATTGGGAACTCTCAAAACCTGGGGGTTGTTCTACGAAAACATCTTCTTTAATTACCCCATTTAAAAAGGCACTCTTGACATCCATTTGAAACAGCTTAAATCCCTTATAACAGGCAAAGGCTAGTAGCACTCTAATGGCTTCCAATCTAGCTACAGGGGCAAAAGTTTCCTCAAAATCTATCCCTTCTATCTGATTATACCCCTTAGCCACCAATCTTGCCTTATTTCTCACCACCACACCAGAATCATTCATCTTATTCTTAAAGACCCACTTGGTTCCCATAATACTTTGATTTTTAGGTCTTTCTACTAACTCCCAAACATCATTCCTTACAAATTGATTCAATTCTTCCTGCATAGCTAAAATCCAAAATTCATCCGACAGGGCTTGATTGATGTTGGTGGGTTCAGTCATTGAGATAAAGGCAGAATGGTTTACTTCCTTCCTAAGTCCATGCCTAGTCCTAACACCTTCAGAAGGGTCTCCTAAGATCAGTTCTTTAGGATGACTCGAAGAATATCTCCAATCTCTAGGCAATGGGGTTTGAGGTTCTACCATTTCCTCCAAATTTGTATTTCCAACTCCTTGGGTAACCTCAACAATCTCTTCATCTTCTACTTCAGATCTAGACTCCTTAGGATCAGATTCATCAAACACTACATGGGTTGTTTCTTCCACCACCAAAGTCCTCCTATTGAACACCCTAAAGGATTTCCCCACACTTGAATATCCTAAGAACACTCCTTCATCAGATTTGGGGTCAAATTTTCCTAAGGGTGACTTCCCGTTGTTCAGAATGAAAACCTTACAGCCAAAAACATGGAGGTGGGACAGATTTGGTGTTCTACCCTTAATGATCTCATAAGGTGTCTTGTTCAGTTTGACTCTCACATTCACCCTATTCAGCACATAACAGGCAGTGTTCACCGCTTCAGCCCAAAAGTATTTTGGAAGTGAATACTCGGCAAGCATGGCTCTAGCGGCTTCCACTAAGGTCCTGTTCTTCCTTTCAGCTACCCCGTTCTGCTGAGGGGTCCTAGGAGCTGAAAAATTGTGACTAATCCCATGATCCTCACAAAAACTTCCAAATCTTTCATTTTCAAACTCCCCTCCGTGATCACTATGGATGGTAATAATCTCACATCCTAACTTCTTCTGAATCCAAGTAGAGAAAGATCTAAACTCATCATATGACTCAGATTTGTGTGACAAAAACTTAACCCAAGTGAACCTTGAATAATCATCAACAATCACAAAACCATAGACTCTCCCCCCTAAGCTGGCAGTGCTAATGGGTCCAAAGAGGTCCATGTGAAGAACTTCTAAAGGTCTAGAGGTGCTAATGTCCTTAACAGAGTGAAAAGAGGACTGGACTTGCTTCCCCAACTGACAGGCATCACACAGGTGATCCTTAGTGAACTTAAGCTTGGGCACACCTCTAACTAAGTCCTTTTGGGTTACTCTCCTAAGGGTTTTCATACTGGCATGACACAATCTCCTATGCCATAACCAAGACTCATCAGCAGCAGTTTTTAAGCAAATTGAATTATCAGATTTAATGCTACTTACATCCAGCTTGTAGACGTTGTTGATCCTTTGCCCCTGCAAAACAACTTCATCATTTAAGCTTAAAATGCAGCCAGTGGGCAGGAATTTGATGCTGTATCCCTTGTCGCAGAGTTGACTGATGCTCAGCAGGTTGTGTTTCAGTCCATCTACAAGCAAAACATTATCAATCATAAAGTTCTTTGAATCACCAATTATACCTGTGCCTACCACCTTCCTGGTGGTGTTATCTCCAAGTGTAACCTTGCCTCCAGCTCTGGCCTCCAGCGAAATGAACTGATTTGCATCTCCAGTCATATGTCTAGAATATCCGCTGTCCAGGTACCACATGCTCTCACGAGGTCTTGTGTGAGAGCACACCTACAAAATCATCAAATGTCAGTCTTAGGAACCCAAACAGGTTTGGGTTCCTTCTTATGAAAAGAAGAATGTGATGCACGCGTGCTGTGCTGTGAAACAGGCAGTTTGGGTCTCCACACCCAAAGTGTACTACGATGAACAGTATAAGTGTGCGATATGTGTCCTAACATGCCACATGAAAAATATCTAACACCAGGAAAAGGATTAACTAAACGTCGTGAGTGATAATGCCTCTTCCTAGTAGCGTATGAAACATGCTTTGATGAATTTGTAACAGAATTTTTAAAAGGTAGCGGTGCATAAAACTGTTCAAAGGTAGGCGGTGCTTTGTTCTTTTCAAAAGCACTGATCTTTACTTTCAAAAACTCATTTTCTTTCTTTAAACTTGCAATTTCAAATTTTAAGGTTCCCTTGCTACTTTCTACTTCACATGCCATTGTATCTAACTCTTTAAAAGCTTTTTCTAAATCAACATGCGTGGTTTTCAAAGAATCATGCTCAGAAACTAAATCAGAGTATTTTTTGTTCAATTCATCAAACTCATCAAGCAGAGACATGTGATTGGAATCAAGTGTGGAATAATCTTTAACTACAGAATCATGCTCTTTTTCTAAAGTCAAATAATATAATTTCAAACTAGCATGGGTTTTCTTAAGCTTCCTATACGATGTATGAATCTTTTCAAAAACTTCAAATAACTGATCGTAAGTAAGCTCACATACCTCTTCCTGGTCCGACTGACCAGGGTGATCATCCGCCATCAGACACAAGTTTATTTCCTCCTCTTCAGCTTCAGTCTCAGAAGAGTCGGATGCAGAGTCTGCCCAGAACACCTTCTGAATCCGCTTCTTGTCCTTCCTGAACTTTGGTTTCTCCTCACTCTTCTCCTTGCTTGGGTGAGCTTTAAGTGTTGGACAATCAGCCTTAATGTGTCCAGGCTTCCTGCATTCAAAACAAACCGATTCAGATGAACCCTTAAAGTTTTTATTGAACTTACCCTTATTCCACTTCTGATAGTTCTTATGTTTCTTCCTTAGAAAGCTTTTGAATTGCCTTGTGATTAAGGCAACTTCGTCGCTATCAGACCCGGAAGTGCTAGCATCTGAATCTTTGACCTTTAGTGCCATGGTCTTCTCTTTCTTGCGTTCACCTGCATCAAGTTGCCTTTGGTTCACCCCTTGCTCGTAAGCAATGAGTGATCCAAGTAAGCTGTCAATAGAGTAAGTATTTAAATCTTTGGATTCAGTAATAGCAGTAATCTTAGCATCATAAGAAGCAGGCAAACATCTAAGAATCTTGTTCACTCTTTTGTAGTTGGTAAGTTCTCTACCTAAAGCATGCAAAGAGGTAACAATCTGAGTGAACCTTGTGTACATTTCTGAAATAGTCTCACTAGGTTTCATGCGAAAAAGTTCGTAATCATGTAACAAGATGTTTAACCTAGATTGTTTGACTTCAGTTGTACCTTCGTATGTTATACATAACCTATCCCAGATTTCCTTTCCCGTGGTACAAGTAGAAACACGCATATAGTCTTCAGATTTCAAAGCACAAAAGAAACAGTTCAAACATTTTGCATTCAACTGTGCTAAATCACGATCATCAAACGTCCAATCAGTAAACGGCAATTCAGTTTTCACATTGTTAATCATTCGAAAAGGTGGTTCGTATCCGTCCTTAACTAACATCCACATGCGATAATCAATAGATTGCAGAAAAGTAGACATGCGTGTTTTCTAAAAATTAAAAGGAATATTGTCAAATAACGGTGGTCTGGTAATGGAATAACCTTCAGCAGTATTACGATTGTTACAGTTAGCCATTAGATCAAATTCAAAAGTTTTTAAACAGAAATTTTGAATCCCGCTTTGATACCACTTGAAAGTTCGAAAGGGATGTTAAGCCCTAGTGAACTAGTCCCGAGGCTAACCAAGAGGGGGGCGGTGAATTGGTTATTTAAAAATTTCATGATAACTATGAAAATATTTTCGATACTTAGCAGCAGAAACAAGTAAACAATAACGAAAAGATCAACCAACGATATTCACCCAAGCAGTTTATATTGAAAAGTAAAATGCAAAACTGAATCAGAAAAGGCAAACCAGATTTTATAGTGGTTCGGTCAACTTGACCTACGTCCACTCCCCGGAGCCTCCCCTCCGGGTATTGCATTAAACAGAAGTGTCTCTCCTTTTGCTCCCACAGCAAGGCGGAGAAGCCTGTACAAAAATCTCCTTTTCACCACACGGTGAGGCAGAGAACCCGACCTCCTTTCGCTTCCTCCTGAAGCAGACAGAGAACCTGACCTCCTTTCGCTTCCACCTGAAGCGGGCAGAGAACCCGGATCTTCTTGCGAACGATCCTCCCACGAAGAACACCGACTAGACGACAGACGACGAGCGGAGAAGACGACTCTGATCCGTGCTTGGAGCAACCTTAGTGAATCCCTCACTAACTCCCCCTCACAAGATCTCTTCTCTCTCTCCCAACTCTCTCTCTCTCTAGGATTTCTCAGGGAAGGAAGGCAGCAAAAGATTTTTTCCAAAAATTGGAAAAAGTTCTTTTAAAGGAGGGCTTAGAATTTGCCCTAAATCTCAACTTGTCGGCCAAGATCATCCAGGACGATCGGTAGATTGTCCTGTACGATCAGTTCAAATTTAGCTGTTTCAGCCTGGACGATCTGGCTCTTCTGGACGATCAGTAGAAAAAGTTGTTCATATCGTCCCGTACGATCCTGCGATCGTCCGGGACGATTAGTTCAAATTGAAAGAAATCGTCCAGAAGACAGTTCGGGTCGTCCAGAGAAATCTGTGCTGGACGACCAAAAAATGACTTGATCGTCCCGGACGATAGGGTAATCGTCCGGTACGATTAGTTCAAAAAGGCCCCAAATCGTCCTGTACATAGTTCTGGACGTACAGTTGAAATGCACAAGACGATCACGATCGTCCGGGATGATCCTGCGATCGTCCTGGACGATGTGATCGTATCAATTAAACATTAATTGCTTTCTTTAACTACCAGACTAATTTAGGCATGATTGTACTGGATCGTCCGGGACGATACACGTATCGTTCGGGACGATCAGACCAAGTATCTAAAAATAAGAACTTGCCTAACTTGATCTGGCGGCTGAGAATTTCTGATTTAGGCATATCGTCCCGTACGATCCGTAGATCGTCCAGGACGATCGGCTCAATCAGACCCTCTTAACTTAGTCGCCCTAATTAGGGTTTCTATTTTAACTGGATCGTCCAGGACGATGTGGATATCGTCCAGGACGATCTGAACAAAATTGCAATAGAAACTCTAATTCACTCAATCTCTCCCCCTGAGTGTGTGTGTGCAAGGTTACTTAGCTAGGGAATCAGTTACATTACAATTGACTTAATAAAAGGAAAAATCATACATTTGACACACTTGGACTCGATCTTGAGTTGGCTTGAGTGGCTCGCGGTCTTTTGTGCCTGAAACAGATTAGCCAAGCAAAACACACTGGAAACATGTTTGTCATCATCAAAACCAGATTTGCAACAGACGGATGAAATTCATCCAGCTTGATCTAGTCCGCCCCTTACAAACCGTGGGACTCATTGCTACCGTCCGATCTCTCTCAATCGAGATGATCCGTGAGATTCAATCCTTGCCATCGGATGGAAGCTTTGAGATCGAACGGCTCTAATACACCGCTGACTCACTTAAGTGAGCCGTGTCAGTTGACCGCCGCAATATCGCGTGGCCCAGTGGTTCGCCGCCGCGTGTGTAAATCCCAAACCAACGTTTTATTTTAATTAAAATTTCTATCAAAACTTCTAAAAATTATAAAAAATAGGATACTTAACCATTATTTTTGTATAACCACTCATTTATCTCAGAATAAAATCCTCTATTTTCTGAAAATAAAATTGAAGCCTATTTTACGTTATATAAATTATAATTTAAACTATATGTAATTTTCAAAATATTTTGAAATATAAATTAAATAAATGTTTGATTAAGATCCTGATATAAATGGCATAATCAGAGTTTAAATGGCATGATTTTAAAATTTTGGTGTGCACTCTGAAAATTTTTGTAGGATTATTCAAATATTATTTGATTTTTCATTTGAACTTCTAAAAAGTTCTAAGCCATGACCTAATTTAGAGCTTGGCAGATTTTCATCTTTGATCAATAATGTTTCAATGATTATACATAAATTTTCTGAAGGTCTTCAGTGAACAATCATATTCAAGAGTATATTTTGTTTATTAGAAATTTAGAAAGTAATCATTCCAATTATATATTCCTTTCTTTCCTGATTACTTTCTAAAGTTTTAATAATTTATTTCAAAATAAGTTTGAATCTATTACACTATGTCATTCATATAGCATAGTGCATTTGAATCAATTAAGTATATGGTTGCTCATTGGGTGAACCATCAAACAATCAAAACATGATCTAGAGATAGTATTTGAAAATTCATTACATTCATTTTCTTTCCTTAGATTTACTGCACTTGGTTCATGATTGATTGATTTGTTGTGATTGTATTTAGTGTATCAAAGGGCTAGATGAAACCTTGATTCAAACCCATTTAAATCTAGTGACATCGTTAAGGACAATAATTAAGGACCTTGAGTAGAAAACTTAGAATATTTCCAATAATTAGGATTCACCTTATTTTGACTTGAAACTTTGAAAACTTAAACTTAGTGACACCCTCAGCTCATAGAAAATTTTTCATTGGATTTTAAAATCATTAAGCCCCTTAATTAATTTAATCAAAATTGAACCTTAATTAAGCCTTTAAAACTTCCAGAAAATATAATAAATCAAATTTAAATCCAAAAATTACATATAATACCTCAAATTGACCAAAATTAAACCCTTAATCAATGAAAAATAAAAACTCCTTGACTGGACTTTAAAATCAAGCTTAATTTAAGTTTAATTGGAATTTAATATTTAATTAATTTAATTAATTAAAAATAATTAAAAATTATAGAAATTTTCCAAACACTTGGAGATCACTCCTTAGGCCATTCCTGGCCTTTGGAGTTGATTTCAAGGAGTTTGGAGGTCACTTGGGTCCAAACCATAAAAAGGGCCTTAATTAAACTAATTTTGAAAATTTAATAAATTGGCAAAACTTCAAAAATTCGTAACTAATTCAAATGAACTCTAAATTGAGCAAACTCAAAGGCATACAACTCATCTTAAGGTATAATATTTATTAAAAGTATTAAGTTTCTAGAAATCAATCAAATTTAAAAAAGTCAACTTTTGGTCAAACCTAGTTCAAATTCAAGTCAAAACTTTAAACCTTCATAATAAAATGTAAAAAAATCCAATTTCAGCATACTTATTGTCTAACTGATCGTATTAAGGTCTAGTATTTTAATAAAATATTAAATTTCTAGAAAATACTTTAAATTAAAAAGTCAATTTTTGATCCTTAAATTAAATGATTAAAATAATCCAGAAAATGTTAAAATTCAACAAATCATTAAAAATTCCAGAAAATCTTAAATCAACTTTAAAATCAGCAATCAACCAACCTTAATTAAAATTAATCAATCTTCAAACATTAATCAAATTCAAATCACTTAATTATATCGGGTACTACTGGGTAACCCAGGTCTACGAGGCTATTAAATTAGCCCCAAGGAAGGTGAAATAAACTTCACGGCCTCGGTGTGCAACAAAGGTGGTATCCAGCAAAAAATCAAAAATCAAATGTTAAATTAATTTCAAGTTATTAAGATTTAAACTCAAATCAAAACTCTCTTAAGCCTTTAACTAACCAGAACTTTAAGCAACTTCAATCAAGTGCCTATTTAGGACATATCAAAGCCACACAGCCTCCTACATACACTTTAGATGTTTTCAAGGTCTACCAACTCTAGTCTTAGGCTAGGCCAGTGTTTACTTTTCTGCTACTTGCGTGTGCCGAGTTTTTCGTGATTTTCACTGCATGCTGTTTGCTAGTAGTAGAATTGCTGTGACTGTTTATTTATTTACTGCACTCTGTGACGTGATTGATTGTACGTTAGACCTACCCTTAGGTTAGGAATGATTTATACTAATTCAATCTTATGCAGGTAGCCAGGCTCATACATGGTATTAAATAAAAGGGGGCAAAAATTATAAATATTAAATTGCACAGGTGCTCCAGAATGCTTAAGTCCCCCTTTAAAATTAAAAGAGCATGGCTAAGTGTGGATGGTTTGAGCATTTTTTTAATTTCAAATATATAATTGCTTAGGATGTCAAATAAAAACTGCTGATTATTAGGATAACCTTGTAGGTTGTTGAGTCTAGATTTTTAATTTCTATTGATGTAATTTGATTTAAATTGAGTTGTAAATTGTTTAAAGTACTTTGAGATTGAGATGTTTAAACATCCAATTTGGAATCCAAAGAGGAAGGAACATCCCTTAGGAGAGAGTTCCTATCCATTTGGAGATCCAAATTAGGATGAAGTTCAAATATCTAAAGAGAAAAGATAACACCCCTATTCAGGGGGAGTTTCTTTTCATTTGGATATCCAGACCCGACGATCCAAGGAGTTCCAAGAAGACGAAGAAGTGAAGAACGAGAAGAATCTTAAATCTCAAAGTCACTTGAGTCTTAGGAGTAGAATCCGGGTTATAGTCAGTGGTACCCGGCCACTTTGCTTTTCCTGCAGACCTTGGGTTGTATAATTAAGTGGCACTTGCCACATGAATTTTTAGTTTGAGCATTTATTTAATTGATTTAATTATTTAATTGATTTGATTACCTGATGTTTATTGCGATTAAGGATTTGCCTGCTTTTCATAGTTTTTTGGCGATTATTGCATGTCAATTTTGTTTTAGCCTGGAACCCGATCGGAGGCTCGTGAGGGTATGATCATAAACTATTTCTACTTAAACAAAATTTAAAAACTTTAGGCTCAGATAGAAACTCTAACGATTTTAAGAAGTAAACCCGGACTCGCCGGGAGTTTTTCATGCATTCATATTAAATCTTCTCTACCTTGTTAGGCACCTCCTTGCCTGCGGGTTTCGGCAGACCACCTGACCTATTAGGGTGCAGTTCTGTCCAAGGGGATGTTGTGCAATCTCTAGGATAAAACCTATTTTTAAGCCTGATTTTAAAACTGCTACATTTTGATTTAAGCATTTCATCGAGTCAATTAGCATACATTGCATTAGATACAAATTAAATATGAGTCTAAATCTTAATTGCATTTTTTAGCTTAAGCATTTAACCCAACAAATATTAAGGGGCTAATTAGGAATCTGCTCTAGACGTCAGCCCCGCTTTCCTTAAACTAATCTTAAATAACATCCTCAACCACTCTTTCATAAAGACTTTGACTCATAGTTTTGAAGCTTTTAGGTGGTTTAGCTGGTTCCCTAATCCAGGCCGGGTTAAGTCCAGATTGCATTGCATTAGCTAGGTTCTGGGTCACTGATTTTCAGTACCCATTTTAGACTTAGGTTCTGAGGCAAATGTTCAATCCTAAGACCTCAAACTTTCGGAAATCTAATTCCCACTTTCTAATAAAATTAACCACTTAAACATTAAATCTTTTTCAATCAAATTCAAGCTCAATACCTAGGATAGGTTGGGGTGTTTATGAAGTAATTCAGAATCTTAAAACACCTCCTACTCTTCTCCCTTTGACTCTAGAAATAAGTGTTCAATTTTGAACCAATCCCATTTAAAAATTCCAGTCCCTACCTCCTTTGACATCAAACGTTGAAATCTTAAATAAAATTCATATCGCTATTTTAATCGAGAGTGTTCGTAGGAAAATCTCTATTTTCCTACGATGTAATTAACTACGAGGGCTTGCGCTCGTAGGAGATTTAAAAACCCAGACCAGATTTTCAAAATTAAGCTTTTTCAAAATATTAATTAATTATCTTTGGGAAATTCAAAAGTCAACGATTATTATCGTCATTTTTAAATGATCGATAACGGACGATATCCTCTTTCTTTGGAAAGATATGTCATTCTATTATTGTAACTTTGATTATGAAATTAATGATCTCTTTACTAGATTATTATAGTTAAACATTAGATTAAATATCATTCTGATTCTTCGGGATCATATGTTATTTCTCCTTGAGTTTGACTATGATAATCAAATAAATTCAAAGATTTGTAATCTAAACCTATTAGGGAACGATATGTTCACCTTTCGAGGTGATATATCATTTATAATAAGCGTTTGATTATAAAATTTAAATTCCAAAAATTAAGCATTTCCCAATGAAAATTAAACTTTTTCAAAAATATATTTTTCAATCACAACAAAAAATGGCGACTCCGCTGGGGAAAATCTCTCTCTCCATCTTTAATAGCGCTACAAATTTTGTTGCATCGGCAGTTTTGACTACCTTTCTTCCGTTGGCCCCTCTACCCATTTCTTTCTTGGGTGAGTGTGACCAACTCAATTAAGACATGTGAAAAGAGAGGTGAGTGTAGGTAACCTCCCTCCAAGCCGGGCTTTGACATTTTGCCTCCAAGTTCATTGGTAGAGCAAAAGAGTCAAGCCAAGCTTGTTAAAATCTTTTTGTATATGTTACAAACTCGCATGCGAATAAATCCCTGCGTGCTAAGTTTCACAATTTACAAAAAAAATCCCTCAATCTCAAAATCCAGATTCAAAATTTTTTTAATTAAACTTGGATTTTGACATTTCACCTCAAGCTAGTCAGTATGGTGAAAGAGTCAAACCGGGTCTTTAGATTTTCCCTTAACTTTTGTTAACCATTATGTTGAAAATAAAACTCAACATTTTTGAGTTTTAAAAGTCAAGGAAAATCTTTCAAATTAACTTCAATCATCGTTGCTATGTGGCTTCTATAATATTCTATTATAGTTGAACATATACAATCCAAATTTAAAACTCTTCAGTTAATTCTAGGCTTTGACATTTCACCCCTAAATTGCTTGGTGGGGTGCAAAGAGTCAAGTTTTAGGATCTTCAGACTAATTTTGTTAACCTGCATATTTGAATAAAATCAATGTGTTGAGTTCCAAAGTTAGAAGAAGGTCTGTTCAGTTTTAACCTCAAATTCGAATTCAATCTTAAGTCTTAATTTAATTCAAATTTGATTTCAACCTCGAATTCAACTTTAAATTTGATTAAGTCGGGCCTTTGACATTTCAATCCGAGTCAATTGGTGAAACGAAAAGAGTCAAGCCCGATCCCTGGATCTTTCATATCGATTTTATGCACCTACATGATTGAGTGAGACTCAACCTGTTGAGTCATAAAATTTGAAGAAAGATCCATTTGACTTGAGCCTCAAGTTCAAATTCAAACTTTGAATCCAAATATAATTACAACCTGAAATTTGAATTTGATTTCTAATTTAAAGTCAATTTAATTTTGATCGGGACTTTAACATTTCGACCCAAGTCAATTGGTGAAACGAAAAGAGTCGAGCTTGATCCCTAAATCTTTCATATCAATTTTGTGTACCTATATGATTGAGTGAAACTGATCTGTTGAGTCACAAAATTTGAAGAAAGGTCCATTCGACTTCAACCTTAAACTCAAATTCAAATCCAACTTTGATTCAAAATATAATCTCAACTGTAAGTTCGAATTTGATTTTCATCTTAAATTTTAAATTTAATTTTGAATTCAAGTTCGAGTTTGAACTTTGATATTTTACCCCAAGTTAATTAGTGTAGCGAAAGTGTCGGGTTCAACCTTTAAGTTCTTGTCAATTCTACGAACCACTATTTTGAATCTAAACCTAACATGATTGAATTATCAAATTTTGAATAACATTAATCAAGTTTAAAATTCAAATTCAAATTCAAGATTAACTAATTCAAATCATTGTTCATTAATTTTAGGATTCAAGCACTCAAATGGCTGGAAAACTCATTTTCTCTCTAGATCAAAACTTGATAGCCGAAGGAATCACTTATGGTAATTTTATCCAGTTTGAAATGCAATTCCAAGACTTCAAGTTATCAGTCGACGGAGAAGAAATGATTGATCTATCTGCTGGAATATGAAGGAATGTCCCATTGGTTGAGATTACTTTGGGGTCAGGAGTTGACTCCCCCATCTCCGAGATGGAGGCTGATGTCACCCCTTTACCCATTGTACCCTCTGCCCAGGTGGATAAGAACCAGAACTCAATAACGATGGAAGAGCTACCATCTCAGCCTGAGATTGGGTCAAGTTCTAGCACCCCTGTGGTCAGCAAGGTCAGCAAGAACAAAATGAAGAACTACCTTCGTAGAGTTAGAAAGAAGGCTGTTAAGGCCAGAAAGACCGCTGAGGCAAAAGCCTTAAAACATGTCAAGTCTAAGGCTAATAAAAAGTTTGTTGCTCCTTCTACATACCCCTTCTCTGGTGGAAATAGTTTTCACTCTTCTCTTGTTGCTCAAAGAAAGGAGGTTGTAGAGACGAGAGCATAATCTTCAATACATCTTCTTGATTACTACATGGTGAGAATTAATCAAGGCAGAACTGATCAAACACCAGCACCAGGCCCTAGGCCCCCAGTTGAAGGTTATGACCCATCCACTCTACTAAATAATGTTAGGTCATGTTTTTATACGTGCCCCGCTACATCAACTAGAGAGGAGGAGGTGCAGAAACCACTCGCGGTGCCACTCTCTTAATTACTAAGCCACTAGTAATAAGAGAGGGGAAATAATCTAAGATTATATCAGATAGTGATACCATTAAAATTCAACTTTCAACGGGGTCCTATCGAGATAAATCTATTTGATTAAAGTGATGCAATGACTTTTAAGGATAGTGCAGACCCAATAATAGTCTCTCCCTCCAAGGAGATCGTAGGAATCTAATTCCGTACTACTAGGATCTTGCCACCTAGATTTGTAATTTCTTTTTAAGGAAAGCTTCCAATTTCTCAAGTGTATTGATTTCAAATTTTCAAGATAGTTGAATCATCTTTTTAATAAAAATTGACCTCTATTTGAAGTCTTAAGCAGGAGAAAGTTGTTGTTGACTCCATCAAATATTTGAATACCCCTCCCTCCCACCTCTTTTGTGGGATCAATTTAATTGTTGAACTACAACTAATGTTAAACTTAAGTTGATTTTTTGAAATAAAAATTTTCTCAAATTTCCAGCAATTTTTTATCTTAATAGATATCTCTTGCATGTTTAAAATCTGTTCAATAATTTTTAAAAGTCAAGCCAATATTCATTTTAAAAGACTGGGTCCTACCTTGAGGATTATTCGTCCTTGCATAAGAGAATGAGTTTTCTTCTCTTATACTTGAGATGTAATCCCGGTATTGAAATAAAGAAGGTGTAGCCTCTTCTTAAATTCAATTGAATTCAAAAGATGCGTAAAATGCGCCAACAATCAAGAAATGCACAAAGTGCACTAAAAATCAAAAGATGCGTAATGTGTGCCACCAAAAAAAGAAAGAAAGAGGCTCCCTTCTTCTAAATCCTTAAATCTCAAAAGATCCAGTCAACTTTAAATTACTTGACTTTGATAAATTTTGAATCCAGAATTTTTACCGTGCATCGATAATCTATCAAGATACAAAAATCTCTCATGCTAGAGAATTGAAAAGATTAAATTTCTATATTCAACTTAAACCTCTTTGAAATTGATTTTAATTTAAAATACTTAAGGGATACCCCAGTTTAGTCTCTATGAAACTCGGTCTGGGTCAACAAAACCTAAGTTTTTAAACTTTTCAAAATTAGTTAGAGTCGATCAACTTTTCACTGTACTTCTGAATTTGTTCCCACTTGTCGTTCCGACAGGGTCCAAATACCTAGAGAAAGTTTTCTAATAAGAAGAATGAATCTTCTACTCTTGATGAAAATTTAAATTTGATCCTTGAGAAATGTGTGTAAGTCCTTGTGCATATGCATCTTTCCATCAAGGCCTTCTTTATAAAATTACACTCTATACTGGATCCAAGTTCAATCCCACTGAAGGAGTATTTTATAACGCTGGAAATTATCGTTCAAAATTAACCACACCCTGTGCTGGGTCCTAGATCATTCTGATCTAGAGGCATAGTTTCCTTTGCTGGGACTTGCTATTCAAAATCAAACTAAAGTTGAGCAGAGTGCTTGACCCCAATTCAAGGAGCTCAAGGGCATCAAATAAAAATCAATACATGCTCAACAAAGTTTGAAAGTCTTTAAGTCACATTTGATTCGAGATATTTATAAGTTGTGTCACTTTAGAACTCCCCAAGTAGGAGACTTGGTCGTAGTATTTTGGAGATCACTTTTGATTGAAAGCTTGAATCAGTGTTGACTGGATCGTTCATTTCAATGATGATCTTTGAGGCAGTTTCCCTTTGACTAATCAATCATGAAGATTACCACCCAATATTTTCAAACATTGGGGAGGTTATTCAGGAAGTACCATGCCAGATGAGTGTCAAACACAAAATCAAATTAAAAATCTTTTAAAATCAAAATCAAATACAAGATCAAATTTCAAAAACTTTTAAGAATTCAAAATTAACTTGAATCAAATTCAAAATCCTTCAAATTCAAATTCATCAAATCAAGTTTCAAATTCAGACACTTTCAAATTTAAAACCAAATTAATTCAAAAATCTTTCAAATCTCAAATTCCAGAATCCAGATCTGATCCTCTGTATGGAGCAAGTTTTCTCCATATATGATCAATCTAGACCCCATCCTTTGTATAGAACAAGTTTCCTCTATATACGATCATCTAGACCTGATCCTCTGTATAGAGCAAGTTTTCTCTATATACGATCATCCTGACCTGATCCTCTGTATAGAGCTAGTTTCCTCTGTATACGATCATCCAGACCCAATCCTCTGTATAGAGCATGTTTCCTCTATACACGATCATCCAGACTCGATCTTCTGTGCATAGCAAGCTTCCTCTACACATGATCACTCCATACCTGATCCTCTATATAGAGCAAGTTTCCTCTATATACGATCATCCAGACCAGACCCTCTATGTAAAGCAAGTTTCCTTTACATACGATCACTCCAAACCTGATTTTGTGCGAAGCAATGCATCCTTCTCACAGGATCATCCAGTTTTCTTTTCCTTAAGGACAGATGTGAGTCATCGTGCTTTCTTTCCTTAGGATTAGATCTTCTAGTGGTGGAGCACGCCCTCTGTGGCACCATCCTATGTTCAAAATTCAAATCTGACTTTCTATGAGAAGCAATACTTCTTTCCCTCAAGGTCCTCTAGTCTTCTTTTCCTTAAGGACAGATGTGAGTCATCGTGCTTTCTTTCCTTAGGATTAGATCTACTAGTGATGGATAACGCCCTCTGCAGCACCATTCTAGTTTCAAAATTCAAATCTTTAAGCCTAATCTCCTATAGGAAGTAATATTACCTTCCTATAAGATTATCCAGTACTCTTTTTCCTCAAAGTAAGTATTCTCCTTCTCTTAGGATTAGACTCCCCAGTGATGGAGTAGGTCCTCTGTGGCACCATCCTGGGTTTAATTCCAAAATCCAGTTCTCTCTTCCTTAGGGTAGGTTATCCTTCCTTCCCTTGGGATTAGACTTCCTAGTGATGGAGTAAGTCCTCTATGGCACCATCCTGGAATCAATTTCAATCAAGCTTTCTTTTCTTTAGGGCTAGGTTATTCTTCTATCTCTTAGGATTAGATCTACTAGTGATAGAGTACGCCCTTCGTGGCACTGCCCTAGTATCAAAATTCAGACTTGATCCTCTGTAGTTAGGAATTCTTTCTTTCTATATGATCAACCAGACCTTCTTTTCCTTTAGGGTTAGGACTTCCCTTCCTTTAGGATTAGATCTACTAGTGGTAGAGTACGCTGCCTCAGCACTACCCTAGTATCATTTCAAATTCAATTTTCTAAGGTTAGGATTTCCCTTTCCCTTAGAATCAAATCTAGACTCGATCCTCTGTAGTTAGGAATTCTTCCTTTCTATACGATCATTCAGACCTTCTTTTCCTTTAGGGTTAAGACTTCCCTTCCTTTATGATTAGATCTACTAGTGGTAGAGTACACTGCCTCAGCACTACCCTAGTATCATTTCAAATTTAATCTTCTGAGGTTAGACTTTCCTTTTCCTTAGAATCAAATCTGAATTCAATCCTTTATAGTTAGGAGTTCTTCCTTCTTATAGGATCACCCAGACTTCCTTCTCCTTTAGGGATAGATTCTTCCTTTCCCTTAGGACCAGACCCACTAGTGATAGAGTACGCTTTTCCTAGCACTACCCTAGTATCTATTCAAACTCCGATTCCCAAGGGATAGATTTCTCATTCCCTTAGGATCAAAAACTCCAGACTTGACCATTCTTTTCAGTCAACACCAATATGTGCAATAGAACTATATTCTATTACACATATTGGGGGTCCATTTGTTAACCTCATTTTTGTATGAGGTCAGTAGGACCAACCTAGACCTTAGGATCCTTCCAATCCTTAGGATTTAATTTTGACCCTAGGATCAATCTGATCTTAGATCAATCCAGACTTTCAGTCAATTCAGATTTCAAATCCATTTTGATTTCAAACCCATTTAAGCTTCAAATCAAACTCAACAATAAGCCAATCCAGATCTATTCAATTTCTAGATCATCCTAGACCTTAGATCCTAGGATCTACTCTGGACCCTAGGATTTCTCTAGATCAATTTAGGTCTTAGGATTCTCCTAGACCTTAGATCTATCCAGACCTCAAATCCATTCAAACTCCAGACCAGTCCAAGCTTTAAATCAATCTATCCAAGACTCAAATCAATCCAGAGTTCAAGTCAATTCAAATCCCTGACCAATCCTGACCTTTAAACAATCCAGATTTAGTTGCTCCAGCCTCTGACCTGACTTTAATCCTATCTAATCATCTACAATCATCCAAATGATTGTAAATGATTTAGATAATTCAAATCCAAACATTCAAACTCAAAATCTAGCTCAAAACCAGAAATCCAGATTCAATTCCAAGGCTAAAGGTCTAAGTCCTGAAAGCCTTTTCCAGTGAATCTTTGAACATTTCAAAACCCTACCAAATGACCTCTGATTTAGGGTCTATCAGTTCCATACTGATGTGATATGTCTCTATAGGCAACCCACCAAATTTGAGCTCATTCTGAGGTCTCTAACCCCAGAAACTAAATTGAAATCCAAAGGCTGTAAAACCTTCAAATATTTATAATCTATGACACTGGACCTGCCACCCAGTGGATCCTGACCTTGGAGCCTTCTCCAAACTCTCAGATCACTTTCAAACCCTTGATTATGACCCATTGAACAGTAAACTACATTTTGTTGGACTCAATTTGACCCCTAGTTGACCAGGGGTCAAAATGACCAAAATACCCCTATGGGGTAAATGGTCAGTTGAACCAAATGAGCTCCAAATCAAATGCAACCACCTTCAGCAAGTTTGAATTATCAAACCAAACCCATTGAACCCAAAATCAGCCCCTGAGCCAATCTGGTTGACCAAGTCAACCAGGTTGACCAAACAGGCCCTTTAAGGTCAAAATAGGTCATTTTGACCAAATGACCTCCTTAGACCTTGGGACCTCCTTCATTGATCTCCAAATGTCAAACCAAATCTGTTGAGCCTATTTCCAGACCCTGAACCCACCTGATTGACCAAGTTAACCAGGGTTGACCTAAAAGGTCCATTAAGGGCCCAAATAGGTCATTTTGACCAAATGACTTCTCTAGACCTTGAGACCACTACCAGTAGACTCAGAATGTCATTCTGAACTGGTTGGACCCAATCCCTACCCCTGGATCAACTTGGTTGACCAAGTCAACCCAGTTGACCCATTAAGCCCTTTAAGAGCCCCAATAGGTTCGTTTGACTCAAATGACCCATTTAAACCTTAGAAATACTTCTAACATACTCAAAACATCAAGTTGAATTTATTGAACCTGTACCCACCCCCTGGGTCAACCTAGTTGATTGAGTCAATATAGGTTGACTTAGGTGTCCCTTAAGGATCTAAATGGGTTATTCCAACCCATTTGATCCAATCAAATCCCTTAAGCTATCAAACCCATCTCAAAACCTGTGTCAAATTTATTTAAACCTTCCATGAGTTGCATCATGGGGGTTTTGACCAAGTCAACTCATAAGGTTTGGTCAAATCACTTGAAACCTTATGTTTCCATTCAAGTTTTAACCCTTTGCTTTGACACTCAGCTCAAACCACTTTAATTAACTCATGGTGCCATCTTGCTGGCAATGTCACTTGAATTGACCAGTTGACTGGTCAAACCAGTCAACTAAGGGTAAGCTCTTAGCTAACCCCCATTCAAACCCTTATACCATGACACCATATGGCATTTAAACTATCCTATCAACTTCCCTAATCTACCTGGACTCCAACCCAGCAACCATTGACCGATCAAATGGTCAATGGAGATCCAAATGAGCTCTAAATGGTCAACCCAACCCTTTGAGACTTGCCCAACCAAACCTAAGCCCATCCAGCTATTCAAATATGTTCCAGAATACTTTTAGACTCTAGCCCGACATAGCCTAACTCCTGGTGCGGCTCCTAGCTCAGCCCAACGTCCCTAGTAGTCCCCTTCACGTGAGAATGGCCTAGGGTCATTTTCACCTGAGGAAGTGTGCCTCTCTGCTCTCTAACAGCTTGTTACAGGTTTCAAGCATCCCAGAAACTCCCTTGAGTGATCCCAACCGTTCCTTTCAGCTCCAAGCCTTGGAATAGGGCAAGGGAGACGAGAGGAGGCCATTCAAGCAAACTCTGTTTCCAGGAGATCCTAGACCTCTCTATCTTTTCATTTTGAAATTCCAGAGCCTGACCTTTATTTCAAAAACATTTTTGGGCCATTTGGGAGCTGCCGGCGGCGAGTAGAATAGAGAGTCGAAGCCAAGTCCGTCCTAGCTATTGCAATTCCTTATAGAAGCTTCCTCTGAGCTCAAAGTCTTCTAAGGGAATAAACGCGGACAATCCACAAATTTAGAGAAGTCTAAATCACCTGAATCTATCATTTATATTGTGGTATATTTCTAACCCTTGGTTTTTATCTAGGTATTTAAATAGATTCTTAAGGAGATCGTTTAGAAGCATAAAAATTGATCTCCGCCACTTCTCTTCACATCTGTTACATGAATTTTAATGGCATGATTTTAAAATTTTGGTGTGCACTCTAAAAATTTTTGTAGGATTATTCAAACATTATTTGATTTTTCATTTGAACTTCTAAAAAGTTCTAAGCCATGACCTAATTTAGAGCTTGGGAGATTTTCATCTTTGATCAATAATGTTTCAATGATTATACATAAATTTTCTGAAGGTCTTCAGTGAACAATCATATTCAAGAGTATATTTTTTTTATTAGAAATTTAGAAAGTAATCATTCCAATTATATATTCCTTTCTTTCCTGATTACTTTCTAAAGTTTTAATAATTTATTTCAAAATAAGTTTGAATCTATTACACTATGTCATTCATATAGCATAGTGCATTTGAATTAATTAAGTATATGGTTGCTCATTGGGTGAACCTTCAAACAATCAAAACATGATCTAGAGATAGTATTTGAAAATTCATTACATTCATTTTCTTTGCTTAGATTTACTGCACTTGGTTCATGATTGATTGATTTGTTGTGATTGTATTTAGTGTATCAAAGGGTTAGTTGAAACCTTGATTCAAACCCATTTAAATCTAGTGACATCGTTAAGGATAATAATTAAGGACCTTGAGTAGAAACTTAGAATATTTCCAATAATTAGGATTCACCTCATTTTGACTTGAAACTTTGAAAACCTAAACTTAGTGACACCCTCGGCTCATAGAAAATTTTCCATTGGATTTTAAAATCATTAAGCCCCTTAATTAATTTAATCAAAATTGAACCTTAATTAAGCCTTTAAAACTTCCAGAAAATATAATAAATCAAATTTAAATCAAAAAATTACACATAATATCTCAAATTTACCAAAATTAAACCCTTAATCAACGAAAAATAAAAACCCCGTGACTGGACTTTAAAATCAAGCTTAATTTAAGTTTAATTGGAATTCAATATTTAATTAATTTAATTAATTAAAAATAATTAAAAATTCCAAAAATTTTCCAAACACTTGAAGATCACTCCTTAGGCCATTCCTAACCTTTGGAGTTGATTTCAAGGAGTTTGGAGGTCACTTGGATCCAAACCATAAAAAGGGCCATAATTAAACTAATTTTGAAAATTTAATAAATTGGCAAAACTTCAATAATTCATAACTAATTCAAATGAACTCCAAATTGAGCGAACTCAAAGGCATACAACTCATCTTAAGGTCTAATATTTATTAAAAATATTAAGTTTCCAGAAATCAATCAAATTTGAAAAAGTCAACTTTTGGTCAAACTTAGTTCAAATTCAAGTCAAAACTTCAAACCTTCATAATAAAATGTAGAAAAATCCAATGTTAGCATACTTACTGTCTAACTGATCGTATTAAGGTCTACTATTTTAATAAAATATTAAATTTCTAGAAAATACTTTAAGTTAAAAAGTCAATTTTTGACCATTGAATTAAATGATTAAAATAATCCAGAAAATGTTAAAATTCAACAAATCATTAAAAATTCCAGAAAATCTTAAATCAACTTTAAAATCAGCAATAAACCAATCTTAATTAAAATTAATCAATCTTCAAACTTTAATCAAATTTAAATCATTTAATTATATCGGGTACCACTAACTAACCCAGGCTTACGAGGCTATTAAATTAGCCCCAAGGAATGTGAAATAAACTTCACGGCCTCGGTGTGCAACAAAGGTGGTATCTAACAAACAATCAAAAATCAAATTTAAAATTAATTTCAAGTCATTAAGATTTAAACTCAAATCAAAACTCCCTTAAGCCTTCAACAAACCAGAACTTTAAGCAACTTTAATCAAGTGCCTATATAGGACATATCAAAGCCACACAGCCTCCTACACACACTTTTGAGGGTTTTCTAGGACTACCAACTCTAGTCTTAGGCTAGGCTGGTGTTTACTTTTCTACTACTTATGTGTGCCGAGTTTTCCGTAGTTTTCACTGCATGCTATTTGCTAGTAGTAGAATTACTGTGACTGTTTATTTATTTACTGCACTCTGTGATGTGATTGATTGTACGTTAGACCTACCCTTAGGTTAGAAATGATTTATACTAATTCAATCTTATGCAGGTGGCCATGCTCATACAGGGTATTAAATAAAAGGGGGCAAAAATCATAAATATTAAATTGCACAGGTGCTCCAGAATGCTTAAGTCCCCCTTTAAAATTAAAAGAGCATGGCCAAGTGTGGCTGGTTTGAGCATTTTTTTAATTTCAAATATATAACTATTTGAGATGTCAAATATAAACTGCTGATTATTAGGATAACATTGCAGGTTGTTGAGTCTAGATTTTTAATTTCTATTGATGTAATTTGATTAAAATTAAGTTGTAAATTGTTTAAAGTACTTTGAGATTGAGATGTTTAAACATTCAATTTGGAATCCAAAGAGGAAGGAACATCCCTTAGGGGAGAGCTCCTATCCATTTGGAGATCCAAATTAGGATGAAGTTCAAATATTCAAAGAGAAAAGATAACACCCCTATTCAGGAGGAGTTTCTTTTCATTTGGATATCCAGACCCGACGATCCAAGGAGTTCCAAGAAGACGAAGAAATGAAGAATGAGAAGAATCTCAAATCTCAAAGTCACTTGAGTCTTAGGAGTAGAATCCGGGTTGTAGTCAGTGGTACCCGGCCACTTTACTTTTCCTATAGACCCTGGGTTGTATAATTAAGTGGCACTTGCCACATGGACTTTCAGTTTGAGCATTTATTTAATTAATTTAATTATTTAATTAATTTGATTACCTGATGTTGATTGCGATTAAGGACTTACCTTCTTTTCATAGTTTTTTGGCGATTATTGCATGTCGATTTTATTTTAGCCTGGAACCCGATTGGAGGCTCGTGAGGGTACGGTCATAAACTATTTCTACTTAAATAAAATTTAAAAACTTTAGGCTTAGATAGAAACTCTAATGATTTTAAGAAGTAAGTCCGGACTCGCCGGGAATTTTTCATGCATTCATATTGAATCTTCTCTACCTTGTTAGGCACCTCCCCGCCTGCAGGTTTCGGCAGACCACCTGACTTATTAGGGTGCAGTTCTGTCCAAGGGGATGTTGTGCAATCTCTAGGATAAAACCTATTTTTAAGCCTGATTTTAAAACTACTACATTTTGATTTAAGCATTTCATCGAGTCAATTAGTATGCATTGCATTAGATACAAATTAAATTTGAGTCTAAATCTTAATTGCATTTTTTAGCTTAAGCATTTAACCCAACAAATGTTAAGGGGCTAATTAGGAATCTGCTCTAGACGTCAGCCCCACTTTCCTTAAACTAATCTTAAATAACATCCTCAACCACTCTTTTATAAAGACTTTGACTCATGGTTTTAAAGCATTTAGGTGGTTTAGCTGGTTCCCTAATTCAGGCCGGGGTAAGTCCAGATTGCATTGCATTAGCTAGGTTCTGGGTCACTGATTTTCAGTACCCATTTTAGACTTAGGTTTTGAGGAAAATGTCAATCCTAAGACCTCAAACTTTCGGGAATCTAATTTCCACTTTCTAATAAAATTAACCACTTAAACATTAAATCTTTTTCAATCAAATTCAAGCCCAACACCTAGGATAGGTTGGGGTGTTTGTGAAGTGATTCAGAATCTTAAAATACCTCCTACTCTTCTCCCTTTGACTCCAGAAATAAGTGTTCAATTTTGAACTAATACCATTTGAAAATTCCAGTCCCTACCTCCTTTGACATCAAACGTTGAAATCTTAAATAAAATTTGTATCGCTATTTTAATCAAGAGTGTTCGTAGGAAAATCTCTATTTTCCTATGATGTAAATAACTACGAGGGTTTGTGCTCGTAGGAGATTTAGAAACCCAGACCAGATTTTCAAAATTAAGCTTTTTCAAAACATCAATTAATTATCTTTGGGAAACTCAAAAGTCAACGATCATTATCGTCATTTTCAAATGATCGATAACGGACGATATCCTCTTTCTTTGGAAAGATATGTCGTTCTATTATTGTAACTTTGATTATGAAATTAATGATCTCTTTTCTAGATTATTATAGTTGAACATTGGATTAAACATCATTCTGATTCTTCGGGATCATATGTTGTTTCTCTTTAAGTTTGACTATGATAATCAGATAAATTCAAAGATTTATAATCTGAACCTATTAGGGAACGATATGTTCACCTTTCGAGGTGATGTATCATTCATATTAAGATATATTTTTGAGAATAGGGCTGACATCTAGAGCAGATTCCTAATTGTCCCCTTAACTTATGTTGGGTGAAATGCTTAAGCTAGAAATACAATTAAAGATTAGACTCAATTTTAATTTGTTACTAATGCTATGCATGCTAATTGACTCGAATACTTTAAATCAAAATGAAGCAATTTTAAAAAGGCATAAAAATATATTTTTTCCTAAAGTGCATAGATCCCCTTGATATAACTGCACTCTCATAGGCCATGTGGTCCACCAGAACCCACAGGTGGGGAGGTGCCTAACAAAATGAGCGAAGATGCAACAAATATACATATGAAAAACTCCTAGTGGTCCCAGGCTTACTTCTTAAAATATTAAATATCTATGTGAGCTTAAATATTTTAGATTTAATTAGAGTAGAAATAATTTTAATGATCCCTTACTAGCCTCCGATCGGATTTCAGGCTAAATAAAAACACGACATGCAATAAAAGTGAAAAAACTACTAAAAGCATGCAATCCTATATCACAAATAACATCAAATAATTAATAAAATCAAATCACATTATTTAAACAAATTTAAAGGCCATGTGACAAGTGCCACTTAATATTACAACACAAATTGCTTAAATTTAAAAGTGGCTGGGTGCCACTGACCACAACCTGGATTCTACTCCTAAAAGATAAGTGACTTTGAGATTTGAGATTCTTCTCATTCTTCACTTGTTTGTCCTTCTATGGGGCTTCTTGGATCATCGGGTCCGGATATCCAAGTGAAAAGAAACTCCCCCTCAAAAGGGGTGTTATCTTTTCTCCTTAGATATTTGCAAGTATCCTGCCTTAGGCTTCCAAATGGAGGAGAATTCTCCCTTGAGGGATGTCCTCTCCTCTTTGGAATCTAAGTAGGATGAGTGTGTATCCCATCTCAAATCACTTAACACTTATAACTCGATTCTCAAATCAAATTACATTTAAATTTAAAAGAAAAATTTAGACTCAACAACTTGCAGGGTTATCCTAATAATCAGCAGTTATATAAATATTCCAAGCATTTAATATATGAAAAATTTAAATTGCTCAATCCAGCAACACTTGGCCATGCTCTTTTTAATTTAAAGGGGGACTTAACAAATTCTGAAGCACCTGCAGAAAATAGCACCAATCTTAAAGCTTAATTATTTTGCCCCCTTTTAATTTTAAATGCCTTATATGAGCATGACCACATGCATAAGATTGAATTAGTATAAATCGTCCCTAGCCTAGGGGTAGATCTAACGTACAATCAATCACAGAGTGTAAGAAATTAAATAAACACATCAGTCAATTTTATCTAGCAAATAACATGGAGTGAAAACTCAAAAACCTAAGGCACAGTAGAAAAGTAAATACTGGCCTAGCATAGATCTAGAAGTGATGTCCTAGCAAACCACCTAAAGTGTGTGAGGTAGGCTGTGTGATTTGGATATGTCCTAAGTAGGCCAATTAGTTAAAGTTATTTGATGTTCTGGTTGGTTGAAAGGCTTAAGGGAGATTTTAATTAGAGTTTAAGTCTTAATGATTTGAAATTCATTTTAAAATTAATTTTAATTATTTGTTGTATATCACGTTTGTTGCTCACCGAGGCCATGAAGTTTATTTCCCCTTTCTTGGGGCTAATTTAATAGCCTCGTAGGCCTGGTTACTTAGTTGTATCCAATATGATTAAGCAGATTTGATTTTATTAAAGTTTGAAAGTTAATTAATCTTAATTAAACTTGATTTTTTGTTGATTTTAATATTTGAATTTATTTAAATTTTCCATTAACCGATTCATGGCATTGTGCCAACAGGCTTAAGGAACAAAGCCTTCTTAGGACATATAGCCCCATAACCCGGAGTAGTCTAGCCTATAAACTAGGTTAATATATTTGAATTAAGGATTTTAAATTTAGTTATATAGTTATTAATCAATTAGAATTAAAGTTTTACACTCCTTTGAATCCATTCATGGTGTTGTGCCACCAGGCTCGAGGAACAAAGCCTCCTTAGGACACGTAGCCCCGCAGTCCAGAGTAGTTCAGCCTAAAAACTTCATTTCAGAAGTGGTTGTTGTGTATTAAGGGGTTGGTTGAGTGTTTTAAACATCAATTTAATATTTTCTAAAATTTGAAATCAATTATTAATTTTGGAGTTTTCTAGATTATTTTAATGATTTAATTAAGGGGTCAAAAATTGATTTTTTAATTAAGAGTTATTTATGAAATGTTAATATTTTTATAAAATACTAGACCTTAATACGATCAATTAGACTATAAGTATGCTGGATTTGGATTTTTCTATATTTTATTGTGAAGGTTTGAAGTTTTGACTTGAATTTGAATTAAAGTTTGCCAAAAGTTGACTTTTTCAAATTTGATGATTTCTAGAAATTTGATATTTTTTATAAATATTACACCTTAATTGAAGTTGAATGCGAGTTTGCTCAATTTGGAGTTTTTTAAAATTAGTTATGATTTTTTAAAGTTTGATGAATTAATTGAATTATTTAATTAGTTAATTAGGGGGCTTTTAAAAATATGAACCCAAATGAATTCCAAACTTCTTGAAATCACTTCCAAAGTTCAGAGATAATCTAAGGGGGGATTAGCAAGTGTTTGAAAATTTTTTAGAATTTTTAATTAATTAATTTTAATTAAATATTCAATTTGACTTAAAAATTAGATTATTCTTAAACTTGTTATCAAATTATAGTGATTTTAATTTTCATTGATTAAGTGTTGAATTATGGTCAGTTTGAGGAATTATTTATAATTTTTGGATTTAAATTTGATTTGTTGGACTTTCTAGCAAATTTAAAGGTTAATTAGGGGTTTAATCTTAAGAAAATTAATTAAGGGGCTTAATGATCTCAAAATCAGTGAAAGATTTTCTTAAGGATATATATGTCACTATATTTGAATGGTTTAAATTTCAACTCAATAGGAGGTGTATCCTATTTATTATAATTAATTAATTATTAATGAGATTATTTAATTAATGGATTATTAATTGAATTTTTAAATAGAAAAATATTTCAAATTGAATTTTATATATTTTTAATTCTTATTTGATTTTATTTGAATTTATTTAATATTTTTGATATTATTGGAAATTTATTTGAATTGTAATAAATTCTGAGGTATTTATTTAATTAGTGTTTAATTAAAAGTAATTAAGGATTGATCAATCCTTAATGGATTTTAATCTTGCATTTTTTTTATTTTCATTGGTTTTGTGCTTAATTTAGAATTGATTAGAGTTAATCTTGAATTTTAATGAATATTATTTGAATTATTATTATTTTTTTAATCAATGTATTATTAAGGGTTAATTAAAGTTTAATGAAGTTTAGGTTTTGATTTTGATTTTGAAATATTGTAGGTGTGATTTTAGATTGATTTGAAATAATTGTAGTTGACTTTAAATTTGTATGGATTTTATTTAACTTGAGAAAATTTTTGATGTAATTCATTAATAAAGAATTAACTAAATCTAATAGTTGTTTAAAGATCAATTAATATCAAATCATTGTGCATTGGATTAAAAGGTTATGACACTAGTTTTCTATGTTTAGGTTTCATTCCAAAAGGAATGGTATGTAGTTCATCCTAGATTTGAATAAGTTGACTAAGATACAATCCTAATTTTTGTTCCTAAGTGTCACTAGGTTATAGGATTTAAGTCATTGTTCACTAACCCTTTGATACACATGTTACAATCACGCCAAAGCAATCAATCATAAACAGAATAAGGTGTCCTAATGTTCTATGGAATTTTTTATAGCAAACTATTGAAGTTATAGGCCACAACATGACCTATGAACTTAAATATTTAACTATGAGAGATTGGATACATCAAATTGAATTAAGGAGATTTGAGGATGTAAAGAACATCCTTAAACCAATCTTAATTCAATTTGAAGTCAAAATCATACATGGTTTGATACTTATGTAAATAAATCAATGTATCATTGAAAGCTAATCTTTCTCAAATCATGCATAATCACAATCTAAATTTATTTTTAAGTGAAAGAGAACCTCTCACCAATCCCATAGAGCTCTAACATGCAATTATTGGATTTAGGTTGAATTAGTTATGAATTTCCAAAAGCCTAAGTCAAACTTTAACTCAGACTTTTGCAAATTCATAAACTAATAATATATACATCAAATAGGCTCAGAAAAATTAAGGGAGATCAAGCTTAAGCCCTATAATACCTCTACCAAACTTCAGATAAAAAGAGCTTATATATTTTTATTTAAAAATAAAAAATATTTTTTTGAATAATTGAAATAAATAATAAAACATTAATCAAAATAATTTTATTTTATTTTAAAAATAAAGTAGATGAAAATATGAACGAAACAAACCCAAGAACTCTAAAAATGGATAAGAAATGAAATTCTTATGAATTTTTAAAGTTCTAGGGATTTTCTGAATTATTGTTTTAAAGGTTTTAAATAGCCGATCAAACAGCGGTGCTGACCAGACAAGCGTCGGCAATGAGTTTGGCCATGCGAAAGGCGGCAGTCAGCTGAGTCAGCTTACTTATCCAGTGTGGTAGGGTTTTAAGTCGTTGGATGTAACACAGCGCAGATCCAGCGACGGAGACCAAACCAAGGGACCAAACTCGATCCGGAAGGATCTGACAGCTACAATAGCACCTGCGATTTGAATGGACGTTCAGGATCTATCTGGATGAATATCCAAACATCTCGCGGTCTTAAGAAAAAGAAATATCCACAAATTTGACTCAATCGTAGCCTTTGATCTAAAAAGAATAGATCCAACGGCTATGACATTGTCTTCGTCGTCCGTCAACCCGTAAAACCCTAGAGTCATTCTTTGCTTTGTTTTCACAATACAATGAACAAAATGATTTAAAACTTTAGACAGTGGTATAGAAGGATCTAAGGATCGATGGGGAAGTATTTTCCAAGCGTTTGATGCGATATCTATGAAATTATTTAGGAACCTATGTAAATGCTTAGGGTTAAGGTTTTACCGCAATGTAGTTGATGGTTTTGGATGATTCAAGTATTGTTGAGCTTATAGATTAACTATGCTTAGATTTGTAGAAGACTTCAAGTCCGGAGGAAGCTTCTACAGAAAGTTGAAATGCTTTGGATGGAGCTAGCCTCGGTTTGCCCTTGATCTCGTCGCCGGCAATCACCAAATGCCAGGAAATGATCAGGGAAGTGTAGAGGAAGCTCTGAGGATTCAAAATGAACACTCAGAGTGGCTGAAGATGGACTGGAATAGGAGATCCCTTATCATAATCGGTTCCATCTCTTTTTGCCCTATTCAAACAATAGGAGCTCGCTTGGATGGTCTAGATGCTTCAGGTGGACTGCCGGGATCGGGGACAAGTGTCCCTGGTCGTTAAAGCACCAGGGAATGAGCTAGGTAGGTAAGGATGAGTAGTCATCCTTCTCATGTATGGGGGGACCACTAATGTGGTTGGCCGAGCTAGGGGGCATGCCAATATCTTGGAGAGGTTAGGTTGAGTCCCTGGAAGCTTCTAGAGTTGTTTTTGTGAGCTGGACGGGCTTGGGTTTCGGCAAAGGATCGGGGTAGCTAGGTTTGATCGGGTAGAGTCCATTTGAACTCTCATTGACCATTTGACCGGTTAATAGGTCAAGGGTTGCTGAGTTGGAGTCCAAGTAGATTAGGGAAATTGATAAAAGGGTTTGAAAGCAATGCAAAGGCATGGGATAGGGGTTTTGAATAAAAGTTGACTTTATGAGTTCATTCATTGTGTAAGAGTTGACTGTTTGACCAGTCAGCTGGTCAAACAATCAAGTTGAAATTCTAAGTGGGTATTTGAAAGCTATTGGGATTAACTTCAAAGAGTTTGATGGAATGAGTTCAATAATTGAGCAAATGAGTGTACATAGGATAATGTTTGACCATTCAAAGTGAGTTGACTTAGTCAACCCATCCATGATACGACTCATGGGATTTTTGGATAAAGTCAGAATATAGATTGGAGGCATTATAAGAGATCAAGATGATTGATATGATTGAATATGCTGAAGTTGTTTAAATTGACCTGGTTTGACCAGTCATGGGTTTAGTTGACCCAATCAACTGTTGACTAGATTAAGGTGACAAATCAAATCCAATTCACCAGGAGAGGTGTTTAAAGAAGTTTTGTGAAAGTCAGGATTCATTTGAAGTTTGGATTAAAAAAAAAATCAATTGAAATATATGATCAATTGAAACATATGATCAATTGAGCTAACTTTAGCTAGCTCAACTATATCAAATGATCAATCATTGACTGAGAAAGCTAATGATGGGTGATTGAAGTATTGATTGAATGATTGAATACTAGATTGATCAGTTGCATAGATTATAGAGTGAGTGATAGGTTGATTGAATGCAAGCTAAATTGATTGACTTGATTTGAGATAGGGTTTGATTTAAAGCTTAAATTGATCTAAGATCTAGGTTGATCCTAAATTCTAGATAGATCTAGGGTTAGGGTATATCCTAAGGTTTTAAATTTAGGAGAATCCTAGAGTCTAGAAGTCCTAGGGTCTGGAAAAATCATAGGGTCTAGATAAATCTTAGGATTTGGAATATAGGTTAATCTAAGATAAGAGTTGATCCTAGGGCCTGGTTTAACCTGGAGTCTGGGTTGGGTCCTTATGACCTCATACAAAAATGAGGTCAACAACATATATATATATATATATATTCTTGCCTCACTCCACCGACTCTCTCACTTAATTTTTTCCAGGAAGAAATAAAAAATGGAAAAAGAAAGATGAGAGAGAAAAGCCTTTGGTTCATATTTATTAGCCATTCTTATTATAGATTTTATTCTATTCATTATAAGTTACTAATCTTTTACTTTTTGTTTTCAATAATTTTAATTTCTATGAATTGTATTTCTCTTAAATCTATCAAAAATATATTATCTCCCGCTTTCATAAGCTTTCACAATGCAAGTTTGGATATATTATAGATTTGATCATTTTAAATACTTTAATATAATTTTATTGCATTTTAAATGAAGGACGTAATAATATTAGATATATAATTGATAAGTCCATGTGATATCTTACTGATCTACGTGATTCATTGATTGGGAGCCATAGGAGATTAATTGGGAGTTACAAGGAGTTAGAAAGTGGGGGCTTGGACCTTTTGGCTGGTGACTAGAGAGAGATTCGAGGCTTTAAGGATCCTACAGTTCCACCCATGCACCACCATCGATGAACTTTTCTCGACCATCACAGGACCACCGCTCAGCCGTCGATCTCCATCAGACTTCTGCTTAACCATCGTCATACCACCATGTAGCTGTCAACTGTCGCCAAACCACTGCCTCACAGCTGATTTCAACTAGACTTTCACCCAGCTAGTGAACATCACTGGACCACCGACTGACAATCGACCTTCGCAGTACCACCATTTATCCACCGACCATCATTGAACCACCTCCCAATCGCTAACTATGGTCCCTCTGACCTCCATCAACGGTCGACTAGGGGTGCAACCTTGTCAAGTTAACTCATGAGCCGGCTCGGGCTCTACTCGTTAACGAGCTCACAAACTGAGCTTATCAAGTTTTGAGCTCAAGCTTGAATTGGATTTCAAGCTCATTGGCTTATCAAGCTCGAGTTTTAATCTAGATTAATCTCAAATTTATTACTTGTTGAGCATCTTGAGTTGAATCTGAATGGTGGAACTGCATAAGGCGTGATCGTGACAAGGAAAGCGGGCTTAAACGCGAGCCTGGACAAATTGTGAGGGGGGGGGGGGGGGGGGGGGGACTCAAATGGTGGAATCGTAGGGCGGGCTCACACGCTAGCTCAAACAAAAAAGGCGGAGTCACGAGGTGGAATCAAGGGTGAGCCATAGTAGCGTAATCTGAGCTTAAACCGAGTAATCGCTCATCAACTACATTCCCTCCGACCACAGTCACCCATTGACCAAACTCCCTCTAACCATCATCGCCAGCCTACTATTGTCCTACCGATCACCTTCACCCACTGACAAAGGTCCCTCAGACCTCTTATGCCCTTCGACTACGGTCCCTCCGACTATGATCCCTCCGACCCCCGTTGCTTACTGACTACGATCCCTCTGGCCTCTATCGCCCAACGAGTATGGTCCTCTAACCTTCATCGCCCATTGACTATGATCTGTCTGACCTCTATTGCCTGAGCAATGGTCTAACGAAAATCTGGCGAAGGTTCGATGGTGGTCAATAAAAGTGAACTCTTGGATCCTTGATGTAATGGCCTAGAATCAAATTTGAAAAAAAATTAATTATTTATTATTTTAAGAATATACCAGAGCTTTTATAAATCATTAATATAAATAATAAGTAGTGAATGCAACTAAAATCATATACATTAAGATATTTTACTATTTATTCACCTAAAATATTATTTACACTAGATAGGAGATCACTACAATCACTAATCTATCACAAGCTCCTAACTACAAAAGAATAAAGAAAATACATAACCAAAATTTAAAGAAAACTTAAGGATCTCTAATAATCTCACTGCAACTGGTTTATCAATATTATCAATGATATTAATGTATCTATCAATATCATAAGTATTATCAATATATGTATGCATCAATGCATGATTTAGCAATACAGGACATCTAGCTTTAATGTGGAGTTTTTAACATCTTTTACCCCCACTGATTTCTAGTTGGTCATCAGTTATATTAATTATCACTTATCCAATTAATCAATTATCATATTAAATTAATTAATTATCATTATAGGTGGCTTTATTAAATCAATGAAAAGTCATCACTCTCTATCCGTCAGTGTAATCAATCATTTGTTACAGGATACAACTGGGATAACACCATAAATCATCTTTAAAGGAAAGCCCATCGGCCCACCCTCCTACGCAGGCTATTATATTTTAATAATCAACCCATTTTATAATGTTAACAACCAGCCTTTCTTGCTTATATAATTGTGTTTGAGTTAAAAAAGTTAATTTTTGAAAAGTTAATTGCTTTGGGAGATGTTTGAAATTGACATTTGAATTTTAATTATGAAATTAAACATTCATTAGAAATGATATACCTCTTTGAGAGGTGAAATAAGATCTCTTGATGGGTTCATATTTAGAATTGTAATCCTATCCTGAATATCATAGTCAAATTCATAAAAAAAAACTATATATGATCCCGAAAAGTCAAAATGACATTCAATCAAATATTTAGTTACAATGATTATATAATATGAATGTATGAAAAATCCTCGGCGAGCCTGAGTTTACTTCTTAAAATTGTTAGAGTTTCTATGTTATCTTAAAAAATTTTAATTTTGTTAAAGTAGAAAAATTTTGAATCACACCCTCACGTGTCTCTGATCGTTTTAGGCTAAAATAAAATACGATATATAAGAAACAAAGCTAGAAAAATATATCATTTCTACTGCATAATTAATTAAATAAATTAAATAAATTTAATATTTAAATTAAAAGTTTATGTGATAAGTGTCGCTTAATAGTACATCTCAGGGTCTATAAAAAAAAGTAAAGTGGCCGGGTACCCCTAACAATAGCCCGGATTATACTCCCAAGACACAACTGACTTTCAGAGTGGGGTTCTTCTCGATCTTCACTTCTTCGTCCTTCTGTAGTCTCATTGGATTCGTCGGACCTGGATATCCAAGTGAAAATAAACTCCTCCCTGAAGGGATGTTTTATTTTTTCCTTGGATACTTGAAAGTATCATAACCTGAATCTCCAAATGAAGAGGAACTCTCCCCTAAGAGATGCTACCCTTCTCTTTGAATTTCAGGTTAGATAACTATTATCCCATCTCAAAACACTTTTACAACTCTTGATTACAACTCAAATACATCAAATTACATTGAATATTAAAAAGAAAACTAGACTCAATCATAACCTATAAGGTTATCCTAAGAAATTAATATTTAAATAATTACATGTAGTTATAGAATATTAAAATGCTCAAACTAGCCACACTTGGCCATGCTTCTTTTAATTTAAAGGGGGCCTTATGCATGGGCAGAACCTATAAAAAATTTGTTAATGTTAAAGCTTTAGTTCATGCCCCCTTTATTTTAATAACTCTGTATAAGCATGACCACCTGCATAAGATTATGTTAACATTTAAATTGTCTCCAACATAAGGGTAATCTAATGTCCATCATATTAATACATAGATTATATATAATTTAAATAAATAATTACATCAATCAATTATAGCAACCGGCATGCTGTAAAAACTTGAAAAACTCAGCACATAATAGTAGAAAAGTAAATCACCGGCCTAACATAAGACTAGAGTTGGTTATCCTAGCAAACCATCTAAAGTGCGTAGAAAAGGCTGTATGGTTTGGATATGTCATATGTAGGATAATTTGTTAAAGTTGTTTGATGTTCTAGTTGATTGAAAAGCTTAACAGGAAGTTTAGTTAGAGTTTAAATATTAGTGATTTGAAATTAATTTTAAGATGTATTTTAAATTTTAGATGGCTACCACTTTTGTTGCTCATTGGGGCCGTAAAATTTATTTCACCTTCATTGGGGCTAAGCTAATTGCCTCATAAGCCCGGATTACCTAGTTGTAACCGGTATATTTAAGTTGATTTAATTGGTTGAAGCTTGAAGGTAGATAAATTTTAATGAAATTGATTGGTTACTGATTTTAAAGTTGGATTAAATTTTTCTGGAATTTTAAATTAAATATTGAATTTTTTAAATTTTCTAAATTATTTAATATATTAAATTAAAGGGTCAAAATTTAATTTTTAAAATTAGAATGAATTTTGGAGTTATATTAGAGCTTAAGATGCGTAATTAGACTCTAAGTTTGCTAGAATTAGATTTTTCTACTTTTAGTTATGAATTTTTGAAGTTTTGGCTTAAATTTTGACTTAAGGTTGATCAAAAAGTTGACTTTTTAAATTTGAACTATTTCTGATAGATTGATATTTTAAATAAATATTAGACCCTAAATGGAGTCCAATGCCTTTCAATTTACTTAATTTGGAATTTTCTAAAATTAGTTATGATTTTTCAAAGTTTGGATATTTATTTGAATATTTAAAATTATTTAATTAGAAAAGTTTTAATGATTTGAATCCAAATGAACTCCAAACTTCTTGAAATCACATCTAAAGGTCAGAAATAACCTAAGAAGATGTTCTGAAGTGTTTGATATTTTTTTTTTTGAAATTTTTAATTATTTTTGATTAAATAAATTAATTAAATATTAATTTTTATATAAAATTAAATTAATCTTGAAATTAATGTCAAATTAAGGGGCTTTTAATTTTCTCCAATTAAGGGTTTAATTCTGATTAGTTTTTTGAATTAATTATATTTTTGTAACTTAATTTGAATTTATAAACATTTTTAGAAGTTTTAATGCTTAATTTAGGGTTTGATTTTAAATTAATTAAATATTTGGCTAAATGATTTTTAAAATCAGTGGAAAATTTTCTTAAGGCTAGAGATGTCAATATGTTTGAATGTTCAAAATCTCATACCTATTAGATTTAGATTTTATTTTTGAAAATTAATCTAAATTCTCTAGACAATTTCTTAAGTTTTATCCTCAAATGACACTAAATTTTGTTTGATTGCAAATTGAAGTTTCTAACCCTTGAACAAACATGAATATATCACACAAACATCACAATTAAGCCCTAGATCTAAGAGAATCTTAAAATTAGGTGTGTGTGCGTGCATCCTATATATGCAAAGAATAAGAATAACATGAATAATTAATAACTTAATTATTGAACAATTAGGATATAATTGTTCACTAATCATTTCCATCAAATCTATTAATTCAAATGAATCTTTGCTTAAAAATTCAAAGTCTCACTCAAAGCACTCAAAGATTTAATGTATATAATTTGAAATTAAATTAAATTTTAATATATATATATATATATATATATATATATATATATATATATATAATCGAATATAAGCTTTAAATATTATGAATTTAAAATAATATTAAAATATAATTCAAAATAAATTTAGAAAAATCATGAAAAATCAGAGATAATTTAAAATAATTTTTTTCAAAATTTGAAATTATTTGAATTAATATTTAATTAAATATTAATTAAATATCAAATACTTTAAAATTTGACATTATTTAAAATATATTAAATATTTAACTTTAAAATTAATTTTAAATTAAATACTTGAAATTTTAAAAATTTTGAGGTATTATAACACTTTTTTTATTTGATTTGAATCTTTTTTTGAATTTTTAAAATTTTTAGTAATTAAACACATTTAAAATAATTAAAGATAATTAAAATTGAAAAATTTAAATCGAATTAAATGCTCTTGTCGTGGCTGGGGCACATGGTGCTCCCTGGTTTATTGGATTGAACTGCAGCTAATCATTGGCATTGACTGCATTGCCGCATAATCATTATTAATGATTATAACAACGACACGCGCGACGTGGTTTCACTAAACTATGTCAGCGCGTGTGGGGAGCCGTTTGATCATCCATGATTTTGAATGAATGGCTTAAATTGAGCCAAAATAAATGATATCACAATGGATCGATACACACGATCAGATCGACCACAAAATGGCAAAATTTGAACCATTACTCATAAGATTATTGGTCAAGATGTTGCACATCGATGAACTAGCAAAAACTAATGCCCTAAATAAACAAATGGCTCAAACACGAGATCAGTTTGATCATTTCAAACAAAAATTTAAACTTACATTAATATAATGAATTGAAATCGTGGGAAGTAATTTCGTGGCTTTAAATGCGTTGAATATAAAGTTATTTAATCTAGTGTATTCTAGACTATGGTTAGCGATTTTATCTAATATAAATGGTTGTTTTGGCTAATCTTGGGTTGTTTGAGCTTGTAAATTATCCACGCTTATTTCCTTAGTTGAAGTCGTGGCTTGAAATGCTCTAGATCAAAAGATTTCAAGCCTGGATGGATTTGGGTCTCGATTCACAAGAGAACTCACTGGCGACGGCTTTGACTGGATGGATTAGGGTCGGGAAGTGTGGAGGGGATCCTTAAAAGCTCAAATGAATTGAGGTTTTGAGTTGATAGGGAAAAAATAAAAAAATAAAAAAAAATAAAAAAAGAGGTAGCTAAGGGGTTTTGAGGATGTTTGAGTGCATTTAGGGTTTGATTCAAAGTAAGAAAAGCTTAAGGACTAACCTGGTCAAATTAGGTTGACTTGGTCAACCATGTTGACCTAAGGTCTAGCTTTGGGATCAACAAGTTTGGTTTAATATTTGGAGTCTAGTGGAGGTGATTTCATGGATTAGAATGGCCATTTCAATCAAATTGACTATTTAGACCCTTAAGGGGCTATTTGGTCAACCTAGGTTGACTTGGTCAACTAGGTTGACCCAAGGTCTGAGTTTGAGTCCAAAAAGTTTGAAATGATATTTGGGTCTGATAGAGGTGGTCTGAAGGGTCAGAATAGTTATTTGGATCAAAGTGACTATTTAGACCCTTAAAAGACATTTAGTTAACTAGGTTGACTCAGGGCATGGATTTGGGTTGAACAAGTTTGAAATGATGTTTTGAATTGAATGGAAGTGACCCCATGTAATGGTGAGGTCATTTGGATTGAAATGACCATTCAAACCCCTAAGGGGCATTTTGGTCAAAATAGGTTGACTTGATCAACCATGCTTGACCAGGGTCCAAGTCTGAGTCCTATGCACTTCTAATGATGTTTAGGATGCATTGGGAGAGATTTTGAGATTTGATTTAACTGGGCCATATTGAAGTTCTAAGGAAACTTCAATTTTGCCCTTAGGGGTATTTTGGTCATTTTTCTCCTGATTAACTGGGGGTCAAAATGGGTCCACCAAAATGCAGATTAATACTTAAATTATCATAATCAAGGGTTTGGAAATGATCAAAGGCTTTGGAGAAGGCTCCAAGGTCAAATTGCAAAGGGTAGAGGGTCTAGTGGCATAGGCTGTAAATATTTAAAGGTTTTTGCAGCCTTTAGCAATAGATAAAATTTTTGGGACTAGAGGTCTCCGATTAAGCTCAAATTTGTAGGGCAGACCCTAGGGATATGTCTAATCAATATGCAATTGATAGATTATAATTTGGGGGTCATTTAATTGGGGTTTGAAATGTTTAAAAAATTGCTAAAAAAGGCTTTTAGGATAGACTTTTAGCCTTGGATTTTATTCTAGATTTTTAGGTTCGATCTGGATTTTGGATTTGAATGATTAAATTTGAATTATACAAATTAGTTACAACTTTTGGGACTAGAGGTCTCAGATTAAGCTCAAATTTGGATGGTAGACCCTAGGGATATGTCTAATCAATATGCAATTGATAGATTATAATTTGGGAGTCATTTAATTGGGGTTTGAAATGTTTAAAAAATTGATAAAAAAGGCTTTTAGGACATAGACTTTTAGCCTTGGATTTTGTTCTAGATTTTTAGGTTTGATCTGGATTTTGGATTTGAATGATTGAATTTGAATCATACAAATCAGTTATAATCAATTGAATGATTGTTATTGATTGGATAAGGTCAATGCTAAATTGTAGACTGATTTGAAGGCTGGATTAATGTTTAAACTAGAATATAGATTTTGAAACTAGATTAAAGTCTAGATTTTGATTAAATTTAAGTTCTGGATGATTGACAGCTAGGTGCTTCTCAATCATTAGATCAATAGGTAGAGGTCTAGATTGGTTCTGATGACCTCATCCAAAATGACGTTAATAAAATGCCACAATTAAAATGTAGTAGGAAATAATCAATTTTGTTCATTACAAGAAAATCTATGTGATAATCAAAATCATTAAAAATTAAAATGAGATTTGAGTTACTTAGAATAAATAAAAGAAATCTTTGAACAAAATTGACAAATAAAAAAGTCCCGAATAACCTTCTCTCTCTTCCCTTGCTCTTCTTAGACAAGGCACCACACTGAAATTTAGATTTTTCATTTAAAAAAATAATTTTAAAAAAAGATTATTACACTTAAAGTCTCAAAGCTCTCTCTAGTCTCCAGCCAAAGGATTGAAGCCCCCACTTTCATGTGGGAAGAGGGGGTATATTTATAGATTTTTGAGAGTGGCATGCCTCATAAATATGGAGAAGATCTGGCAGACGACCCATATTGATCCCCACAATTATAGAGCATTTGTGAAGAATTTATGTGCCCAAATGATGCCAAAATTAAGCGATCATGGGCTCGTTTGATTTGTCTCACCGAGCCGCTCGATTCAACTATTAGAAAACCATATTTAGATATCATTTGATCATCCAATTTATACTTTAAACTTTCTAAATGTGCTTTGACAGGTTGGTGCTACGTGGGTTCAACGAGAAAGGTGAGAGGGCTTTGGGTTCGATTACCCTCTTGTTAGAAATAGAAGAATTGAAAATCGAAGCGAAGTTTCATATTATTGATTCGGCAACGTCCTTTAATGCACTTCTAGGTAGGCCTTGGATTCATGAATACAGAATGGTTCCATCTACCCTGCATCAATACGTTAAGTACCAATGAGATGGCATTGAACATGTAATTAGGGGTGATTTGCAACCATTCTCAATTCAAAAAATAGGGATCTATGAAGATGCTGCATATTTCATACCGAAAGGGTCCTCCCCTTATTCTAAAGTTGAGATCAAAATTGAGGAACAAGAAAGTGAGCAAAGTTCCAATCAAAATCAAGAATCAAAAGGAAAAGAAAAAGAAAAAGAAAATGAAAAAGATCAAAAGATGCAAGAATCTGATAGTGAAAGCGAGCTCGACATCGTTGTCCTTAGGCCTCCAAACATGTTACCTCAAAGAGGTGGGAGGATGGCTCAAAGGGCACGGGGTCGAGGTCGTGCTTCACTTGAAAAAAGAACAACCTCAGTGTATATTAATCCGGAGTCAAGCTCCGATGAAGAGCTAGAAAAATGGGGGATTGAAATTCCTTTTGGTTATCAAAATAAAAATGTTTCTCCAAAGTTTGATCTCACTTTAGATCAGGATAATGACCCCAAGGTTGATGTCCCAAAGATTGAAAGTGACGATCCTGAATTGGCAATGTATGAAAAGCTTAGTAGGAGATTTGAGGCCCTATCCTTGACCTCGCTGTCGGCTGGCAGAGTTGCAGGGTTATAGATTAAAGAGGCCCCTAACCTAAGCGGTGAGATAAGGAAAGCCCGAAAATTCTTCCCTGGCTCCTCCTCCTCAATGGACGAAGGTGATGTAACCCTCGAGGAGGCAGATTTCAATGAATTAATGGAATTACCTTTCAGTTACTTTCCTGTTTGTGTAAAGAATACTTTTTCTAAAGGTCCCGTACCGTATCGATGAACTAAGGGTCAAGCTAGATACCATGAAAATATTTGGAAAACAAAGATCAATAAAAATTCAACATGTGGTATCGGCTTTGGTACCGTTAGTTCGTTTGATGATGACGAATATTGTTTAATGATAACTTATCATCTTGAATCTCAAAATGTCCCTACTAAAGCTGTCAGTCCCCTTGATGGACTTTGTCTGGAGACTTTAGACGATCCCGATGAGCCTCAAGTTCGGGATGCACCCCCTGAATTTGAGGAAGAGATTAAATCGATGGTTGATGAGCTAAAAGAAATCAACCTAGGAACTGACAACGACCCTCGCCCTACTTTTATAAGTGCTTTATTGAGCGAGGATAAGTCTCAGGATCTGATACAACTCCTTTCTGAGTTTAGGGATTGCTTCGCCTGGACATACAATGAAATGCCAGGTTTGCCCGCCGAGGTAACAGTTCATAAACTTGGAATCCAGCACGATGCCATTCCTGTTAAGCAAGCCCCTAGACGCATGCGTTTAGAGATCGAGCAACAAGTCATTTCTGAAATTAAGAAACTGGCTGAGGCTGGCTTTATTCGAGAAGAACAATAGCCTTCTTTGGTAGCTAGCATCGTGCCGGTTCGAAAGAAAAATGGTCAAATCTGGATTTGTGTCGACTATAGGGATCTGAATAAGGCATGTCCCAAGGATAAATTTCCTCTACCCATACCCGAGCTTATGGTGGACATTGCCTCTTCGCATACTATTTTCTCCTTTATGGATGGCTTCTCTGGTTACAATCAAATGAGGATGGCCCCAAAAGATGAGAGAAACATTGCATTCAGGACCCCTGTAGGCATCTTTTGTTACAAAGTGATGCCCTTTGGCCTTAAAAATGCCGGTGCAACCTACCAGCGGGCCATGACCTACATCTTTGATGACTTAATCCACAATCAAGTCGAGTGCTATATTGATGATCTAGTTGTCAAGAGTAAAGTCAAAGAGGCTCACCTTTATGACTTAAGAGTTATTTTCGAGCAGTTGCGCCGCTACGACCTCAAAATGAATCCCCTAAAGTGTGCTTTCGGAGTCACTTCAGGAAAATTCTTAGGGTTCGTAGTGAGGCACCGTGGGATTGAGATTGATCCTTCAAAAATTGAAGCCATTCTAGATATGCCGCCTCCTACGAGCCTTACCCAACTAAGGTCTCTCCAAGGTAGGTTGGAATATACAAGAAGATTCATATCTAATCTCTCTGGAAGATGTCAACCTTTCTCGGCCCTTGCTAAGAAAGATGCTAAATTCATTTGGAATGAGAAGTGTCAAAGTGCTTTTGACAATATCAAAGAGTACCTTACAAATCCACTAATTTTGGCAGCCCCTGTTCCGGGGAAACCTTTGATCCTCTACACTGCGGCCTTAGATGAGTCTTTAGGTGCCCTGTTAGCACAAGTCAATGACGAAGGAAAGGAGAATGCTCTCTATTACCTTAGTCGAAGGCTTCTTCCTACGGAAATCTGATATCCTTCAATCAAGATGCATTACCTTACTTTAGTTTTTGCAGCCCAAAAACTAAGGCATTATATGCTGTCTCATCCAATCTGTTTGATTTCTAAGGTCAATCCTTTACAATATCTTATGACCCGGCCAACATTGTCAGGACACTTGGCTTGATGGTCCATGATATTGCTTCAATTTGAAATCACATTCGTTCCCCTGCGTGCAGTAAAAGGGTAGGCCGTGGCCGACTTCCTCGCAGCACACCCGCTGCCGGCGGATTCTCCTTTGAATGATGATTTATCGGACGAATAAATCATGAGTTTAAGGGAATCCAATGACCCTATCTGGGAGTTATATTTTGATGGTGCGGTGTCTTCTCGACGGGACAAAACCCAAAAATCTACGATCCCGGGAAAGCTGGCATTGGCCTAATTTTTATAACACTAGGGAAGGGCATGATGCACTTTTTCTACCATTTGTCAGAGCCTTGCACAAATAATGAGGCTGAATATGAGCCTCTGATAACTGGCTTGGAACTTGCAATCTTGATGGAGATTAAAGATATCAAAATCTTTGGTGATTCTCAACTGGTGATCAATCAGGTTGCAGGAACCTATAAGGTCTTGAATCCTAATCTCCTAAAATACCACCAGTATACCAGTCACCTACTCGAGTAGATCTCTATCGTAACTTTGTATAGGGTTCCTCGTGGAAGCAATTCTGCGGCGGATGCCCTGGCAAAGCTTGCAAAGGAATTTGCATGCCCGGAAGAAGATTCAATTCCTATAGAGATTCAAGGTCGTCAGGTCCTATCCCCAATAGATCTAGAGTACATCAACAGACAGCCTCCTCAAGTCCTTTCTGCCTCTTCAGAAATTGAGAAAGAGGGCGATTGGAGATAAACCTTAATCGACTATCTCCAAGGAGGCAAGCTCCCCCAGGACAAGTCCCTCGCTAACCAGATCAAGAAACGTGCCCTATCCTACACTTTTGTCAACAATGCGCTATACTGCCACTCGTTCGATCAGATGTGGCTACGTTGTTTAGACAAGCAGGAAGCCCTGAAGATCATTAATGAGGTCCATTCTGGACTATGCGGTGCCCATCAATTGGGTCCAAAAATGAAGTTGAAAATTAAAAGACTTGGATACTATTGGCCTACGATGATTGACGATTGCATGAATGTTGCAAATCGTTATCATTAATGCCAGGTTCATGGTGTGGTCTTACATCAGCCGCCTAATATATTGCACCCCACGATAGCTTCGTGGCCCTTCGAAAGTTGGGGCACGGATATTATCGGGCTGATTGACCCTCCTTCTTCAAAGGGTCATCGCTTTATACTAGTTGCGACTGATTATTTTTCAAAATGGGCAGAAGCGATTCCCCTACGAAATGTAACATCACACCATGTCCTAAATTTTTTTCGTGACCATATCATATACCGATTCGGCGTGCCCTGTAGAATTATATCTGATAATGGGTCCGCATTCAAGTCTACAAAAATCAATAATTTTGTAAGGCGCCATAACATTGATTGGAGATACTCAACAATCTATTACCCCCGGGCTAATGGGTTGGCTGAGGCTTTCAATAAGACTTTGGTGCAAATTATTAAAAAGACCCTTGATGATAATAAGCGCCAATGAGATGAGAGGTTGGTGGAAGCTCTGTGGGCCTATCGGACCACTTATAGAACCCCGACCCATTCCACACCATTTGCACTAGTGTTGGGTCTGAGGCTGTACTCCCTTTAGAAGTGCAAATTCCCTCGCTCAGAATTTCTATTCAAAATCAAATTACAACTGAGCAGAATGCACAACTCCGACTTGAAGAGCTTGAAGGCCTCGAGGAACATCGTCTCTAAGCTCAACAAAATTTAGAGTTATATAAGGCCCGAATGGTTCAAGCCCATCATAAGTTAGTGCGACCTAGAACCTTCCAAGTAGGAGACTTGGTCTTGGTTCTTAGGAGGCCTATCTTAGCCCACCGAAAGATCGGTGGGAAGTTTGAGCCAACCTGGGAAGGACCCTTCATAGTAGAAACGGCCTACGAAGGAGGCTCGTATCAGCTAGTGGATTGTAAGGGAAACCACCCGATATTACCTGTTAACGAGCATTTCCTTAAGAAGTACTATGCTTGATGTAGCTCGGACCCAATCAATAAAATATATGCCAGTTTGAATCAAGTGTGTTTTATGTGTATATATCTTTCAAATTTTACGCTTGCTCGCCTTCTCCTTTAGGATAGGATCCCTCCTTTCCTTAGGATCACGTCCACTAGTGGTGGATAACGCCCTTTATGGCACCATCCTAGTTTTAATCCTGTTTCGATCCTTTGTGTGGAGCAAGCTTCCTCCCAACATGATCGTCCACTAGTGGTGGATAACGCCATTTGTGGCACCATCCTAGTTTTAATCCTGTTTCGATCCTCTGTGTGGAGCAAGCTTTCTCCCCACATGATCATCCACTAGTGGTGGATAACACCCTTTGTGGCACCATCCTAATTTTAATCCAGTTTTAATCCTCTGTGTGGAGCAAGCTTCCTCCCCACATGATCATCCATTAGTGGTGGATAACGCCCTTTGTGGCACCATCCTAGTTTTAATCCAGTTTAGATTCTCTGTATGGAGCAAGCTTCCTCCCCACATGATCATCCACTAGTGGTGGATAACGCCCTTTGTGGCACCATACTAGTTTTAATCCTTTTTCGATCCTCTGTGTGGAGCAAGCTTCCTCCCCACATGATCATCCACTAGTGGTGGATAATGCCCTTTGTGGCACCATCTTAGTTTCAATCCAGTTTTGATCCTCTGTGTGGAGCAAGCTTCCTCCCCACATGATCATCCGCTAGTGGTGGATAATGCCCTTTGTGGCACTATCCTAGTTTTAATCCAGTTTAGATCCTCTGTGTGGAGCAAGCTTCCTCCCCACATGATCATCCACTAGTGGTGGATAACGCCCTTTGTGGCACCATCCTAATTTCAATCTAGTTTAGATCCTCTGTGTGGATCAAGCTTCCTCCCCACATGATCATCCGCTAGTGGTGGATAACGCCCTTTGTGGCACCATCCTAGTTCCAATCCAATTTTTATCCTCTGTGTGGAGCAAGCTTCCTCTCCACATGATCATCCGCTAGTGGTGGATAACGCCCTTTGTGGCACCATCCTAGTTCTACCTTCTCTTCTCTTCCTTTAAGATAGGTGCTGCCTTTCCTTAGGATTAGAGTCACTAGTGGTGGAGAAGCCCTCCGTGGCACCATCCTAGTTCTACCTTCTACCTGGTCCTCTAAGGTTAAGGTTTCCCTCCTTTCCTTAGGATTAGAACTCAAAGCTTGACTTTTTAATTCGGTCAACACCAATATGTGGAAAAGAACTTCATTCTATTACACATATTGGGGGTCCATTTGTTGACCTCATTTTTGTATGAGGTCATTAGAGCCTAATCCAGACTTCAAATTAATCATGAACTTAAGTCAATCCAAACCTTGATTTAGTCAAACCTCAATCAAAATCCAGACTCCAGCCTAGTCCAGGATTCAAACTCTAGTTCAAATCTTGATCCTGCCTTTAATCTAGCTCAAATTACTTTCAAAGACTTATGATCACTCCAAATGATCATAAACGATTAAGATGATTCAAATCCAGATATTCAAACCTAAAATCTATATCAAATCCAGATTTCCAAATCCAAAACTCAAAGCTAAAGGCCTATGTCCTAAAAGCCTTTTCCAGGGAACTTTCAAATATTTTAAATCCCAGTCAAATGACCTCCGATTCATGACCTGTCAGTTGCATACTGATGTGATATGCCTCTAGAGGCAACCCTCCAAATTTGAGCCCATTTTGGGGTCTCTAACCCTAGAAACTAAATTTAAATCCAAACGCTGTTAAACCTTCAAATATTTACGGCCCATGCACTGGACCCATTATCTTGGGAAATTTGACCTTGGAGTTTCCCCCAAACCCTCTAATCACCTCCAGACCCTTGATATTGATGTATTTAACATTAATCTACATCTTTTTGGACCCACCTCGACCCAGGGTTCATTATAGGTCAAAATGACCAAAATGCCCTTTAATGGAGTTTTTGGACTTTTGACCAAAATTTAACATCGTTCAACATTTTTAACCTTTGAAACCCCTATCAATGAATTTCTTATGATATTTGAGACCCATTGAAATCAAACCCACTCCTTGGTTTGACTTGTTTGACCAAGTCAACTATGGTTGACCGAATCCACCTTTAACCCAACCATGGTCATTTTCAACATTTGAATCCATCTCAAACCAATCTAATGCTTCAAAATCATTTGTTTGGACACTCATGACATGTCCAAAGACTTCTAAGTCAATCCTCCCTAGGTTTGACTTGGTTAACCCATTTGGAGGGGTCAAAACCTCTCCAATTTCATGTGTTCACTCAAAGCTTCAACACCATGGCCCCATATCCCTTAATATTGACTCCTACAGTACATTTGACTCCTCCCATGCACATCCTAGTCATCATTGACTAGTCAACAAGTCAATGGGTCAAAACCTTTGAGATGAGACCAAACCATGGCCCTTTGACCTTGCCACACATGCAAACCCATTCTCCAACTCAAAACCTATTTAGGCTAATGGAAATTAGCTTTTTCCCTTCCTAATTGACCTCTAATCCAGCCCTATTAACCAAGCCATGGCTTGGTTTAGCCAAATGGAGAAAAAGGGGTGTGGTCCCCCCCTCTTGGCTCAAGGCAATCCCCCTCAATCCACCAGCCTTTTCCTAGTTTTGGGCTGCTCATGGGACACTTGGCAAGCATACAAGGCACCCATGATGAGATCCAAGCCATCCATTTCAAAGCTTGAGGGTTAGGTGTGGAGAACTAGCCCTAATCCCTCATATTGCTCATTTTTTACTTAAGTCCCAAACTCCAGCATCCCCAAGGCTCTCCAGCAGCTTCCCAAATCCTCCAGCACCTCCCAAGGCCATTCCAATACTTCCCCCACCATTTCCACCACTAAAATCACCATTTTAGTGGAAAAGGAGAGGAAAAAGAGAGAAACACCATCTCTCTTCGATATCTCATGATCCAGCTATCAAAATCTTCCAGGGTCTTCTGCAAACTTGAGCGTGGATAAACTACAAGTTCAGAGAGCCCAAGAATGTGAAAATCCACCGGGTAGATTGTATGATATCTCCACTTTTAGTTAAAACTTCAATTTGAAACTATAGGAATTTTTAATGCATGGAGCCTCCAAACTCCAGGCATTGCAAGATCACGTTGCCCTCTAGCTACAGTACAAATTTCATCGAATTTTGTTGAGTATTTTGGGAGATATGGGCATTTAAAGATTTCAAACTCTGAGCACGATCGGACGGCCCAGAAATGGCCGCGTGGCCAAGCCTGACCGCGCACCTTCTCCAGGATTCGAGCGCGGGTCTGCTTAGACCGCAGGATGCCACGTAGCTCAATCGGAGCCGTTGGATCATCCCGCGGTCGAACCAACGGTCGGATCTCCGATTTGACGTGATTAAGTGGTTGGCCCTAAGGCCGACACGTGGCTGGGACGCGACGCCGCACCGCCGTACGACCCAATGATTGGTACGGCGGCGGCGGCGCCCGATTTGACCATTAATGGTCTTAAAAATTTTAAAAAATGCCTAGAAACTTCCAAAATTCACAGAAAATTCATTTTTTCACCAAATTTAATGTTTTTAGTATCGTTGGAAAGGTAATTGAATGTAGAATTTATTAAAATTAAATTTGAGTTGTTTTGAGCCCTGGATTGGGAGAAATTTGTAATTATTTAATTTTCATTTTTCTTAATTTTCTTGCAATCCAGGGATCAAATGGATCCCAAATTTTGGTGGAATGTTCCTGAGCATCTTAGGCATATCCTGTAATTTTTTTAGGGTCAGATGCTCTGTGGTTTTCTATGATGTGAATTTTTAAGGTTATGGGTCAATTTTGGACCCAAAATTTGAAAATTTATAACTCCAGTTCCCTGAAGAATTAGGCTGCATAACTTCTGTGGTGTGATTCCATATGTGTAAGGGTTAGCCACACCAAATTTCAAGCCCATTTGAACAGTATGGACACCTAGGTAAAATATTTAAAGAAAAGTCTAAAAAACTTTGGAAATTCCTAAAGAATTGTGCACACACCCAATAGGGGTGAAATTTGAACACAGTAAACTTAGTGACACCCTAAAACTTAGGTTCAAATTTCACTGAATTTGGAGATCATTAGGTCAGAAAATTAACCATCTAAAGTTTCAACCCTTTTAAGGACCCAGAAAATTCAAAAAATGTAATAAATCTAAATTAACTCCAAAATTATAAATAATATCTCAAACTGACCAAAACTTATTCCTCTACCTAGGAAAAATAAAATCCCCTTGACTGGACTCCTAATTTAATTTTAATTTGACTTTTAATGAAAATCAATAATTAATTAAATTAATTAATTAAAAATTATTAAAAATCCAAAATAATTTCTAAACACTTGGAAATGCTTCCATGGGTCATCTCTAACATTTGGGAGTGATTCCATGCAGTTTGGGATGAGTTTGGATCAAAATGATCAAAACCTTCCTAATTAGGCAATTTTAAAAATTCAAACAATTAAGGAAACTTTGAAAATTCATAACTAATTACAGAAAAATCCAAATTGAGAAAACTTAGTGTCAATCAACTCCAATTAAGGTCTAGTATTTTCTAAAAATGTCAAACCTCCAAAATCTGGTCAAAGTCAAAAAGTCAACTTTTCGGTCAACTGTAGTTCAAATCTAGGCCCGAACTTCAAAAAATCATAACTTTTCATAGAAAACTCCAAATTGAGCGTGCTAATAGTCTAACAACTCATCATAAGGTCTAATATTTATTAAAAATTTGAAACTTGCAAAATTAATTTTAATTTAAAAAGTTAACTTTTGACCCCCTTAATTAACATAATTAAATAATTCCAATAAAATCTAAAAATCCAATAATTCATTATAATTTCAGAAAACTTTGATTTGATTAATAAAATATTCAACCAACACTCAAATACATAACAACTACTCCAAAGATGAAGTTTATTGGCTGGACTACTCCGGGCTGAGGAGCTAAGTGTCCTAAGGAGGCTTGGTTCCTCGAGCCTGGTGGCATAATGCCACGAATGAATTCAATGGAGTGTTAAACATCAAAATTAAGTTACTTTTAATTACTTAACCAATTTAAAACCCTTAATTCAACTACATCAGCAAGGTTTTTAGGATGAACTACTCCGAGCTGCGGGGCTAAGTGTCCTAAGGAGGCCTGGTTCCTCGAGCCTGGTGGCACAATGCACGAACCTGTTGATGGAAAATATAAAATAATTTAAATTTTAAAATCAATAATTAATTAAATTAATTGATATTAATTGATCCTTAATTTTCAACAAACTAAATCAACTTAATCAACCCCGATTACTACTGGGTAACCCAGGCCTACGAGGCTATTAACTTAGCCCCAAGGAAGGTGAAATAAACTTCACGGCTTCAGTGAGCAACAAAGGTAGAAATCATTTAATAATTAAAATATATTTAAATCAAACTTTAACTCATTAATACTTAAACTCGAACATAAAATTCCCTTTTAGCATTTAACAAACTCAAATATTAAACAACTTCAAACAAATTACCCATCCAAGGATCTACCCCAGCCACACGACCTACTACACACACTTTAGATGGTTTGTTAGGACAACCAACTCTAGATCTAGGCTAGGTCGATGTTTACTTTTCCGCTGTGTGCCGGGTTTTCGAATTTTTATAGCATGTTGTGATTGAAATTGATTGATGTGTTTGTTTACTTTTACTACACTCTGTGGATTGATGTGATGGGCGACTAGATTACCCTTAGGTTAGGAACGATCTGGATGCTCACTGGATTTTATGCAGGTGGCCACGCTCATGCAGGGCAATAAAGGGGGGCTAAATAAATAATAAATATAAATACTACAGGTGCTTCAGCTGCTTAGCCCCCAAATAAAAAAGAGCGTGGCCAAGTGTGTTTACTTTTCTATACGTATATACAAATAACTGCTTGGGATGTATTTTAATATTTAAATGTTTAGGATAACCTTACAGGATCGAGTCTAGAATTTTTATTTTTACATTCATGTAATTTATTTGAGTATTGAGTTGTGAAAGTGGCACTTTGAGTTTGTGATACATAGATCCAAAGGTTGGATTCCAAAGAGAAAAGGATACCCCTATGGGGGATAGTCCTTATCCATTTGGAACTCCAAATTTGGATTATTTTACTATCTAACGTGGAAAGAGTAACCTTCCCCTCAAAGGAAGAGTTCTCTTTTTCATTTGGCTTTTCGATCATGAAGAATCTAAGGAGCTCAAGGAGGAGAAGACCTAGGAGTTGAAGACAGAGAGTATCCCACTCAAAGTCACTTGCGTCTGTATTAGGGTTAGAATCTGGGTTGTTGTCGGTGGTGCCCGACCACTTTTAATTTATGTAAATCTGAGTTGTAATAAGCAAAGCAATTTACCTATGGACATTTATTTAATTAGTTTGATTATTTAATGTGTTTTAATTTGATTTGATTACGTATAGGGCTGCCTGCTTTTCTTAGTTCTTTGGCGCTTGCATGTCATTTTTGTTTTAGCCTGGAATTTGCTAAGCTCTTTAAGGACTAAAAAATTTTTTTACTCATAACTAATATTTAAAATTTTAAGATTTAAATAACATAAAAACTTAACGATCTAGGGAATAGCCGGAATCGTCCGGTGTCGCATGCATATTACTGCATCTCTCTCCCTCCTTGCTATAAGACACTTTCCCGCCTGCGGGTAGAGTCCAGATAATCCGACCTATAAGGATGAGGTGCTGGATCTGGGGAAGTCTAGTCTTTTCAAAAAAATTATTTTATAAGCCTTTTTTAAAATCTCATGCATACCTGATTTGGAGATTTTAACCAGTATGTATCGCATTAGAAACTAATTAAATTAAAATTTTAATTACATTTTAGTCTAAGCATTTCACGCAACATAAGTCAAGGGGTCAATTAGGAATCTGCTCTAGATGTCGACCCCAACTTCTTAAACTAATCTTAAATAACGTCCCTGATCACTCTGCATCAAAAGACTAGACTCATTATTTTGAAGCGTTTAGGTGGTTTAGCTGGCTCCCCAATCTAGGCCGGTATAAGCCCAAATTTTGCACTGCATTAGTTAGGTTCGGATCACTGTGGTCCAGTATCCAAATTTAGATTTAGGATCTAGGGCATGTCTCTTTTTGAATCATAAGACCCCAACCTCCGGGAATATAATCCCAAATTTCTAATAAAATACTCAACTCGAATTAAACATTCTTTCAATCCAAAATTTAAAGCCCAACACTTAGCTTAGGTCGGGGCACTTCTGAATTGTTTCAGAATCTCAAAGTGTCTCCTACCCTTCCTCATTTGATTCCAAAATAAGTGTTCAATCTTGTTTCAATCCCATTTGAAATTCAAATTTTATCTCTTTGATATCATTCCCAAAAAATCTCTAAACGAAATTTCTGCCATTATTTTAATCAAAAGTTTTCGTAGGGGACTCCGGTCTCCCACGATGTAATTAACTATGAGGGATTGTACTCGTAGGAGATTTAGAACCCACAACTAATTTTTAAAATTGATTTTCAAAATTCAATTAGTCTTCATTGGAAAAATTAAATTACTAATGATCATTACGTTATGTTCGAACGATCATTTACAAATGGTATCTTCTCCCTTCAAGGAGATGTATCTTTTGTTAAAATGAATTCGAATATAAAATTCACGATCGCTCCTCTTAATTATCATAGACCGATATTTGATTGAACTTTATTTTGACCCTTCGAGGCCATGTGAGGTCCTCTCTTGAACCCGGTTACGATATTCAAGATGAGATTCTTAATTCTAAATCTGAACATCATCCTAAAATTTTATTTTTACCTCCCGAGGTGGTATAATATTTTTGATGGGACGTTTGATTTTAGAATTAAATTTTAATTTCAATTCTGAATTTCCCAAAGAAGACTAAATTTTTCAAAACCCGCTTTCAAACCACCAACAGCAGTATGAGGCAGAATTCACTATTTTAGCCAAATATATTCCATAACTGATTAACACTGCTATAGAGAAGTGTTACAGATTTATAAGAGAACTTCAAGATAGTCTGAGATAACTATTGGTATCATTTTATATTTCTTATTTCTCTAAGGTTGTGGAGAGATCTCGGTTGATAAAGAATGATTTGATAGCTACTCGACAATGGTGGACTTCTAGTAAGAAGATGTTTAGCAGATTATTTTTTTGTGAAGAAATAAGAAAGTTGATAGTTTGTGTTTGTAATAGCTCCAAGTAGGGGCAATATTGTTAGTTTTAGAAGTTTTATCAGTGGGCCACCTATGTACTATAGTTGTGGCAAACATCACTTTGATCAGTGCTACATAGTTATTGGCCAGTGTTTAAGATGTGGACAAGTGGGACACAGGATAGCTGAGTGTCCACAGTCAAAATTTGATCGATAATCTAAGTGAAAATCTGAGAGTTTTGCTAAACTAGCAGGAAGACCAAATGCAGTTCCACTTTGTACATTTTTGTAGGAATTATTTGGCAGAGGCAGTGGGTTTGGTTCTATAATAAGCTCAGTAGCAAGTAGACCGATTGGTTAGAGAGAACCTAGTGGTTCTGATGCTCCAGCACTAGTTCATCCACGTGTGTATAGTTTAGCTCAATAGGACGCTTGAGATGCCTTAGATATTTTGACATGTATGGTTTACATTTCTGAGTACTCATGTCATATTTTATTTTATTTTGAAGCCGGTCATTCATTTATTTCTGAGCATTTCTTCAATTTATTGCACAGTTGCACTCACCTTCAGTTTACTTCCTATTTCTCTTTCTGTTACTTTACCAACTAGAGATAATATGAGAGCAAGTAGGGTCTAATTTTTTGATATTGAGATTTATGACAGGAAGTGGAAGTCCAATTTGATTTTATTACCCGTTTTTGTATTTGATGTCATTTTGGATATGAATTGGTTGTGTCGGCATGAAGCTCAAATTGATTTCTTAAAGAAGCGAGTTACTTTATTTTATGTAGTGAGAGTTGTGTATTTTAGGGAGTTTAAGGTGTTTTATCTTGTCTGATTTTTATTATGAAAGTAGATAGATTGTGAAAGAAGTATTGCATGATATTTCTGGCATTAATCCTGGATAAGAGTATAAATTTTGGTCCTCTTTTTGATGTACCGATAATATGAAAATTTTTTGATGTGTTTTCTGAGAAGTTTGTCAATTTGCCTTCAGATAGAGACATAAAGTTTTGTATTGATGTATTTGTGGGTATGACCCAATTTCTAAGGCTCTATATAAGATGGCACCTAAAGAGCTTCAAGAGTTAAAGACTTAACTTTAGGAGTTTATTCATCGAGGATTCTTCCATCCTAGAGCGACTTCATGAGGAGCACCCGTTCTATTTGTGAAAAAAGTATGATATAATATGTATCTATATTGACTAGAGGGATTTGAATAAAGTTACTATTAAGAATAAACATCTTCTACAACAAATTGATGATCAATTTGATCTGCTTATCGCATCTTCTATATTTTTGAAGATTGATCTATGATCTGGATATTATCAAGTGCACGTGAGAGAGTCTGATGTGATGAAGACTACATATAATATTAGATATAGACATTATGAGTTTTTAGTCAGGCTATTTAGGGTGATGAATTGTAATAACCCGTATGTTGACTTTGCCAAATATTTTTTTCCTGGAGTCAATATGAGTCCAAATCACAAACCGTCTTCACCATAGCTTTGAGATTATAGTATTTTATTTACATAATTTTTTTGGTAATTTATGGGCACCGGTGAAAATGTAATACCACGTAATTTGACTTTGCCAATTTTTCTCTGGAGTCATTATAACTCTAAATTATAATCCGTCTTTGCCATAGTATTTTGATTGTAATATTTTACTTACATGAATTTTTTCGTAATTTTTGGGCACCGGTGAAAATCCTTAAGGAATTTATACCTCTCGGTACAAATAAGAATTTTGAGACCGTCAGGTGTCCGTATTGCAAACCAAATTTATCAATATTTTTTAAATAATATGTTTTATTTTATGGATATTTTTCTGTAATTTTTAAAGTCCTAAAATGATTTATTTAAATTTTCTATTAAAAAAATTAATTAAATTAATAATATAATATTAAAAAATTATTTTATCAAAAATATCTTAAGTCACTAAGTTTTATAAAACGTATTACTAATCATTTTCGGCAAACAAAGAAGCTCTTATGCAAAATGTGAGAGAAATGAGAGGAAAGAGAAAGAAGAAATTGAGATTTGGAGGCTGCGGTATGATTTTTGTCCATCGGGCCAGTTCGGATAATTGCTCGTCTCGCTGTAAGAAACCTTTACCCTATTTTTGATTTCAAAGATTTTGTATTTTTGATATTTTTCTGCTCAAATTTGTATTTCTGTTATCGAAAAACATATGTAACTTTATATTGGCAAAACTTTCACCGCGTAACTTTTTATATGTTATAAAGATCATGATTATAAGTATTTTGAATATTTATTTGAGATTTTTCACTGGGTGATTTTAAAAATATAAAGGTTTTTGTCTATCTAAAAATTTATTTTGATATCTAGAAATAGTGGTGCAGTACAATAAAAATCTTAAAACATCATTTTACACAATCTCTGATAATTTGGTAATTTTTTGAAAATGTATATTTTTGCCTAATAGGATTCTTTGTTATCTACCGTTATGACATTTTGACATCTTCTTAATTAAGCTCCATTTTGCATTATTTGTTACTATATATCAGAAATGAATGTAAAATATATGATTAAAATTACTGTTATAGTACTGTGATACTACTATGTATATAAAAGATAAGTAAAGACTGGTTGATCCGTTAGTTGGAGACTGATTGACCTGTATAGGATAGTGGGCCGACGGGCTTTCTTTTAAATACTGTGGTTTGGTGTTATCCTCTACTGATTCACATGATACACTGGTTGGGAGCTATAAGAAGATTATTACTGTGTCGACATGCAAAGAGTGACGACTCTTTTTACTGAGCTAATGATTTAATAACACTGAAAAATACCGTGATAGCTAGGACTTCTTACTTGTTTAGTGTGACTATTGAAATGCATATTTTAAGGCATTATTATTATTAGATGGATTTGTTGTTCTTGTACGAATTTATTAGTATTGCATTATTCTACTGCTCCTACCACTAAATTATTACTATTACTGATATAGATACAAATATTATTTGATACTACTGATTCACTATACAGATACTTAGCATATAATATATTGAGCACATGATATATAGAATTTATTAAGCATGTGATTGAGATATTGAGATTGAGAATGAGATATTAATTTAATGCTGGATAGCATGTGAACACTCTTATATAATTTTGTTATATTGATTTGATTTCAACTGACTTTACTGATAATTTGGTTCAATGCTTTATCCGATTTCTTAACTTATTAGTATTATGAATACGATGATTATTTTATAAATTAAATACTCATACTGATTTACTGCTTTATTAGCTTCTGTACTTAGTATTTTACTGTTTATACATTTTACGGCTACTACATATGAGTTTTACTTATTCTGCACTGATTCAATGATCGTATGATTGTAAATGTTATGATTTGACTATTGACATGCATATTGCTTCTTTGTTGTGCTTTGAATTCAGTTGTAGGTTATGGTGACCTATTGGGCTGTTTAAGCTCATTATATGTGATTAAATGATTTCAGGTTAGGGCAAGGGAGCAGGAGTGTGAGGCTGGTCAGGATTCTTCAGGTTCTATTTCCTTTTGTTTTAGCTATTTTTGTACTCAGGACAAAGTAGTTATGATTTGATTGTGTAGATTCTGAGTAGTGTATATAATTTTTTTGGTATTGAATATAGATGTATATATTGATGTTTTGAATTATAGAATTACTTCCACTGTTTATTTTTGATAGATGATATTATATAGCTCTCGTTGAATAAAGATTAAAAGAATAATTCTTCCAATTTAGATTCTGGGGCATCATAGAAAATTCTTTAGAAATTGATACCTATTAGTAAAAGTGAAGATTTTGGGATCGTTATGTGTCTATTTTATAAACTGATTTCATCGATATTTTCTAAATAAAATGATTTATTTTATGAAAATTTTTTATAAATTTTAAAATCCCAAATTGATTTATATGAATTTTTTATTAAAAATTAATAAAATTAAATAATTATATTTATATTATATTAATATTTTATTAAAAATATCTTAAGGCATTACTTAACTTTATTAATCCCATTTTTCTTTCTTCATTTCAACAAATAGAGGATGTTAAGGGGAAATTAAGAGAGAAAGTGAGGAGAGAGAAAATAAAACTTGAGATTTGGAGGTCATGAAGTGATTTTTATCCATCGGGCCAGTTAGGAAGTTCACTCATCTCATTGTAAGTAACCTTTATCCTATTTTTAATTTCAAAGATTTTATATTTTTGATATTTTTTCGATCAAATTTGTATTTCTGCTATAAAAAATAAAAATAATTTTGTTTTGATAAAACTTTTATCATGTAACTTTTTATATATTATAAAGATTGAGATTATGAACATTTTGAGTATTTATTTGATATTTTTCACCAGGGGATTTTGAAAATAAAATAATTTTTACTCACTTAGAAATTTATTTTGACATCTAAAAATAGTGATTCAGTTCAACTAAAGCTTTAGAATATTATTTTATGCAATATTTGATAATTTAGTTAAATTCTAAAAATATGAATTTTTGCTGAGTATGATTTGTGTTGTTTACTGTTAAGACATTTTACTATTTTTTTAATTAAGCTCAATTTTATTTTATTTGCTGTAATGTATTGAAAATGAATGTGGATATGTGATTGAGATTAATGTTATAGTACTGTGATAATAATGTGTGTAAAATATAAATAAAGACTGGTTGACCCATTGGTTGGTGACTGATTGACCTGTAATTTGTTGTCTACTTATAAGATGGTGGGCCGATGGACTTTTCTTTAAATACTTTGGTTTGATGTTATCATTTACTGATTCACGTGATATATTGATTGGGAGTTATAAGGAGATGATTACTATGCCGACGGACAAAGAATGACAACCTGTCTACTAAGCTAACGGTTTACTAATATTGTTATAATACTGAAAAATACCATGATTGCCAGGACTTCTTACTTGTTTAATGTAACTGCTGAAATATATGTTCTTAAGGTATTATTTTATTGTTGTATAAATTTATTATTACTGTACAGATTTACTGTTATTATATTATTCTGCTGCTCCTGCCACTAGATTGTTATTATTATCAATATAGATATTGATACTATTTAATACTATTAATTCAGTGTATTGATACGAAGCATGTGATATATTAAGCACGTGATATAGAATACCTGAATAGTATGGGTGTATTATTATAGGATTTTACTTCATTGATATGATTTTGATAGTATTTACCAATGTTTTGATTTGATTCTTTATACAATTTTTATATTGATTGGTATTACGGATATGATGATTACTTTATAGATTTGATACTCATATTAATTTACTATTTTACTGGCTTTCGAACCGTATTATTTTACTATTTACAAATTCTATTATTGCTACATATAAATTTTACTATTTATGCACTGATTCAATAATTATATAAATATAACTGCTATGATTTGACTGTTAACATGCATATTGCTCATTTACCGTACTTTAAATTTAGTTATAGGTTTTTGTGACCTACCAGACTTTTTAACTCATTATATTTGGTTAAATAATTTTAGGTCAGGATAGGAGAGCAGGAGTGTAAGGCTTGTCAGGATTCCTTCAGTTTTATGTTCTTTTTATTTTAGCTATTCTTTTGTACTTAGGATAAAGTTATTATAATATGATTATGTATATCTTGAGTAGTATACATGACTTTTGAGAATATATTTTTACTATTTATTACTAATATGTGATATTAGATAGCTCTGGTTGTTATTTATTAAAATATAAAAGAATAATTCTTTCAAATTAGATTCTAGGACATCACATGAATGCACCAGCCATCTTCATGGATTTGATGAATAGACTATTCAAAGATTTTTTGGATCTGTTTGTTATTATTTTTATAAATGATATTTTGATTTATTTTGCTTCTGAAGAAGATCATGCCAAACATCTGAGGATTATTTTTTGAGGCTTTAAGGCAGCATCAGCTATATGCAAAATTTTACAAATGTGAGTTATAGCTAAGGAGAATTTCTTTTTTAGGGCACATGGTGAGTAGTGCAGGTATTTTTATAGAACCCCAAAAAGTTCAGATAGATATTGATTGGTCGAGACCTATTACTGTATTTGAGGTACAAAATTTCTTGGGTTGGCTAGATATTACAGGAAGTTTGTGAAAGGGTTTTCTCAGATTTTTACACCTCTGATAAGAATGACTATAAAGCAATAGCTTTTATCTGGAACCAGTATATGAGGCTAGTTTTCAAAGACTGAATAATTGTTTGACTTCTACTCCAGCTTTGGCTCTTCCATTTGATACAAAAGGTTTTTAGGTATTCAATGATGCTTCATTGAGAGGTATAGGATGTGCTCTGATACAACATGAAAATGTGATAACTTATGCTTCTAGATAGTTAAAGCCATATGAAAGAAACTATCTAACACATAATCTGGAACTTGCTACTTTTATTTTTACTTTGAAGATCTAGAGACACTACATGTGCAGTGTTAAGTGTGAGATTTTCACTAATCATTAGAGTATGAAGTACATATTCACTCAGAAGAATTTAAATCTGAGGCAAAGGAAATTACTTAAATTTATTAAAGACTATGATATGATTATTCAATATTAGCTTGGTAAGGCTAATGTAATAGTAGACGCACTAAGAAAGAAATCTTCTGCATTATCATATGTTCAACTTACTTCTGATAAATTCCTGATACAGGATATGGAGTGATTATAATTGTTGGTGATTTCATCTACTAAGTGGGATTATGTTATATTAGCTCTGATGATTATTTGGCATTATTTGCAAGAAAGAATTCATGAATCTCATAAAATAGATAAAAAATATCTGAAATTGATTTATCTGATCAAAGATGGTAAGAAGTTTGAATTGCAAGTATATGATTCTGGTATTATTTTCTGTAAGAACAAGCTTTGGGTTCCTAGTTTTGGAGATTTAAGATCGGTTATTCTATACGAAGCTCATTATTCAGACTTTACGATTCACCCAAGAAGTAATAAAATGTATAGTTATTTGAAATATTTATTTTGGTGATTTGGATTGAAAAAGGATGTTGCAGATTTTATTTTACAAAATGAAGCCTATCAGTTATTGCAAGTTGAAGATTAGTGACAAGAAGGTTTTTTTGTAGTCGTTACCTATTTCAGAATGGAAATGGTAAGAGGCGACTATGGATTTTGCTATAAATTTTCCCAAGTCAAGATAAGGACATAATACTATTTGGGTTGTAGTTGATCGCTTGACATAATCAATCCATTTCATTCTGGTCCAATAATCTAATTATGTAGATAGATTATTACAGATATATGTGCGTGAGATTATCAGATTATATGGAATATCGAATGTTATAATTTTTAACAGGGATGTTAGATTTACCTCCAGACTGTGGAGGGGTATTCATTAAGGACTAGGAATAAAACTAAATTTCAGCATGACATTTTATCCTCAAACTGATGGACAATCTAATAGGACTATATATGCATTGGAAGATCTTTTGAGGCTGTTTGTTATAGGTTTTGGTGGCGGTTGGGAGGTTCACATTCCTTTGATTGAATTTTCGTATAATAATAATTTTCAATCAAGCATATGTATGGCTCCGTATGAAGCTCTATATGGTAGGAAGTGTCGTATACCTCTGTATTGGATATAGGTGGGAGAGAGACATCTGATTGGGTCAGCCTTAGTTAATGATGCTACTAAAAAGCTCCGTTTGATTTGAGATAGATTGAAGGCTATACAAGATAGGCAATAATAGTATTTTGATGCTAAGCATCGATATGTATAATCACTACAGGAAAACAATGAAATACCGGTGGAATTTCTGGCGGACATATTTTCGCCGGAAACAGCGACGGCATTTCCGGCGGATTTAACTGCCGGTACTTTTACGGCGGAAATCCCGTCGGTAGATTTCTGGTGGCTAAACCGCCAGAGGTTCGACGGTTTTTTCAATATACCGACGCATATTATGCCGGTAATATCCGGCGGATATTCCAGCGGATTTACCGCCGGTTAATTAAAACCCGACGAAGTATTACCAGCGTATTATCCGCCGGTAATACTGCTGGCGGATTTTTTGCCAGAAAATACGCCGGTAATCTAAGCAGATGTGTACCTGATGGATATTCTTCAAATCTAAGCAGATGTGTTGACATTAGAACTGGGAGATTATTTGGTATGAAGAGTCATGACTGTCATATCTTCATGCAATGTCTGTTGCCAACTGCCTTTAGTTATCTGCCGGATCAAATTTTGAAGCCCTTGATCGAGCTGAGTATCTTCTTCAAAAATTTATGCTCTTCAAAATTAAATATAGAGCAACTTATTCTTATGGAGCAGCATATCACGTTTATTCTGTGTAAACTTGAGAAGATATTTCCTCCAGCTTTCTTTGACTCTATGGAGCATCTGCCGTTACATTTACCATATGAAGCTAGAGTCGGTGGACCAGTTCAGTATCGGTGGATGTATCCTTTTGAGAGATACTTAAATAAACTTAAGAAGACTGCTAAGAACAAAGCGCATCCTGAAGGCTCAATATGCGAAGCATATTTAATGTACGAGACAACTCAGTTCTGCTCGTATTACTTTGAAACAAAGTCACAATCAAGTCAGAGCACTGCACCTGAAAAAGTGGGTCAATCATCAAATTTATCTATTTTCAACGGCAATGGTGAACCCGTAGGCGCTAGTACCATGTGCTATTTGACTGATAAAGAGATGCGAGTTACCACTTTATATGTCTTGCTTAACTTTGATGAAGTTGAGTCATATCTCGAGTAAGTTTGAATAAGCTTGCTAATAAATTTGTTATTCACACTTTCATTAAATCTAAACCTTAATGTTTACAGGAGTTTCATTGATGGATTGAATACAACAGAACAAGTAGAAGTCCAGAAGATAGTGGAAACACATTTTCCTATTTGGTTTAAAAATGTGGTACATATTTCGACAATTCATTTCAATTAATATATCTTTATTTAGTTATTAAGCATACTAATGACATACTTTATCTAATAACTAGGTCCACACTGAAGGTAGTAATTTGTAATATCATGGACTACTTGATCTAGCTTGGGGACCAAATAGAGCGGTAAAGTGTTATCAAAATTTCTTAGTTAATGATTATAAATTTCAAACAAAATATTGGTGTGAAGATAGAAAAATAGATAATTCTGGTGTATGTGTTAGAGGAAATACCCATACAGGAGATGAGTCTGAGTATTACGGGGTATTAGAAGAAATATTACAGTTGGAATATCCTGGTGTTGGGAATAATGTGTATCTATTCAATTGTGAGTGGTTTGATCTAGTAAAAAATAAAGGTACAAGAATACATCCTTTGTATGGTATAACAGAAGTCAAACGGGGTAGAAAATATTCAAAGTATGACCCATTCATCATTGCTAGTCAGGCGCACCAAGTCTATTTGTGTAAGAGGCAAACAAGATTAGCTCGTAGTTATGAAGACCAAACCCAGGGGAGTTATTGAAAAGACTACATCAATACCACCAGCACATCAAGAAGAGTTTATGTCAAACATACAAGATGTTTCTAACGATGTGGATGATCAAATTATAACTACTGAGAGTGAGTTGCAGTTAGAGGAAGTGGATTTAAACATAGAGGACATTCATGACGAGTCTGACAGTGGTACATAAGTTTTATCATATGAAAGTGAATCAACATAAGGTAAATGAATTTGGACTAAAATTAAAATTTTTGTATTTCTATTTGTGTTATTTTATATTTAAAAGTTTTTTGTACTTATATTTATTTAATTCCTGCGATATTTTATATATTTTTTGGCATAATATCTGTTATTAATATTTTTCAATATTTGTGCAGATGGCTTCAGGTGATGACCGTCAGAGAGGACTGATCAAGAATATATTTGGTAGGCGCAGCAAGAAGGCTGTTGTTAGCAGGCCTCCACGTACTGAGGGCACCTCTTCATCTCAGCCTGCTACTCAGAGTCAGCCTAGCCCGCCTTTACCTACTCCTGCAGCCAGTAGCCTACAGTTCTACTCACCAGACCCACACTTACCTTCACCAGACCTTACACAGGCCACTCCTTTCTTCCCCTATTACCCACCCCCACCTTATCATGGTGCATATCCTCCATATCCGTTATATGTCCCACCACCACCTCAGCCCGCTACAGCACCACCTCAGCCAGCTACAGCCGGACCTTCCTGCCCAGCTATAGCAGTGGAGGCGATAGAGGGTCGCATGTTGATTGAACCTGACGGTGACACGTAAGTACTAATTTTATTTCAATCATGTAAATAGAATTGAATTAGTTTTTTTGACTAATATATTGCTTTCAGGTTTCATCCGTCAAAAGATCCTACGCATAAAATCTGGGACATAATACGGAGCAGATACGATGCTCCCTATATTTCTTGGAAGAAAGTCCCAAAACAAGTACAGGACATGTGGTTTAGAGAGTTTGAGGTATGTTATTATATAAAATTTTTTTATTATATCTAATATATATAAACTAAAAAAAATAATTATTCATTCTTGTATGTGTTTAATTGCAGAAAGATTTTTGTTAGCTTCCCCAACATAATGATAAAATCAGAAAGACCTTTGAGAAGCGTGGCTCGACTCGTATGTGAGACATGTTTACTGATATTAGAAAGTCAGGCCAGCGACCTCTCTAGATTGGTGAGGGTATATGGGCAGAGTTGAGCAGTGCTTGGGGAAGCCCAGATTATACCAGAAGAAGAGCTCAAATAGACAGAACAGAGCTTCTAATGTTGGGGGCTTGGGTAGTTCCCTTCATACAGGTGGTTCTATTCCTCATACTGAGCACAGAAGATGTTTGATAAGAAATTTTACAATCTTTTAATAATTTACTTTAATAAGAATACTAATATATGTCTATTACAGAAACAAGTGCTGGGTAGAGAACCGACTCCTGTTGAATTGCATAGTCATACCCACAAGCGGCAGGAGGACCAGCAATGGATTGACGAGCATGCTAGGAGAGCTTATGTAAGTATATAAGTTAATTTTGGTGATATTATGTGTAAATAGCATAACTTTTTAATAACTTTCATAGGAGGACTATACACGGCTTCGAGAGAGTCAGCTGCAGCAGGTGAAGGTTCTTCTGCTGGATCAACAGACTATTCTGACTACCGCACTTGGTCGCAAGCGGTAGGAGGAATGCAGCATGGCAGAGTATATGGGTTAGGCTCGCAGGCCTATGCATATGAAGGGCAGTCATCTAGTGGGGGTAGTTTTTCATCGAGTACCCAGGAATCTTTATATACCCAACAGATAGCTGCCCTCACAGCTGAGCTAGAACAGGTACGAAAAGCCCAAGCTGATTGGTAGATGCAAATGCAGCAGCAGCAGATGCAGATACAGCAGCAGCAAGCTCAAATGTTAGAAGAAATGAGAAAGAAGAGGGAGCAGATGAGTAGTGGTAGAAGTACAGCTGAGGATGAAACTGAATCAGAGTAGAGATTATTAAACTATTTAACTGATGTAGACATATATTTTTATGTATTTTTTGGACAAATTTATCTATTTGCTGTTTGAACATGTTTAGTTATTTGTTTATGACACTTTTCTTATCTCGTTGATGCTCTTCTGGTTTGTGTAATTGTTCATTTTGTAGAATATATATGTTGTTGCAATTTTTTGTATGCAGGTTTAAATATGGAAATTAATTTTCGAAGTGAGGAAGATTTTTTTTTCTGCTACAGGTTTCCGGCGGATTATCCGCCGGTAACAGTGACGAAAATTCGATATGATGAATTTTCCGGCGGCATATGCGACGGAACTACCGACGGATATTGCGACGGTAATATCCGCCGGTAATACTAGGCATCGCTTTTTATTGTGATGGAATATCAGCCGGAACTTCCGGCGGCCATTTCCGCCGGTATTTTCGGCGGTTATTACGCCGGAACACTGCCACAGAAAAGGCGTCGGTTTGTCAAATATATCCGCCGATTATCTGCCGGAACATCCGCCGGAAATATTTCCGGCGGAAAAAATACGACGGAAGTTTTTTTCCGACGCGTGTTTTACCGTCGGATCAAATTCCGCCGGTAATCCGCCGGAAATCGATAATTTCCGTCGCATTTTTTACTTTACCGATGGATTTTGTCCGCCGGTAATAACTGTTTTTCCTGTAGTAAATTTTAAATAGGAGATTTTGTATATGCGAAGATCAGACTAATGAAAGACATTAGCATATCTGACAAAGAAGAAAGGTTGAGTCCAAGGTAAGTTGGACCCTTGAGGTTATTGAAAGATATTGAAATTTACCTACAGGTTATAGTTGCCAAATCATATACTGAGATTCATAATGTGTTACACGTGTCACTTTTGAGGAAATTGATATTTGATTCTGGAAACATGATATTTTTTTAAGACATCAAGGTACGTTTGAATCTGAACTACAGGGAAGAACCATAAAGAGTTTCGGCATATAATGTCAGATAGTTTAGAAGTAAACATATTCCAATGATTAAAGTTCAGTGGAAGAACCTAATTGAAAGAAAACATACTTAAGAAAAAGGGTCTAAGATGAGACAATTTATCCTGATCTGGGTCCGAGTTCTAAAATATTGAGGACAATATTTTTTGAGGAAGGTAGAGTTGTGATGCCTCCAGGTTCAGCATCTAGGTTGACTTTTTCTGACCAGATTGAAAAAATGTAAATATTTAAACGTTTGAGTTTTGAACCCATTTGCATGTGTCTGAAAGTGTTTTAATGTTTAAAAAAGATTGCATGTATTTTAGAATGAGTCCAAAGTGTCTGAAGTAAATTTTGGCAAAATCTAAAAAATATTACTATTTGAGCACCTCAATATTGGGTGTTTGAGCGCCACGATACTATAGTAGCGCCAAAGTGACAAATAGTGACATTATAGTGTTGTAGTCTTAGGTTTTTACAAAATGAACTAGTGTCGCCATGCTTGGATGGTAACACCATAGTGCTAGGCCACTAAATGCAGTAAATATAAAATAAAACCATTATTCAATTCATTCGTTTAAGCGTTGATAGCCACGAGGCGAGAGAAAGTAGAGGATTTTGAAAAGGAAAGGAGGGTAAATGAGAGTTTTTGAGCATCTTCAGATAATTTTTAGCCGTCGACAGCTGGAAAAGTTGTCCAGATCGAAGTAAGTTACATTATGTCTATATCAATTTTCAAAAATACAAAGTTTTCTAAATTTTTTGATTAAATTTATATTTTAGTTACAAAAATACAAGAATAACTTTATACTGAAAAAACTTTCACAGCTTAACTTTTTATATATTATAGAAATTGAGATTCTAAATATTTTTTATGGAAAATTGTCATCGAAAATTTTGAAAATTGTGCGATTTTTATTAAATAGAAAATAATCTAGACTATAAAAAATAATGTTGTAGTACTTCCAATTTTGTAATTCCATCTTCTCTAATTGTGAGGAAGACTATATTTTTATAAATTTGAAAATATAGTGGATTGTTGCAACTGAGTCAGACAATGTGATTTTTTCCATTTTTGAATTTTTCACATAAAAATTATAATATTTTTTGTAATATTTTATTTTATCAACATGTGCATTGGATCTTTGTTTTAAATTAGGATGTAAAACTCTATCTCTATCATCATTAATTTCTAGCACACTACAAACTCTATCTCTATCTCTTCTCAACTGAATTTTCTAGCTCATCCAATAATGGCTCTAATAGAATGCAAGTTGCTCATGCCAGCATGATCATCTTCCTAAGAGACCAAGAAGGAGAACTGCCATCTACTTCTGAGTGATCAAGGCAGAGAGAGAGAGAGAGAGAGAGAGAGAGAGAGAGAGAGAGAGAGAGAGATGATCAAAATGACTTATAGCTCGAGGATGCATCCCAAGGGATTGCATTGATCCTACCATAATTAATACAATAATGGCAGGATCTGGATCATGCAATCCACTTGGATACCTCCTTCTGTCATTTCTTAATCCATTTTCTTCTGTTGCATCAATAATTCAATATGGCTACAGGCTGCATTATTTCCGGTTAGCTCCCCTCTGTTTTTTTTTTATTTCTTTTTAATAATTTTGACGATTCTTTCAATTCAAAGCGCAGAGAAACACTTCTGCTGCTTTCCAAACTTTCTCCAAATAATTCCAATACAACACCACCGCCAGTGGGCTTACTAACGAATTTTTTATTTATTTGCTTCTATCTGCAGATAATTTGCTTGTTTTGTATGTTATACGATTAACAAAAATTACTGTTAACATCACCTCTTTGGGTTAACAAAAATGAAATGAAAAAAAAACAATTGTTCAGCCCCAAATTGTTGGGCTTAATCTAACAACGATGATAATTAATATGACGCAATGAGCACTTATTTCTACCATAAATAATGTATGTTGAAGAATCTGATTTTCTTTCCTTCTGGCCCAATATATAATAGCTGAAAGACCTTAGCTGGAGAGAAGAAGATACGACATACGGAGAGGATAATAGGAAAGACTAAAGATGAATAATATAAATGATGATACAGTAGCTACATATATAGAGAAGCCATAGGTAACTTAATACAGTGGAACAACATAGTTAATGTAAAGCTAATGACGTGTCCGGAGGTTCTGTCTGACAGGCCCCCTCAAATTGATCAGTCACTGGTTGAATGGTTAATTTGTGACGAAGGTTGTGGAACCGATTCGGAGGGAGAGCTTTGGTGAGTATGTCGGCGATCTGATCGGTAGAGCTTAGATGAATTATTTGAATGTTGCCTGAGTTCAGATGCTCCCGGATAAAGTAGTAATCAATCTCAATGTGCTTCGTGCGTGCATGGAAAACAGGATTGTGAGCAAGGGCTATGGCAGAGGTGTTGTCACAGTGTATGATAGTGGGATGCTGTGGAGGGATGTGGAATTCGGCAGTGAGACGACGGAGCCAGAGAACATCAGCCGTGGCAGCTGATAAGGAGCGATATTCTGCTTCGGTTGAAGATTTGGCAACGGTCGCCTGCTTCTTCACTGACCAGGAGATGAGAGTTTGACCCAAAAATGTGCAGAAACCAGAGATGGATTTCCGATCGTGAGAATCAGCCGCCCAGTCAGCGTCCACATATGTTCTCAACTGTAGATCACCGAGAGTGAGAGGGAGACCAAAATGAGAGGTGCCTTTGATGTAGCGAAGTAGCCGTTTGAGGGCTTGAAAGTCCTGAACTGTGGGAGTGTGCATGTGTTGGCAAATGGCGTTTGTAGCAAAGGCGATGTCCGGTCTTGTGATGGTCAAGTATTGAAGTGCACCAGCTAATTGGCGGTAGAGCCTGGGGTCCGAGTAAGGCTGAGCAGTGGTGTGGCTTTTGCGATTTTTGGGTGTAACTGGAGTTGGAGCGGGTTTGCAGTCCTGGAATCCAGCCTTCTGAAGAATGGTGTTGGCATAGTGTTGCTGTTGTAGGAAGAAACCTCGAGAAGTCTTCTGGACTTGAATGCCTAGAAAAAGAGATACATCTCCCAATTGTTTGAGTTTGAAATGCAGTTGAAGTTGGCGGAGAAGCCAGTTGAGGGTATCCTGGTGGTTCCCTGTAAGGAGAATGTCATCAACGTACAGTAATAGATAGACTTGAATGTCTTTTTGATTGAACATAAGAAGAGATGGGTCAGAACGACTAAACCTGAAGCCAATTTTGATAAGAAAATTGGTGAATTTGTGAAACCATTGCCGTGGAGCTTGTTTGAGACCATAGAGGGATTTGTGGAGTTTGCAGACGTGGTTGGGATGCTGTGCGTCTGTGAAGCCTGGTGGTTGACGCATGTAAACATCCTCCTGGAGATCGCCATGGAAGAAGGCATTGGAAACGTCAAGTTAAAGAACAGACCACTTACGGTGGAGAGCTAACGTGAGAAGAATCCTAATGGTTGGCATCTTGGAAACAGGACTGAATGTCTCGTTGTAGTTAATGCCAAATTGTTGTGTGAAACCTTGTGCAACAAGGCGAGCCTTATATTTGTCCACCTGACCTGTGGGAAGAAGCTTTGTTTTGTATGTCCACCTGCAGCCTAATATAGGTGTATTAGCAGGAGGAGAAACAAGGGACCATGTGCCTTGTTGTTGAAGTGCAAGAAATTCAGAGGACATTGTCTTGCGCCAGTGGGAATGTTTAGAAGCTTGATTGTAGGTAGTCGGAGTGAAGGACGGAGTGATGTTGGCTAATAAATTAAAGACCCGTTTCGGTTTGGTGATTCCTGCTTTTAGTCGTGTTCTCATAGGGTGAGAACAGCGGATAGGGGTAGTAGAGACACGTGAAGTAGGATCGCTAGATATAGAGGAGGAAGGATGAGGGGACGAATTGGTCTGAGGATTGGAAATCAACCGATTATGCTGGGTGTTGCTAGGGAAGTGAGTGATATGAGAGTTGTTGGAGATCACTAAAGCAGGAGTAAGAAGAAGAGGAGAGGAAGTTGTGGTTGTGAGAGAAGAAGCCGGAGAGTGGAAACTGGATTTATAGGGAAATTGATGTTCATAGAAGACAACGTGATGGGAAATGTGCATTTTGTTAGTGTGGATGTTGAGGCAATGATATCCTTTGTGAGCGGAGGAATAGCCAAGAAATACGCATTCATGGGATCTAGGGAGTAGTTTGTTTGCAGCTAGATGTTTAAGCCACGGGAAGCAAAGGCAACCGAATGTCCGGAGATGTTGGTATGAAGGAACAACACCATGCAGCTGTTGATGAGGAGAATTAAGAGAGATGGATTTGGAAGGAAGCCGGTTAATGAGGTAATTGGCGGTGGAAAGGGCTTCGGCCCAGAAGTTGATGGGCAAATTCGCCGCATGAAGAAGAGTGCGAGTTAAGTCCAAGAGGTGCCGGTGTTTGCGTTCGGCCAGTCCATTTTGCTCGGGAGTATGAGGGCAACTAATTTGATGAGTGATACCATTAAGGGCCAGGAAATTTTGGAAAGAGTTGCTGGTAAATTCGCCTCCGCCATCAGAACGAAAGAATTGAGGTTGAGTTTGAAAGTGATTCTTAATCATAGCACAGAAGTGTTGGAATTTATAAAACGTTTCATTCTTTGAGTGCATAAAATACAGCCACGAATATCTTGTAAAATCGTCAATGAAAAGCACATAATATTTGAATCCATTACAAGATTGGTGAGGGGCAGGGCCCCAGACATCTGAGTGAATGAGATAGAAAGGTTTGGGGGAGACAGTGACACTTTTATTGAACAACAATTTGTGACTCTTGGCCACATTACAAGAAATGCAAGGTAAAGAAGATGAAGTACAGAGGTCCGGTATATGCCTAGCTAACGATGGGAGGAGCCCATTATGAGGGTGTCCTAGACGCGCATGCCAGAGGGCTGTGGACTTGGTGGTAGCTTGAAGAGCGACAGGAGTATTATGAGCTGGCGGCTGTATTTGGTAGAGACCGTTACGAAGAGGACCACGCAGAAGAGGACGATGGTTCGGAAGATCCTTAATAAGAAATCCATGAGCATCAAAACAAATAGAAATGTTATTGTCAGCGGTTAGTTTGGATACAGAAAGAAGATTGTGAGATGAGGTAGGAACATGAAGAGGATTCTTTAGATGAAGCTTACGAGCAGAGTCGGGCAGAGGTAGCAGACCATTACCAGTGTTATGGATAGGTAATGATGTTCTGTTGGCTATGGATACAGAGTCGGAGCCGTGATAAGGATTGGAGTGATGAAGTTGAGTAATGTCCGGTGTCAGATGAGTGGAGGCTCCGGAATCAAGAACCCAATTGGAAGAAGAGGGCGGTTGAGGCTGAGAGAACAGAGCTCTGTTTGAAGTAGTGTTGGAAGGGGCATAGGTAAGATTGCACCTATGCCAGCAGTTTAGAGCTGAATGTCCTCTCTTCCCGCATATTTGGCATGTGGGGCGGTCAGTAGCTTGACTAGCAGTTGGTGGTGTAGAGGTCGAACGAGAAGTAGACCGAGCGAAATTGTTGCGACCTTTGAAATAGCGAGAGTTGTTTCGGCCTTGAGATGTGGAGGTGCGAGTGGTTTGCAGAGCAGTCATGGATTCTGAAGGAGGATGAGATTCTTTTTGCTGTTCGTTTTGTATGTTGATTTCCTCACTGCAGAGCAAAGAATACAGGACGTCAAGATCAATCGGTGTGAGCGATGTTCTTATAGCAGTCTTGAACGCATTGTAGGTGGATGGGAGGCCGTTTAAAATGTAGAGGATAATGTCCTCTGTGTCAATCTTGGAGCCAGCAGCCGCTATATTATCTACAAGAATCTTGATCTACGTTAGGTATTGTTGCATAGAGCTATCCTTCATTCGGATTTGATGAAGTTCTTGTTTAAGTTGAATGACACGCGATCTGCTGGTCGGCTGGAGGCGTCTTTCAAGAACGGACCAGACCTCATGGGAGGTTGGGGAAGAAATGACATAGGGGAGAATGGAGGGAGAGATGGTGGAGAGAATGGCAGAGATAAGGTTGCGATCAATTAGTCGCCATAGGGAGAACTCGGGATTTAAAGAGTCCGAGGGACATGGAATTTCACCGGTGAGATAGCCGGCAAATCCATTGGCTGTGAAGTGCTGTAGAAGCTGAAGACGCTAGATAGCGTAAGAATCAGCGGTAAGTTGCGTCGGAACAAGATTTTTGAGGTTAGAGATGAGGAATTTAAGAGGTGCCGGGATCGTAAAATCGGAGAGAGCAGTCAAGAGAGCGGAGGTGGGAGGGTGGGAGGCCGCCGAATCTTGATCTGCCATGGGCACGCTCTGATACCATGAAAGACCTTAGCTGGAGAGAAGAAGATACGACATACGGAGAGGATAATAGGAAAGACTAAAGATGAATAATATAAATGATGATACAGTAGCTACATATATAGAGAAGCCATAGGTAACTTAATACAGTGGAACAACATAGTTAATGTAAAGCTAATGACGTGTCCGGAGGTTCTGTCTGACAATAGCTACCAGAATAAGTAGAAGTATTGTGTGCAACGAATCAAAGAGTGCGATTGAGAATAGATCTTGCTCATCTTAGCTACTTTTGATCTCATACACAAAAATCAAATTACTCGCTTATGTGGAAAATCTAAACAAGGAAACACCATGGAGCTTTGACTATGGTCAATTGGAGTAACATAGAATGAGCTATCATAATAATTGTGCAGACATCAGTTATTACAACATCAGCTTGTAGATGTTATTGTTGATGGCAGACAATTGATGGAGGCAACAACTGACGAAGAGGATGAGGATTATAACGGTCTCAGAGGCATTCAAAATTCAAGCTCTGAGACAATGACAATCTAGATCAATAGCAGTGGTGATGACTACAATCAGAAATGACCAAATGATCTAAAAAGGCTTCACGTAGATGAATAATGATGTGTAGTTTAGTCCATAGTGAGAAGATTGCTGAAGATAGCCGTATTCAAACTCTGCAACAATATTTGTTTTGTTTAGATGGCAGATTTTTTATTATGAGCATCTCCTGTCTCTGATTCTATCGTGTTTAATAACATTAAACACTAATTTATATTTTTAACATCTCTGAGATGCATGCTTTGCATCAAAGTAAATAATTTATCACATTGAAAATTTTATGATCCTAATACGAATGAAGATAAATAGCATGCATTTGTTACCCATTGACTCATCATACTCCTTGATATAAAAAAAAAATTGTTCAAAAAATCAGGAGAGAAATGCAGTCAGCATATGTTCCGCCCTTTTGCTATTATAAAAAGAGCTATTGGAAGACTATGATTTTGTTTGAGACAATTTTTTCTATTGCTTTCTAAAGAAAATTTTTAGTACAAAAATATCTAGTTCAAAAAAATTTTGTACAAGAGAATTACTTTAAATAATGATAAAAAAGCTACATTAAATGAAGCCTAACTCTCCTAAACAATGCTCTTATTGTATAAAACACATCATATGCACAAATCTATCAAATTATAACTGCTTCATAGTTCTAATCCTCTTCATGTTGAGAAATTATTTTGTGCGGAGTTTGGACGTAGCTCTGCATCAGGATGCCAATGAAATTGTTACGCGTGGATTGTCTACGTGTAAGTTACTGACGTGGATATTCATTTGTATTGCATAGTTGATGTAAATTATTTAGTTAATACGTGTTTTTATTATGTATTCACTGCATATTAAATTATGTATTTACTACATAGTTGATGTATATTTGCTGCGTATGTAGAGCGTATTTACTGCTTATTTAGTTAATATTTCAAATCTGCTAGTTATACTTGTTGTTTTCCCGCTTGTGTGCTCTGCCCTTTCATGGTTAATAATTTGTGTTTTATTTGTTTGATTTGGGTGACGTAGGGTATGTATAGTACTTTATTGCATGTTTAACCTCTTTTATTGCTATCATTATGTTGTTACATGTATCTCTATTATTGTTTGTCAAGCTTGCGGTTGAGTTGGTTGAAGGGGCCAGTTTGGCTCTATCTCCTTCTATTGATGGCCCTTTATTAATCGTTTGACCTAATTTATTGCTATCTCTATGTTATCTTCAGGAGGGATGTGTCGACCATCTTCTCTATATAAGCTGGTTCACAATTTATTTCTTCCCTTGCCTGTTATGGAATGCAGTGTGTGGTTTTTACAAAAACTTCAACTATGTATTTTTTGCGTATTTATAACTACACAGTGATTACGTAGCAATCCTCACTATCCGGTCTCCCAGCATTGCCACCACCTCGTGGAATTCCAGTGCTGACAGTTTAGCAAAAATTGAGTTCCTAAACCTTCAACACAGGAATTCCATGAAGTGGCGGCAATGCAATACGTACATAAATATCAGATATGCATGCACCTACAATTTCTCCCTGCACAGCCATCCAATATTAACTAATTATTACATGGGGAGACCTTATAGTCAAGATTGTTGTGTATTCGCTATGTTGTTGCAAATAAGCAGCAAATATGCAGTTGAAGTTTTTGTAAAAATTACACATTACATTCCATAACAGACAAGGGAAGAAGTATGTTGCGAACCAACAATAAAGGGCTTTTTTATCAAAGATGGGCTCTTTTATCAACAATGTACCTAGGTTAACTTGTAATTGTCTTTAGAAGAATGGACCATCAGCTCATAGATTTTTATTTTTTAGATTTATTTTTTAGCTCTTTCAAGCAGCAGTGAGCTGAAGGTACCTTTAAGAACCTTGTAAACATTTTTGTGTATTTACAGCTCATTTTCTATATTTTTACTACTTAATTACTACATACTTTAAGCTTAATTACTACATTTTATTGACGAGTATTTATATATTATTTACTGCATATTTATTGCGTATTTACTGCTTATTTATCAGGAAGTTTATGATAATGAGAAAGAGGTATACGAGGCTTACTGTAATTATCCCCATAATATTGGTTTTAGTGTTCACAATGATCATCATAGTTATTGGCCAAATTCCAGAAAAATAAAATCCAAGGACTTTGCTTGTTTAAAAGCTGATTTTAAGATGATGCCTCATCTTAATTTCTAAATGAAATATAAGAAATCAGACACCCAAACTGGTTGTCCAGCTATGATTAGATTTACAGTGGATGAAGCTGGATATTAGAAGGTAAAGAAATTTATTGAAAATCACAATCATGATTTATTTAGGGCAAAAGACCGACATTTTCTTAGATTATGTAGGAATGTAGGGGTGTCAATATTAGACCCGACCCGAAAACCCGACCCAAAAATTTTGGGTTTGGGTTGACCCGAACCAGAAGCGGGTGAGGTTCTGGTCCGGAAAACTGACCCATCTGCAAAACCAGGTCTGGTTTGAGTTGACCAGAAAACTCAGGAATGAATAAAAAAACTCGTCTGCCCGCTCTGACCGCCCCTGCCCACGTTGCTTGCCCTAACTGCCCCACAGCCCGCTTTCCCTAGCTGCCCAGTCTATCTAGGTAGCCCATGTAGCCTTCCTGCGTGCATCGAGCTACTACCGCGCATGATGCGCGTCATATTGCCTTCCGCACCTTCGCGTCGCCACTGCCTAGCTACTCGCGATCCTGCTGCCAGCTGCCACTATTGAATGCCGGCTGCCTGTGATGCCGATGCGGCATCGTCGTATCGCCTGCCGCTGCCACTGCAGCTACTGGCCACTGAAGTCCCTTAAAAGCACAATTTTTATCATTGCAAAAGCTGAAGTGGGTCGGGTCGGGTTGACTCAAACCCAAAGCGGGTCGGGTTTGGGTCTGAAAAATTGACCCGTATGCAAAAATGGGTCGGGTTCGGGTTGACCCAAATAATACCGGGTCAGTTCTAGGTTCGACCCGAACCCAACCCGTAACCCAAAATTGACACCCCAATAGGCATGTGTGTGGTGAAAAAGCTTCAGTTCTTAAATCAATGATAGAAGCTAGGATAAGAATTATTGATGCATTTTCCTTTCTTGCTGATAAAGTTGGAGGTGTTGATGAAGTTGGAGATGTCGAGAATATTGAATTCTCTAAGAGGGATGTGTGCAACTTTATTCAAAAAGAGAAAAGAGCAAAGATTAAATTTGGGGACACTAATACTTTGATTCAGTTATTTAAAGAACATCAAGTTGATGACAACATGTTCACTTGGGATGTCCAAATTGATGAATTTGATAGATTGTTAATTTTTTTTTAGTTGATGGGATTGGTAGGATAGATTATGACTACTTTGATGATGTGATAATTTTTTATAGTATATATAGACTTAATAAGTATAATTTGGTATGTGCACCATTTTTTGGGGTCAATAATCATTGGCAAAATATTTTGCTTATGGTGTCCTTCTTTTTAGAAGAGACGATTGAATCATTTACGTGGCTATTTATAACTTTTATACGAATAATGGGTGATAAGCATCCAAAAATGATGTTTATGGATCAAGACCAGACAATGGCTATGGCTATAGAAGTTTCATTACCTCACACTCGTCGTAGACTGTGTTAATGGCATATCTTTAAAAAGGCTCAATCAAAAGTATCATGCTTTAATAACAACAACAAGGTCAAAGGCCTCTTCCATAAGTGTTTGAGCAAATGTGACTCTGAGAAGGAGTTTGGGAAAATATGGATTGAAATAATCACAGAAGGGAACCTCCACAATCATGGTTGGTTGGACGATCTTTATAGGATAAGGAATAAGTGGTCAACAACATTCGATAAGGATTATTTTAAAAAGAGCATTCTATCCACACAGCATTGCGAGTCTACAAATAATGTGTGTCATGACATTTTTAAGCCCACAAGTTCTATAACTGATTATTTTTTGGGTTTAGAGAAGGTGATGAGGAATTGACCCTGGAATGAACATGATGAGGATTACAAATACAGCCAGTCAAAAATAGAGCCAGTAATCAAAAGAAGCCTAATATTAAAGCAAGCTGCTCAAAATTCAAGAAAATTATATTCATTTTTAAGAAGAATTTTTATAAGGTGTGGGTGGAATGAGTATAGAGTTTGTGTCTTGTGATTATTTAAAGTTTTTTATCTGTTGCATAGAGAAAAATGATAAATTTTACACTGAGTAATATAATTATTGAGCTTGTCATCAATTACTTCTACTATTTGAGCTAATTGCTCAAACTTCCTGCTCAACCTACTTTTAAATTTATGGAAGAGGTTAGTGTAAGTATCCTGGGTTATTTTCATTATTTTCTCCTAGAGAATATCGAATGATTGAGTTGAAATTGGAAAGTGTGGTTGCTTAGGTGATTGGGGTCGGGGTTACTGGAGAGATTGAGGGGCGGGAAGCTATGGAAGAGTGGAGGTTTGATTGGGAGAATGAGGTTTATGGGTGGGGATTTCATGATGGGAAGGAGGAAGGCTTGATGGATATTTCTGGATGCCTATCATATCAGCTTCCTCCTAAGTAACTTCCTAGAGGATATCAAAAATCTGCAAAAAAATAATTTATTAGCAAATTCCTATTCATCTTAGAGGTATTAATTAAAATTTACTGCATGACAAATCTGCATGCATACCTATCTTTCCTTTAAATTAACAAATAAATTAATGATCTTCTTGGTATTATATACAATGTCATCGGCCCATCAAAGGAAACGGGGCTTTTCATCATGGTACTTAGGGATTTGAATGAAAGTGTGCTCTAGGAACCAAATCTTCATGAGATCAAAGTTAATTTTAGAAATGAATTAGTTAAATTAAATAAAAATTAGAATGATTTTAACACTCATAATTAGGAGAGGTATAAAACCATTGATGTAAATTGTTAGCTTGTTCTTTAAAATCTTGGTAGATACCTTATTAGACTCTTTAACCAAACATTCCCTAATCAACCCCGCCTAGTTAATTGATAAAAACTCATCTACATTATTTGATATTGTATGGAGCAACCTAGGGGTTTTGAAGTTACTAAGTTTGAAAAATAAATTTGAATATAAATACATAATAAATATTTTGAACATAGTCTCTGGGGGGCTATGTTTGTTCAACTACAGCATGTCGGACTTTATATCCATTGATGTGAATCCTATATATGGCAAGATAAGCCAGGAAATCTCTTTACCTCAATTTGGCAGACCAGTAAGAAGGGCCACTTCATCAGTAGTGAAAGGTAGGGGTGTCAATTTTGGGTCACGGGTCGGGTTCGGGTCGAACCCAAAATGACCTAGAACTATTCGGGTCAACCTGAATTTGACCCATTTTTCCAAACAGGTTGATTTTGTAAACTCGAACACGACCCGCTTCGGGTTTAGGTCAACCCGACCCGACCCGTTGATACAGAAGCAGTTAGAAGGTTGGACGTGGGGATGCGGAACATGCTGGGGAAGCAAGACGGCAACTAGATGGCGAGACGCGGGACTTGCTGGCCTCGGGATGAGACCGACACTGGCCTCGAGACGCGACGCGACACTGGCCTCACAATGCGACACTGGATGGGATGCAGACGGGTAGGTTGGGCAGCTTCAATCAGGCACGATTAGCTCGTTTTAAATGGGTTTCTAGGTTAACCCAAACCTGACCCATTTCAAAACTGGGTCGAGTCAAACACAAAATTTTCGGGTCATGTTTGAGTCGGGTTTTCGTGCCGAGTCAAATATTGACATCCCTAGTGAAAGGTATAGCATGACCCTTTATAATAAAATATTGCCTTGAAATATTCCCCTTTGTCATCAACTTGTAAATAAGTGGGTAGGGCTATCAATTTCAGGTCATGGGTCAGGTTCGGGTCGAACCTGAAACTGACCTCAAACTATTTAGGTCAACCCGAACCCGACCCTTTTTTCCAAACAGGTCGATTTTGCAAACCCGAACATGACCCGCTTAGGGTTCGGATTAACCTGACCCAACCCGCGGACACGAAAGCAGTCGGAAGATGGGATGAGCTAGGGAAGCAAGCTGGCGACTGGACAGGAGAGACGCAGGATGCGTGGGCGAGCACTAGGGAATGCGGGACATGCAGGTGAGCACTAGGGACGACGGGACGTGCTGGCCTTAGGACGCGACGCGACACTAGCGTCAGGATGCGACGGGACACTGGCCTCGCAATGAGACACTAGACGGAATGCGAGCGGGCAGGCTAGGTAGCTTTGGTCAGGCGCGGTCAGCTCGTTTTAAACGGGTTTCTGGGTCAACCCGAACCCGACCCATTTTTTTAAACGGGTCGAATCCGGGAACCCAAACCCGACCCATTTCAAAACCGAGTTAGATTTTTGTGTCGTGTCAAATATTGACGCCCCTATAAGTGGGGCGTTTTGTTGAAATCCAAGAAATTGAAGAAATTGATAGATATTTAATCTCTTCAAGTTATCCTCATCATCAGGAGAACTTATCTCAGCAAACTTATCGTAGATTGTTCGAAAAATTGAAACATAGCATCGATAAGTAATAGGACGGACGTAGATCTGCGTAAATTAGGAAAATAAATAAATGAAATAAGAAAAAAAAGTAGGAGATACGCTGAAGGTACGCATAAAGTACGTAAAAAATACTCAAAAGATACGCAGATGATATGCAAAAATTATGCAGAAGATACACATAAATTACGCAGAAAATACGCAGAATGTACGCAAAAATTAAGCAGAATTTAGGCATAAATTACGTAGGAATCAATATTGAGTAAGAAATCACTAATCTTTTCATGTTTTGGTTTTTTATGGTTTAATGTGTTTACTTGTTTATTATTTTTAAGATCCATAGTATTTATTTTAAAAGGTTGCTAGAGTTTTAGGTTTCAGCAAATATGCAAAGAATACCGAGAAAATACGTTGGGACATAATTGTCAACAAATAATTATGCAGTTATAAAACATTAATACACTATAAAGAGTCGAGAAAGATCAATCTAAAATAGTAATTTGTTAATGAAACAAAAAAATATATGTTATTATGATGTACGCAATAAAAACGCAGTACATGAGCAGAAAAAATGCAGTTATTACGGAGTAAAATCGCAGTTAACAACACAAAACCTTTTTTTTGCAGGTGACGTCATTTGTGCAGGAACTGAAAAAATGCCAGAAGTTGCAAGGAGAATTTTTTTGCAGTAACTTCGGAGAACTGCGAATGCTGGATGTTGAAAACCGAATAGGCGCTTGAAATGTGAAAATTTTCTGCAATTTCACTTTTTTACCTTCCTCTGGCCGGGCGGGTGTCGAACTGACAAGACAGATTAAAATCGGGTCGGTAGTCGAGGCGGGCTATCCACGTCGGCAGCTTCCACATAGACAAACCTTGCGTAACAATTTTATTGGCGTCCGAACGTAGCTCTACATCTGGACTCCACACAGAATAATTTCTCCTTCATATAGAGTCAAGGGTTATGGCTATAATCCACATGATACAAAAGTATCCAGTGGGTACATATCAGGTCCTAATGTTTAGACCAGGACAGCTTTACAGCTTAGTTTGATCCTATTCCATGGGGAAGATCACATGGTGACATTAAATAAGTAAGCTATAGAAGGCCATCTATTGAATTGTACTCTGGACTGAGCGCTTTGCAGAAGGCTATATTGGAAACTCCTTAAAAATTTTCTTCATTGCACGCTTAAATGTGCCATTGAGATCACCACATGAGCACATGCTTTCTGGACAAAAAGCATAGGTTCTACATAAATCTAGTAAAAACTAGTGGGCTGAAACCTGAGAAAATTCATTAGTTACCAGTGACTCCTGCTACATGCCTAATTTGAACCCAGATCTTAGCTAAAGTAGCTTTCTTGTTGTCCTCTCGTTTGGTAGGATATTATGAAGATAGTTAATGCAAGGATCAAAATCAGATCGCTAAGGCTTTGCTTCTTTTCTCATTGTTACCGTGAATGGAGCGCCTATGGTCCTTTTCCAATATACTTTGAATCTCTTAGTCTTTGCTTTTGGGGAGTTTATGAATACGCATTGAAATGAATTGATGTATTCAATAAATGTTTAGTGTTAGGCTTCGTTTGGGACGGCTTTTTTATTGTTTCTTAAAGCAACTTTTCAGCACAAAATTTGAATTTTTATACTAGAAAGCTACTTTAAGAAGCAGTAAGATAGCCATCCCAAACGAAGCCTTAGTCTGAGTAGAATGAGGATTTTGGATTGTGGATGAAAGTCGAAATCATGCTACAAATAGTCTTCTATATTTATTTAATTTTCTTAATATATTGGTGTGTTATCATTTGCCCTCAAATATCTTTAAAAAAATAAATAGAAACTAAAATTAGTTTTAATTTTCTTTCTACATGTTGATTTGTATATATTTTTTATAATTGATCAGGATTAATTTTCTATTTTCACTTATAAATATGTATTATATATATATATATATATATATATATATATATATATATATGTTATTATAATTAATAAGTATTAACTATTTTCTTAAATTTATTGCTAATTTTTTTTATAAATTTAATTTGCTTTATGTTTCATAATTATATGCTTGAATTTTTTTACATGCTAATTATGCTTAATTAAGTTAATTAAGGAAAAATTAAAGTTAAACCTTTTAATTTAAATATGTTTAATAACCGATTGAATGCATAAAAATTAGTAGTAAATAAGTTTGCATTAATGAAAATAATTGCTAATTTTATGCATAAACTTTCTAATTTATTGGAGTAATTTACATGAATTGTTGATAATATATCTTCTGATCATCATTATTTATTTAAAGTACTAAATGAATAGTTAAATTATTATAAAAATTGCTTACATATGATGCATGTGTTTTAAATTTAAAAGAGATTTATCATATTCTTCAAAAAAAAAAATTTATAATTAAAAAATTTCATTTCATCTCACTCATAGAATATTCTAATGTAATTACTAATTATTAAATATTGTTGACATAAATTTAATTTCTATTTGTGTGTGCGCGCGCGCGCGAGTTATTAAAAATATATCTTTGAAGATAAAAAGTTATCTAGATCGAATTAATTTTTGGCAAGAATTGGGATGAGATTGAATGTAATAAGCAATATACCCTTCAAATTGAAATTGGATTGAGCCAATATAACCAAGTTTAGCTCAACTTGAAACTATACTAGATAATTTAATTTTATGTTAATCTTAAGCTAAGGCCAAGTCAAATGAAGGTTTGATTGTTCATAAACCCTCAAAGATAAAAGGCATACAAAGTAACCTATCTCAATTATTCTATCCAATTTCAAGGGCAAACGATTAATGAGTTGGGTGTGTTGTTACTTCTTTTTCAACCACTAGCATATGAGGGTTATTGATGTATCCAATATCTTTACTCTTCCCTTTCTTTCAACCAATAGAATGAAGTTTTGTGTATGACATATAAATATGTTAGGCGTGTCAAAACGGGTCCGCGGGTCTGGTTCGGGTCGAACCCGGATTGACCCGGGGTTAAATGGGTTGACCCTAACCCGACCCGATTTCATAAACGGGTCAAAACATCTGACCCGAACCCGACCCGTCGGGTTACCGAGTTGGCCCGACCCGACCCGTTAACCCGACTGTCTTGGATTGCTCTTCGTGCGTGAGTCACTCTTCGCCTCAATGACGACGTTCCTTCCTTCGGATCGAAAATCGGTCTGTGCCTGCGGAGCAGCCTGCACGACGGCCTGCATTGCGAGATGGGAGGTCGAGGCGGAACAACAGAGGTGCGGAGCCCCGAAGGACGGAGCAGACTGTGTCGACTTAATGGCCTGGCTCGACCGCGTGACTGGGCGACGTGACTCCGCGAAGTGAAGGCCTGGCGCGACTGGCGACGCGAGTGGGCGATGCGACTGGGCAACCGGGACGCGAGGCCGATGCCCGAGGCGACATGCTGGCTGGCAGGAATCTGGGATGATTTCAATTTCCTGGGTCAAAACGGGTCGACTCGTCGGGTTTTCGGGTCAACCCGAACCTGACCCGTTTTACAAACGGGTCGAAAACTCGAACTCGAACCCGACCCGTAATGCAAACGGGTTGACCCAAACCCGAAATTTTTTGGGTCAGGTTCAGGTCGAGTCAGATCTTGACACCCCTAAAATATGTTATCTTATGGTGTCAATCATATACTAAGAGCAATGAGTAGACACATGGCATCACTTATGCTCGTGCATAATGGGAAGCTCCATGTGAATGGCCAATTTTCACCTCCATATATTGGAAGTCGTACCCATCCACTACAAGTCCCGAGAAATAATAATCTAGAGCAACTCAAATTATGAGTCCTTAAAGCACTTAAATATGACCCATTAAGAAGCACAATCAATTTGGTATGTCGTATCCTATTAGAAATGATTTTGTCACAACCAATGTTGATGCTGATGAAGTGTGTGAAGTTATCTTGATTCATGCATATAGATAATGCTTATTTTGTATGTTGAAGTTGAGACGGTGGACATTGAAATAAGGAATATTAAAAATCTAAATGTCCATATAATGGAGTCCTATAACTTAGATCATATGCCTGAAGGAGGCCTAATCACTCATACACATATGACAGGTGTCACTCAAGATACACAGTAAGTATTTCAATAACTTTATTTCCAATCATCCAGCTACTCATATGTTCTATGTCGTAATTATGAAGCTGATTTATTGTCTGTACAATAGGTACATGAGAAATGAAGTTGATTTGAATATGAAAACACCCTCAACATAGTCATCTTGTCATAACATGAATGATGAGGAAGGTATAAGGGGGTCATATGCCAATAGTTACTAAAGGCTATGAGACAATGAGCAGCAGTTTTGACGATAAGTCTAATGATAATGTAGATGAATCTTCATCTAATTTAGGTGAGCCTGACACAACAGATCATGGTGTGTGCAAAATCTTATAAGAGACAACTATGTATGCTCTGTAAATGCAGAAGAACATATGGTTTACAATAATGACTTTACTACTATTTGTTGCACTACTCGGGAGTAGGATTAGGAGATTGACTTTGACTATGCTAGTAAGAGTAATAGAGTAGGATAAGAATTACATATTCCATAGGACATAGTTGAAGTGATGTGTTTCGTAAGTAAGACAGACTTGCAATTTACATTACATGGATGGTCAATATTGAATAATGTAGAATTTATAATGTTAGCATCAAATAAGTAGAAGTTGACGGTAGCATGTGTACAATATGGCATCGCTTATAGACCTTGTTTATGATGTTTGTGTGCCTGTTTAAGCAAGCATTTATGAGGTCATGGAAGATTTCAAGAATGAGAAATGATCACACATGCACAAATCTAATTCTATCCACTGGTAATAGATAATGCACTTCTATGTTTTCATCATACCAACAACTAGACAACAAATGGACTTAAAGCCCATGGAGATAATTGATCTTATTGAAGCTAAATTTAACATTAAGATGTCGTACATCAAGGCATGGAATGCTAGAAGGAAGGCTATTAAAACTGTATTTGATAATTGGGAGGAGGAGTCCTATGGACAAAAAACTTATTTATGGAAATTGTTGATGGGGCACGGGCACGGACATGAATAGCTAAATGCGTGTATGAAGTAGGATATTCCTTAGGGTAAATTGATGCTTAGGTTTTCTTTGATATAGATAGCCTACTAGATACACAAGTATGCATGTTGATTAAGTAATAAAATAATTTAGAGAGTATTGATCTCACAAGAAAGTGTTCTGCTAGATTGCAACTAAACTACTACTATCTACTATTGATGTAAGATTTATCCTACTGAATAAAAATCAAAGGTTTTAGATTCTGCCACTAATGGAAAAAAAGCAAGAAGATAAATGAGATACTAGATATTTAAAAAGTTTTTGGACTAATGTATGTGAAATAACAAAGTTTTCCTAATGAGACTCTTAAATATTGCTGTAGATCAGAGCATATGCATCTCTAGCTCTCTGTCGAGCTTGTATGGGTCAAAAGTGAGATTTATAGCTTTTTTACAATTTTAATATTTCTATAGAACCTAATAGATTTAACATCTTATATCTCGACATGCCAATATTCTATTCTAATACTCCTATTTGTTCCAATATTTCTCTGTCGAGGTAGTATATCATACTTGATATTGACTACACACATGATCATTATATGCTTTAAATTAAGAATATGAGATATTGAAAACTTCTAATTCCGAGCCTTAATGGAACCTTTATGCTTAGTAAATATAAGAGTACCTTGCTTACCACAGTTGGTATGGATGCGAATAATGGTCTATCCCCCTTAGCTTTTAACATTGTTGAGTGAAAATATAATGAGTCTTAATTATGATTCCTTAGTTGTCTGCACGACACTCTACCAATCATTAAAATGAGACATGATCTTTACATTATTTCAGCTAGACATGCAAATTTATTTTGTTGGTGCCAAGATATATTTTCAAATGTGGCTCATCATCACTATCTGGCATTTAAGGGAGAACTTTAAGAAAGCACTGCACAATATGGGCATTACATATGCAATTTTTTATGCCAGAAAATATACCTAGCAAATGCCACTATTTATCTTGGTGCATTCAACATATGCATGAATGATTTGCAAAATATCAAATAAGAAGTACATCAATAGTTATAGACCATGATGTGGCACGTTGGACACTTATACATAACAACGGGTATAGGTTTGGACTTATGACTATGATCGCTTCTAAATCATTTAATAATATCCTTAAATGAGCTCATGGATTGCCTATTCAAGTTTTGATTACTGCAAACTACAACAAAATAAGTATGTTCATGCGCTAGTTGGGATGATTATAGATGGAGGAGTTATAGAGCAACAACCCTTTTTCACAACAAACAAAAGAAGCATTGCATAGGATTGAGCTGGAAGCATGGAGAATTCTTGAACCTATAAGAATAAACTTTAGAGAGTTTCAAGTATATGACATGTCTGGATGACCATATTGGGTGGACATAATAGATGAGTTTAACTGTGTGTGCAACTATCAACGACCCTTAATTTATCACCTTCCATAAATACATGTTGTTGGTTGTGTTGCTTTAATGAGATGAAGTCATTTGCCTAATGTTTCATCGCATTATACTAAAGTTAACTCCGAGCAGACATATCAAGCTCACTATGGATTGATTACTTAATCAATTTACTATTTCAATTACTAGATGATATATATATATATATATATATATATATATATATATATATATATATATATATATATATATATATATATATATATATATGTGTGTGTGTGTGTGTGTGTGTGTGTGTGTGTGTGGATGCTAGGACTTACCCAATATTTTTTTAAATCCTGGCAAGTAGAATATTTGAATCGTTAAATCATAATGTATTGATAATCCATAACCTTCATCAAGTTTGATTTATTTAATTAGTGTATGGATCTAAATTGTTTTCACATTTTATCATTATTATAACTTTTGAACTTTAATTTTGAACTTATCTAATGCTCATATGATTCTAATTTGTGATTCTTTTAAAAGTGCATTCTTTTTATACATATAAATATATGCACATTGAATATAATTTTCTTATTGTTGTTGACCTTAAACTTTTTTTAGTTGGAGGAACAATGGCAGAGGATGCGCCAAAGGCCATAAGACATCGAGTTAGAAGGCAAATAGATGAGGAAGAGGACACCTACGGGCCACCATCAGCAGAGTTACATCCTAGCATTTCTTATCTTCAAGGTTGACATAGAGCTACACACCCTAACCAATTATGACATGTAATAAATATTATTTTGGTTATACCGGTTCATATGTATTATGTGTTATATTTTATGCTATTTCAATTTGCATGGCATTATTTTTGAAACAGCTTCATGCATGCTCATGGTTCATGAATGGTCTGTTGACTGTCCAAGATTCATGAACGCCATTAGGACAGCTGGGTTGTAATGTGTCAGTCAGCTTATCTATATTAAGCATGATCACCACCTTTTAAAAATATTGGTTGAGAGATTATCTCCTCAAACCAATACATTTCATTTTATAGTTGGGGAGATGAATATTACATTACAGAATGTGTCACAACCCAACCTGTCTAGGATATGTCCTATCATGTTGAGTTGTGACATGCAATCCCAAGATCTAGTTTTGCAATTACTTTAAATTTTTTTTGTCAATATTCATTGAAATAAACTATAGACTACAGAGCTACTAAAATATTTAAATTCTGAAAATAAACTTATCCACCAGGTTTCTTTCATTTCATCAAAAGAAATATCTACATACAAGAGCTATAAAATAGAAAATTTAACTAGCTATGACTGTACAAAAAAATCAAAATAGCAAAATATCTATGACCTCAGATCTAATCCTGAACTACTAGTCCACAATCTCCTTCACCTTCCTAGATCCTGAAAACCAGAAGCAAAACAACAGTGAGATATAATAGCTCAGCAAGCCACACCAACCAATCTAAATTTTTAAATATTTTTTTATCAAATATTTTGCTGAATATTTAAAAGTAGTTAAATATAGTTTAAATAAATCACTATATGAAGATATGTAATAAATACATAATAATTAGTCCCTGATTTAAATAATAATACGTAATAAGTAAATAGTTGAAATTCATGTCACAGAATAGTTCAGATAATATTTCTTGGACCCAAACAGAACTTTAAAGGATTCTGTCCCCTTATAACTCCTTTTTTGTTTGTGCTTATAGCACCATAATATATCACATATCTCTGTCTCAGACAGAATCTCAAAGGATTCTAGCCTCTTATAGCTCATAGTAATTCTTTAACATAGACAGAATCTCAGAGAGTTCTGTCCCCTTATGGCTCCCAATAGATATAATTTAATCACATATACACTTATATCATCACATTATAATAATTAAAGAGTAATTGAGCATGTATCAAAATTTTATAGTATTGTATAAAAGTAGACAACAGAAAATCCTACTAGGGAAAAATGCACATTTTTAGAAAATTACCAAATTATCAGGAATAGTCTAAAATGATGTTTTAAGACTTTATTATACTACAATACTATTTTTCAACATCCAGATAATTTTCTATTCAATAAAAACCCAAAAAATTTTAAAACCCCTAGTGTAAAATTTTCAGTAAACATTCAAAATGTACATAATCGTAATATCTATAACATATAAAAAGTTACGCGGTAAAAGTTTTACTAGTGCAAAGTTATCCGTATTTTTTGCTAACGATACACAATTTTAATCGAAATATTTACTAAAAATTACATATTTTTAAAAATTAAGATGGGCATAATGTGACTTATCTTGAGACGAACAAGTTTTCCAACTAGGCCGACAGACGAAAATGGCCCAAAGTCGCCCAAAATCAGATTTTGGTTTTCTCTCTCCTCTCTTTCTTCCCTAATTCGCTAAATCCCCTCTTTGTTAACAAACTGGTAAAAATGAGAAATGGACTTTTAATAAAGCATATAAGTGGAATTAGATATTATGATAAAATATTAATTATTCTAATTATTTAATATTAAAATATTAATTTAATTTAAATTCTTATATATCTTTATATTCGAAAATTCAAAAATTACAAAAAATATTCATAAATTAATTTATTTTATTTAAAAAATTATGATGAAATCGGCTTACAAAATGGACACTTTACGGTCCCAAATATCTCACTTGTACCAACAAGTGCCGATTTCTTAAGAAATTTCAACAGTGCCCAAAAATTATGAAAAAAATAGGATAATTAAAGCATAACACAATAAATATTCTGACAAAGATGATTTGTGATTTGGACTGATAATGACTCTTGAATTAATTATTAACTACTCTAGGTTAAAAAAATTCTTAAGAATTTTAAGGGTTTCACAATCTACCCATAAGGAAAATGTCGTCCTTGACATTCCCAAAATAGAATGAGTCAGAATAAACTTGGATACAGCTGCTTCATATAAGATTCCTTCTCCCAAGTAGCCTATTTGATAGTTTTATGCTTCCATTGCACTTTGACCATAGGAATATATTTACTTCTTAATTTTCTCTCATCATATGCCAAAATTCTTTCAGATTCTTCCATATATTATAGATTCGAACGAACCTCAACTTCATCAGCAGATAATCTCTTTCCAGAATCACACACCCACTTTCTCAAAGAAGATACATGAAACACACAATGTATATCAGACATATGATCATGTAATAATAACCTGTAAGCAGAACTACTGATCCGCTTAATGATCTTAAAAGGTCCAATGTACCTTGGACTGATCTTGCTAATTCTCCCAAATATACTGACACCTATCATAAGACTGACTTTGACATAAACTAAGTCGCCAATCTGAAACTTAACTACCTGTATTTTTTATTGTAGTAATTCTTTTGCCTATCCTGTGGAGATTTTAACCTTTCTCTAATCAAATTGATCTTTGTAGTAGTATCATCCATAAAGGTTGAACCTATCACATATCTATCTCCCACCTTTGTCAAAGTCAAAGGAGTCCTATATTTTTTGCAGTATAGAGCTTCGTAAGGAGCCATACCTATATTGGACTGATAACTATTATTATATGCAAACTCTATCAATGGGATATGAACCTCCCAACTACTCCCAAAATCCAAAATACATAGTCTCAGAAGATCATTCAGTACCTAAATAATCTTTTCAGTCTACCTGTCTGTCTATGGATGAAAAGCCATACTGAAGTGTAACTTTTTACCCAGTCCCTGTTAAATATCTCTTCATAATTTGGAGGTAAATCTGCCATCACGATCAGATACAATCACCTTTGGCTCACCATGCAACCCGATAATATTTTTAACATAGATCTGTGTTAACCTGTCCACCATACATGTCTATCAAATAGGAATGAAATTGGTAGATTTTGTTAATTGATCGATAATAACTCACATAGCATCATGCCCCAACCTTAATCTGTTATTCTAGGAAAACTCATATAAAATCCATCGCCACCTCTTTCTATTTTCACTCTAGAATAGGTAATAACTACAGATGACCTCCTGGCCACTGATGCTCTGCCTTTACTAGCTGACAGGCCTCATACTTTGATACAAACTCTATTTTGTCCTTCTTCAATCCAAGCCACCAAAACATACCCTTTAAATCTTCGTACATCTTGCTACTTCCTAGATGAATAGTATAACATAAATAATGAGCCTTATGTAGAATCTCCTGTCTCAGATCTCTAAAAATAAGAACCCAAAGCCTATCCTTACAGAAAATAATACCAGAATTAGAAACTTGTAATTTAGATTTCTTACTAAATCTGATCAGATCAATCAACTTTGAATATTCTACATCTAATTTTTTTAGCTTCAAGAATCTTTTCTTCTAGAGAAGGGTGAATGATCATCAGAGTCACTATACAAGAATTCCAATAAGTAGAAGAAGTTACCTCCAACTGTATTCTCTCCATATTTTGTATCAAATACTCATCAAAAGTGAGTTGCATATATGATAATCTAGAAGACTTCCTGCTCAGAGCGTCTGCCACCATATTAGCCTTACCAGGCTGATACTGAATAGTCAAATCATAGTCATTGATTAACTCAAGCCACCTCTTTTGCCTCAAATTCATATCCTTCTGAGTGAATATGTATTTCAGACTCTAAGGATTAGTGAAAATCTTACACCTAACACTATACAAATAATATCGCCAAATCTTAAAAGTAAATACAATAGCAGCCAATTCTAAATCTTGTGTCGGATAGTTCCTTTCATATGGCTTCAACTATCTTGAAGCATAAGATATCACTTGATCATGCTGTATCAAAATACATCCCAAACCTCTTAGTGAAGCATCATTGAATAACTGAAATCTTTTTGTACCAGAGGGAAGATTCAACACTGGAGTAGAAGTCAAATAATTCTTTAATCTCTAAAAGCTAGCCTTGCACTCTGGTGTCCAAATAAAAGCTACTGACTTTTGAGTCAGTCTCATTAGAGGTGCAAAAATCTGAGAAAATTCCTTCACAAACTTCCTGTAATATCCAGTCATACCCAAGAAACTGCGTATCTCAAAAACAGTAAAAGGCCTCGGCCAATCAGTGACTGCTTGAACTTTTTGAAGATCAATAGAGATACCATCACCACTCACCACATGTCCCAGAAAAGTAACACTCCTCAGCCAAAACTCACATTTGGAGAATTTGGCATATAACGGATGCTACATCGAAGTCTCTAATACACTCCTCAAATGTCTGGGGTGATCTTCCTCAGAAGTAGAATATACCAAAATATCATATATAAAAATAATCACAAACTTTTCCAGATAATCTTTGAATACTCTGTTCATTAGATCTATAAAAATAGTTGGTGCATTAGTCACCCCAAATGATATGACCAAAAAACTCTTAGTTTCCGTACCGAGTACTGAAAGCTATTTTCATCACATTAGCCTCTCTCACTTTCACCTGATAGTAACCTGATCGTAGATCAATCTTTAAAAATACAAAAGATCTAGCAAGTTGATCGAATAGATCATCAATCTGTGATAGTGGATACTTATTCTTGATAATAACTTTATTCAACTCTATGTAGTCAATGCACATACGCATTGTACTATCCTTTTTCTTCACAAATAGAATAGGTGCTACTCAAGGAGACACACTAGGACGAATAAATCCCCTATCAACTAACTCTTAAAGCTAAACCTTTAACTCCTTATGCTCCTTAGGTGTCATTCTATATGGAGCTTTTAACATGGGGTTATACCCAAAAATATAAAAAATATAGAACTCTAAGTCTCTATCTGGAGATAAACTGACAAACACCTTAGGAAATATATCTAAAAAATCTCGTACTATCGAGATATCAGAAAGAGAAGCAGCATCTATACTCCTATCCCAGATTGATGGTAGAAATATCATACAACTCTTCTTCCATAATCTATCTGCTTTCATTACAGAAATCAAACATGATAAAACGCTTCTAACTCCCTAGAATACACAACTCTTACTGCTCATACATAATGTAACTTGCTTCTTTAAGCAATCAATCTGAGCCCCATACTGACTCAACCAATTTATATGCAAAATAACATCATATGAGAAAATGGGTAATAAAATTAAACTGGATTTCCACTTCTATCAAAAATCTCAATATCACAGAAATAGAATCTACTGGCTATCATACTATTCCAGTTAGTAAAATAATAGAAAGAGAAATAGGCAGTATAATTGAATCCAAGTGTAGTGAATCGAAGAAATATTTAGAAATAAATGAATGACTAGCTCCAGAATCAAATATATATATATATATATATATATGGCTAAATTGGAGCTAGAATAATAGAACTACTAGGCTCTCTTTGACCACTACCAGATGATCCTAAACCACTAGCTCTACTAGATGGTCTCTTAAAAAAAGTATGGAGAGGAACTGCCCTCAGTCTCCCTGCGATTTGACAAAAATCTCAGATCTGAACTCAAAATGTCAGTCAAATTATGTCTACGGACACTCTGCTACCTGATGCCCTATTTGACCGCATTTGAAGCACTATCCAATCATCATGTAGCACTGATCAGAATGGCGTCGATCATAACTTTGGAATACAGGTGCCCCACTAACAGAACTAGAACTGGTTATGCTGCTACTGCCAGAGACTATTGTAGATGCTGACAGTCTACTTCTCCTAGAATCTCCATATATAAATTTATTCTTTTTCTCAGAAAAGTCACTACCAGAAGTCTCACCACTAAATCTCTTCTTACTAGCAGTCCATCGCTACTGAGTAGCCACCAAGTCATTCTTTATCAGATGAGCTCTCTCCATAAGCTCAGATAAATCAGAAATGTGAAATAGCACCAGAGGTTGTCTCAGACTATTCCAAAGTCCTCTAAAAAACCTGTAAAACTTCTTCGCGGGTGTGCTAACAAACTATGGAGCATATCTAGCTAAAGCAGTGAACTCTACCTCGTACTGCATAACTGTTCTGCTCCCCTGAATAAGCCTGAAAAAAAGTCTCCTGCATTTGCTGTTGAGCAGAAGGTGGTACAAACCAAGCTCTAAACACATCAGAGAACTCCTCCCAGGTAATTTGAGAGGTCAATCTCCCTTAAAACGTTTTCTCCTGTTGGGCCATCCACCAATGCTCTGCCTCACCATCTAATAAAAAGACTGCTAATGGTACCTTCCTCTCAGGAGGACACGGTATACCGTTAAATATTTTTTTCTAGCCTCCTCAACCAGTCTTGTGCTGCTCTGGGCTCAACAGTACCCTCAAATCTCGGAGGCTTCAATCTCAAAAATATTTGTAGATGTCTGTCTACCTCTTCAGATCTAACAACAGGAACCCTGCTCCGTGCCTCACCCATCATCTAGGCTATCAAACTATGAAATTATATCTGAACTAACTATTAGAGCAGAACTATATACAAGAGCTGTCTGGCTAGCACTCTGTCCATCAATCATATATGGGTCTGGTGGATCCATAATCACATAGAATATACAACTAAACGCACATGCACATGAAACAAAAATAATGAACACCCATACAAACTTCAAACTACCCCACTAGATTTACAGATCAATTCCTATAGCTCTATTTGCGATCTAATTTTTAAACTATTACTCTGATACCATAAAAGCTTGTTACAACCCAATCAGTCTAGGATAGGTTCGATCGTGTTGAGCTATGATAGGTAATCCCAAGATCTAATTTTGATATTACTTCAAAATTTTTTTGCTAATATTTATTGAAATAAATTACAAACTATTGATCTATTAAAATATCTAAATATTGAAAATAAACTCATCCACCTGGTTTCTTTTATTTCATTAAAAGAAATATCTACACTACAGTACATGACTACATATAAGAGCTACATAATCAAAAATTTAACTAGCTATGACTATACAAAAAGTCAAAATAGAAAAATACATATAATCTCAGATCTAATCCTGAACTGCTAGTCCACAATCTCCTTCCCCTTTCCAGATCCTGAAAGTCAAATACAAAATTATAGTAAGCTACAACAGCTCAATAAGCCATACCAACCAATCTAAATTTTTAAATATTCTTTTATCAAATATTTTATTGAATATTTAAAAGCAGTTAAATATAATTTAAATAAATTATTATATTGAGAGATGTAATAAATGCATAATAGTTAGTCCCTGATTTAAATAATAATACGTAATAAGTAAATAAATTGAAATTCATGTCACAGGGTAGTTCAGATCACATTTTCCAGACCCGGACAGAACCTCAAAGGATTCTGGCCCCTTATTACTCCCTTTTTATTTATGCTTATAGCACCAGAATATATCACATATCCCTATCTCAGACAGAATCTTAAAAGATTCTGGCCTCTTATAGCTCCAAGCAATTCCCTAACACAAATAGAATCTCAGAGGATTCTGGCCCCTTATGGCTCCAACAGATATAATTTAATCACAATATCATCACATTTTAATAATTAAAGAGTAATTGAGCTTGTATCAAAATTTTACAGTGTTGTATAACGGTAGACAACAAAAAATCCTACTAGAAAAAAATGTATATTTTTAAAAAATTTTAAAATTACTAGGGATCATATAAAATGATATTTTAAGACTTTTATTGTACAACAATACTATTTTTTAATATCCAGATAATTTTTTATTCAATAAAAAATCCTATAAATTTTAAAACCTATAGTGTAAAAAATTTAGAAATTATTTAAAATGTGCATAATCGTAATATCTATAACATATAAAAAATTACACGGTAAAAATTTTACCTATGCAAAGTTATCCACATTTTTCGCTAACAAATACAAAATTTAATAAAAACATTTGCTAAAAATTACGGATTTTTAAAAATTGAGATGGGCATAATGTGACTTACCTTGAGACAAACAGGATTTTCAATTGGGCCAATGGATAAAAAGGCCCAAAGTCGCCCAAAATTGGATTTTGGTTTTCTTTCTCCTCTCTTTCTTCCCTAATTCTCTAAATCCTCTCTTTGTTAACGAATTGACAAAAATGAGAAATGGATTTTTAATAAAGCATATAAGTGGAATTAGATATTATAATAAAATATTAATTATTTTAATTATTTAATATTAAAATATTAATTTAATCTAAATTCTTTTATATCTTTATATTAAAAAATCCAAAAATTATAGAAAAATATTCATAAATTAACTTATTTTTTTTTAATTTTTTGATGAAATCGGCTTGCAAAATAGACACCTGATGGTCTCAAAAATCCCACTTGTACCGAAAAGTGCCGATTTCTTTAGAAAATTCAATAGTGCCTAAATATTATAAAAAAATAGGATAATTAAAGCACAATACTATAAATATTCTGGCAAAGTTGATTTGTGATTTAGACTTATAATGACTACTGAATTAATTATTGATAACTCTAGGTCAAAATTTTTTTTAAAAATTTTAAGGGTTTCACAATCTACCGACCTTAAAAAAAATGTCATCCTCGACATTTCTAAAACAGGATGAGTCAGAATAAACCTAGATATAACTGTCTCATATCATATTCCTTCTCCTAAGTAGCCTCTCTGACAATTCTATGCTTCCACTGTACTTTGATCATAAGAATTTATTTACTTCTCAATTTTCTCACATTATATACCGAAATTCTTTCGGATTCTTCCCTATATTGTAGATTCAGATGAACCTCAACTTCATCAATAGATAATCTCATTCTAGAATTATACATCCACTTTCTCAAAAAAGATACATGAAACACATTATGTATATCGAACATATGATCAGATAATAATAACCTGTAAGCAGAACTACTAATCCGCTCAATGATCTCAAAAGGTCTAATGTACCTTGGACTGAACTTGCTAATTTTTCTAAATCTACTGACACCTTTCATAGGGTTGACTTTGACCTAAACTAGGTCACCAATCTAAAACTCAACCAACTTATGTTTTTGATTGTAGTACTTCTTCTGCCTATTTTGTGTATATTTTAACCCTTCTCTAATCAATGTTGGTTCCACTTCCCATTTATGTACCCCACTGCCCATATGAATGACTTCCCAAGCTCAATAAAATGAGGAGCATGCACAAGTCCAATATGACGAAGAGCATCATGGATTATGAGATAGGCCGTATGCCATACCACCTAGGCCACATCATAGACACTGGGTTCTACCCTTTTGTGATGTATTTGTAGTATGATTTGTCCAATGTAATTGAGTTGTTTATGCAATGAATGACTTAAAACTCCTGCATAATCTACTAAGAAGGTGTATTATATATATATAACCACATCATAGACACTGGGTTCTACCCTTTTGTGATGTATTTGTAGTATGATTTGTCCTATGTAATTGAGTTGTTTATGCAATGAATGACTTAAAACTCCTGCATAATCTACTAAGAAGGTGTATTATATATATATATATATATATATATATATTCAAGTATGCAACATAGACAAGTTTACTTTGACATTATAAATATAATAAATATTACTTTGCATTGACTAAAAGACTTAGTTTTTTAAATTTAATTTTATTTTTAATTAGAAATAACCAAGAATATTTATATTCATTAATGATAGTTCTAATATATATTAAATTTTGTTCTGTTAAGTGTAAAATTTAATTATGGTTAGTACTAAGAAATTAATCTAAGTAAATAAATTGTAGTAATATTGTATTAAATTTTTTTCCATTCATTGCTTCTTTCCAAATTTCAATATAACATCTGGTTAAAAGAAAAAAAAAACTACTAATACCAATCAATTAGTTATGTTGTACAAGATCATGTCACATAGCCATATTGCACAATGATACTATTATATTGAGCAGAGGAGTGTGCCTCCTAAAAAGCTGGGTAAAAAATTATAAAATAGTTATTAACATCGTATAGAGGAAAATCCAATACAAGCAAAATAAACAAAACTATGTAGAACTATTTTTTCTTGAACAATGTACGCATATATGCTTGGAGTTGAGTCTAAATTGGACAACATTTGAAATGTAGCTTGAACTCGTATTGAAGGTCTTCCCAATTTGCTTGATTGAAGAACTTCCTTGCCTTATCTCCAGGTAATAGCTCATTCATCCGATTCATATTAAAGTCTAAAATGAAACCTTTCTCACCTAAAATTCAAAGATGATAAAGAATAGCATATATTAATTGAATAATAAATTTATTTCTAACATAATTTTCTAATTTATAAAATACAAATAAAATTATTAATTGACTAACAAAATTATTAATGTATTACTTAGGTAAAAAATTAATAACAATTAATAGTAATTATACATAAATATTTAAAATCCAAAATATACCAATCTTTTTTATATTTAAGTATTTAAAACCAAAATATACAAAAAAATAAATATTTATAATTGATATATCGCCAAAAAATTATCTTGATCGGGCACGAATCTCGAGGAAAAACTCAAGTCGGAAACTTCAAAAATTAATTCGGAGACCATTTAAACTCCGATTTCAGCAAGCTTATAGTCGAACTGAGCGTCTCGGAAATACGAATCCAACAACACCAAATTTGACTCAATCCGAGCTCAAACGAGCCCAAATCAAGTACCCGAAGCGCTGTTGGAAGCATCAAACAGTTATTTGAGTTACCAAACGGTCTCCGATTTTGACGAGCTTATAGTCGAATCGAGCGGCTCGACGAGACGAATCCAACGAGCCCAAGATCGTAGAATTCTGATACCATTAAGACCTTCAAATGCTCAATAAACGGTTCATGATCAATGGATTCAATATCGGCCGTTCATCCGGATCACTCCTTATTTGCCCATGATCCTTCATCTATTTACGGGCTATGCCACTCCAGAAAAACTATAAATAGCCCCTCATTTCTCTTAAGAGGGGACCCAAGCCAAGAAGATAAGAAGAGAAGAAGAAGAGAAGAGACGCCTAGGAGGGAACAGCTCCTCCTCGACCACTGCCAGAACACCGCCGGAACTCCGCCGGAACACCGCCGGAACTCCGCCGGAACACCACCGGAGCACCACCAGGCGCCCGAGGGACGCCGGAGCTCTGCCCTACACGGGAGCAACGTCAGAATTCTGCCCGACGCCGGAATTCTACCCAACGCCCGAGTGACGCCGGACTTCTTTCCAAGTGACGCCGGAATTCTGCCGGACACTCAAGTGACATCAGAACTCTGCTTGTCCTTGTAACTGATACTCATTGTAACCTGATCGTCCTGAATTTAAAGGATGAATCAGCCTCGTGTACTTCAAACGACACTAGTGGAACTCTTTCAACTGGGCGTGGCCCCGTGGTTTTTTCCCTTTCCAGGGTTTTCCACGTAAAAATCCTGGTGTTATTATTTCGATTCTGTTTGTGTGCTGAATATACGTACAACGCTGAGACGGAAAATTAAAATCTATCGCCGCGTATATTTGAGTCCGCAACAGTTTGGCGCCGTCTGTGGGAATCTTATCCCACAACTTCAAGTATTGCTACGATGGTCAACAGGCGTAGCAGTCGCCTCATAGGAGCCTCCTGCTCTCACTCTCATCAATCCAGGAATCAGTCTATGAATCATAGACGCCCGATATCTGCCTCTTTATACCCCGGGGGGCAAAACGCACCTGGGGAAGGGACCTCGGGACCCTCCCTAGAAGAGAGAATTCAAAAAATGGAAGAATCTCAAAAAGAGATCCTACAACTCTTGCGAGAGACTCGACAACCGACCCTAGCACCTCAGGAGGAGGTTCTTCTCCCTCGAGATCCACCACGTGTCGAAGCTGTTCAAATCGAACATCTTCAAGACGAGATTCCTCTTCCTCCACTCAGGAGGCGTTCGTAGTCGCATCAAGATAATGAACTGGCTGATACAGCAAGTTCTACCCATCCTTCGCACACAGGTCGGCAACCTCGTATTCCTTTGGACCTCCCCGAAGAGTTAGCCCGACCACACATTACTGAGCTCCCTCGCAATGCCCTTCGCCACGAACTGCGACGATTGGTCCGAGAAGAGTTCCCTACAGGAGGCATAAGGCAACCCCTTCGTCAGTGGGACTTGCAAGAGTCGTCACCCTTGACAGAAGCTATTCTTCAACACGCTATTCCGGTAGGATTTAAACTACCAAGCATCGATTCCTACGAAGGGACATCCGACCCGTACGAGCACATCGATCATTACAGAACCATCATGCATATCCAGCGAGCTTCGGATGCCCTCCTATGTCAGGTTTTTCCAACTACACTCAAAGGACAGGCGCGAACATGGTTCTATTCTCTTCCATCTGGAACGATCCCTTCATTCGTCAAATTGGCCAAAGCCTTCGTTGAACAGTTTGTAGCCAATCGAAGAATTGCTAAAGATTCTTCCCACCTCTCCGGGATTCGTCAAAACGAGGGAGAATCGTTAAAAGAGTACTTTCAGCGATTTTCCACAGAGGCACGACAGATTCCAGGACTAAACCCAGAATTGCTCCGAGGGGTCTTCCTTGGAGGCCTTCGTCCTGGTCCTTTCTATTCGGCACTTATGCGCGACACTGTTCATTCATATGCCGATCTGATCCATCGTATGGAGGCGCGGATATCTGCAGATGAGGCAATAAATGCTCATAGAAAACAGTTCGAGCAAACCACTGGGAAGCGCAAGGGAGCACCTGAGGTGGAAATTCCCTCATCACAATGGAAAAAGCAAGGGAATAGCAATCTACCTTCTAGGCCCCCATTACCACAACGAGAACCTCGGAAGGAGAAAGAGTACACTCCGCTCAACACATCTCGAGCAAATGTGTTAATGGCGATTCAAGATCAGGACAAAGTGAAATGGCCGCATCCTTCGAAGCCAAATACAGGAAATCAAGATCAGTACCGTCACTTTCATCGTAGTCGTGGCCACTCTACTGAAGCGTGTTGGCAACTTAAGGATGAGATTGAAAGACTTATCCGCCAGGGCTATCTTCGACAGTTTATTGGGAACCCACCTACCCGAGAAGAAGCTCACCCCACTGGGGGGCAAAATCAACAACAACAAAGACAACCATTGAATAATATTCAAATGGTTGGTGAGATTGAGTAATGCTGCAACTTGAACCTTTGTGTTAGTAATACTACTTGTCATGTGTCACCATGTATCTCTTCTATGATCAGTAGGATGTCACTCTAATGTCCTTAGTATTTCTACCAAGTCAAATGATGTGGTTGTCCCTATATGTATCTCTTTTGTTGTACAAGGGAATTATTGTATTGTCTTACAGTAATATAATGTGTTGTTCGTCCAGTTTTGATATTGTCTCTTTCTTTAAAAAAGAATATAAATGACAATGAAAAACTACTGACAAATATAGTCTTTTTATCCTTGATTCGAGAAATACACAATCTTTATTGTGTCTCAATCACTGGATGATCAATCCCAGGGGGATTCGATCTGACCTCTTCCACACAGGTTAACATCGTCGAGCAAAGGCTCCGACATACAACCTCGGATAGGTCTCACATCCTTGGTGGATTCTCTCGACCTCTTCCATACAGGTTAACGTCGTCGAGCAAAGGCTCCGACATACAACCTCGAATAGGTCTCACATCCTTGGTGGATTCTCTCGACCTCTTCCATACAGGTTAACGTCGTCGAGCAAAGGCTCCGACATACAACCTCGGATAGGTCTCACATCCTTGGTGGATTCTCTCGACCTCTTCCATACAGGTTAACGTCGTCGAGCAAAGGCTCCGACATACAACCTCGGATAGGTCTCACATCCTTGGTGGATTCTCCCGACCTCTTCCATACAGGTTAACGTCGTCGAGCAAAGGCTCCGACATACAACCTCGGATAGGTCTCACATCCTTGGTGGATTCTCTCGGCCTTTTTCATACATGTTAACGTCATCAAGCAAGGGCTTTGACCTACAGTCTCAGATATGTCAAACATCCTAAAAGGATGTCTCTCACATTCGTTCAGACTAATAATACATCAAAAGCACAAAGCATGTCTTACAGATGCAATAACAATTCAGGTCCCTCTAGGGGACAAATCCTCATTTCATATACAATATCATTGGAGTTACATAAATCCAGATTCAGGTGTACATTTATTCTCACTAGAAGTTGAAATTGAAAAGTACATTGGCGTCATCCGTACAAACTAGTATCATCAAGCAATAAGCAACTTTAACACAGTCAAATATCCTTGGTGGATTTAAGTGACTTCTCCCTTACTGCACGCAAGCATCTCCTACAACTGCTCCTTTAAAGAAAGGACATAACTGGATCATCATCAGACCTCCACTCAGTTGATAGTGTTAGTGTATTGCCAGAATATTGGCATATCGCACTACTTCGGTCCCTTGATTCAGTAATATCTGATGTTGGCACACTTCAGTATGGATGAATATTGCCTTAACACAATGCCACTGGACACCCGCCATCATCGACCCTTCGTCGGATATCTGCCGGTGGTCCTTTACTTCATATCAGCCATCATCGGCTTCTCGTTCAACTGCTGATAGCAGCACCGTTGAACTCTCTCCTTCTGCTCCCAACTTGGTCGTTGACTACCAACAGACTTCCACCCGATCGTCCATCATCGACAAACTAACATCGAAATTCTATTCGATGCTGAGCTTCCTCCCGTTGGAGGACTTCTACACGTCGCTAGACCCTCGTCGGACTTCAACTCGACGCTAAACTTCTACCCAACGTCGGACTTCTGCCAGTCGTCGGACCCCCGTCGGATATATACCCGACGCTGTACTTTTACGTGACGTCGAACTTCTGCCTGTCGTCAGATGTTTGTCGGGCTTCTACCCGACACCAAATTTCTACCCGTCATGGGACTTCTTCTGGCCGACAGATTTTAGTCGGAGTTCTACCCAACGCCGTACTTCTTTTTGCCGCCGAACTTCCACCCGGCCGCTGATCGCCGCCGGACTTCATCCCGACCTTCGTCGGACCACCGCCCGGTCGCGGACCGCCATCGAACTTCAGCCCGACCTTCGTCGGACCACCGCCCGGCCGCTGACTGCCGTCAGACTCCCTCCGACTAACATCTCACCTCCACATGAAGGAATGAAAAAGAAAAGAAATGTCTAACTCCTGTACAAGAGGAGGGGCGTTGTCTCAAGTAGGGAAAATCACCTACTGAATAACAACGGAATGCCTCAACTGTCAGAAAGCCAGAATGAGAGAAAAAAGAGGGAAAACCGCTAACTTCTGTGCAAAAGGAGGGGCACCGAATCAAGTAAGGAAAGTCACCTACTTAAAAACAGCAGAAGGCCTCAAAATGCCGGAAGCTAGAGGGGAGAAGTGAGGAATCCGCTAACTTCTGCGCAAAGAGAGGGGCGCCGAGTCGAGTAGGGAAAGTCATCTACTCAAAAACAGCGGAATGCCTCAAAATGCCAGAAGCAAGAGGGAGAAGAGAAGAGGAAGAAAGGGGCATTTTGTCCCCTACCCCAAGGGGTGTATTTATAGGATGAAAAAGGGAGAGAAAGAGAGGGAAAAATTAAAAAAAGAGGGGGAAAAAGTTTGAAAATTGGAGGGAGAGGGCTTCTAGAAGGAAGTTCGAATTTTTCTAAATTTTTCTGAATTTTTTCGGAATTTTTTGGATTTTTTCGGATTTTTTGGGGATTTTTAATCCGTGTGGGCCCCACAAAAAAAAAAAATTAATTAAAAAGCAACGGCAACTGCCGCGCGCCCCAAGGGGCGCGCCTGTTGCGCGCGCCCGCGCGGGCGTCGCCGCCGCCGGCGGCTGCCGGCGGCCGGCCGGCCGGCCGGCCGGTTCGGCCGCCTACGCGATCCCGTGCTCCGATTTCGAGCCCGGACGGTCCAAATTGGACGTTTTTGGGGTCTCCGGACACGTTTTTCGACGTTCCGGACTCAATTTTGACACTTTCGGAGCTCAACGGGGCCTCTATGATCAAGTTCGAGCAAACATTTAATTTCTGGAACGCAATTTTTTGCGATTCGGCCAACGTAAAATACCGGAGAAAGTATTTTCGGACTCATGGAGCTTCGACGTCCGAAAATAGGGGGGCAACTGATATATCGCCAAAAAATTATCTTGATCGGGCACGAATCTCGAGGAAAAACTCAAGTCGGAAACTTCAAAAATTAATTCGGAGACCATTTAAACTCCGATTTCAGCAAGCTTATAGTCGAACTGAGCGTCTCGGAAATACGAATCCAACAACACCAAATTTGACTCAATCCGAGCTCAAACGAGTCCAAATCAAGTACCCGAAGCGCTGTTGGAAGCATCAAACAGTTATTTGAGTTACCAAACGGTCTCCGATTTTGACGAGCTTATAGTCGAATCGAGCGGCTCGACGAGACGAATCCAACGAGCCCAAGATCGTAGAATTCTGATACCATTAAGACCTTCAAATGCTCAATAAACGGTTCATGATCAATGGATTCAATATCGGCCGTTCATCCGGATCACTCCTTATTTGCCCATGATCCTTCATCTATTTACGGGCTATGCCACTCCAGAAAAACTATAAATAGCCCCTCATTTCTCTTAAGAGGGGACCCAAGCCAAGAAGAGAAGAAGAGAAGAAGAAGAGAAGAGACGCCTAGGAGGGAACAGCTCCTCCTCGACCACTGCCAGAACACCGCCGGAACTCCGCCGGAACACCGCCGGAACTCCGCCGGAACACCACCGGAGCACCACCAGGCGCCCGAGGGACGCCGGAGCTCTGCCCTACACGGGAGCAACGTCAGAATTCTGCCCGACGCCGGAATTCTACCCAACGCCCGAGTGACGCCGGACTTCTTTCCAAGTGACGCCGGAATTCTGCCGGACACTCAAGTGACATCAGAACTCTGCTTGTCCTTGTAACTGATACTCATTGTAACCTGATCGTCCTGAATTTAAAGGACGAATCAGCCTCGTGTACTTCAAACGACACTAGTGGAACTCTTTCAACTGGGCGTGGCCCCGTGGTTTTTTCCCTTTCCAGGGTTTTCCACGTAAAAATCCTGGTGTTATTATTTCGATTCTGTTTGTGTGCTGAATATACGTACAACGCTGAGACGGAAAATTAAAATCTATCGCCGCGTATATTTGAGTCCGCAACAATAATAATATCTAATATTTATCTCTTCTAATCTCTCTTTTCCACAAAAAAAAGAATTTTAAATATTTATGTATAATTATTATTGCCATTTCTATTATTAAATTTCAAAATCAAATAGTATTTCCTAACTACCCTAGACTTTCTTTATTTTTTTATTTTTTATTTTTTAACCATTCGCGGGCCTTACCAGCGACTGGCAGGCCATGTTAGAGGCCAGTCGCTGGCTTATCCAATGACTGTGGTTGGTTTAGTTTTTTCTTTTATCGTGTCTCTCGACTAATAAAACATAATAAAGTAATGCTTTTTAAAATTTGTCATTTTGCTTACACAAGTTCAATCATTTATTACGTTCTATGACTCATTTTGATTTTTATATCATTTTTCAAAATCAATTGTACCATAAAGAATAATTTTTTTTGTATATATGTTGATTGTCTTTATTAAAGGTTTCCTAAGTTTGATTTTAGATTTCATTGTTATATTTATTTTGGGTCACTTAGACCTTATATTGTAATATTTTTTAAGCTATATTCTCCGTTGAATGTTTTGTTATTGTTTTACTTTCCCTCCCCCTTCCCTTCATTTTTGTCTCGCTTCCTCATACATCTCTCTCACCTCATGAGTATCTCTACATCCAAATCATTTGCAACTCTCCAAAGCATTGAACTTTAAACTTCAACACAAACTCTTAGCTAAGATTGACCTTGATTGGGTTTAGGTCAGGCTGATCCAGCTCTATGGGCGAAGTGCATGGATCCATCAAGTCAAGAAGATCAAATCGGCAAAATAATTGAGAATATAATGAATTTGCCATCAAATTTGCCCAACCAAGTGCTCTTGACTTGAGGGCCATTAATCAAGCATAGTTGTCCGATTTGCAAAAGCTAATTTGTCAAGATCATCAATGCAGCTCGCCCAACATCAAAGCTATTTGCTAGAGCTCGATGAGTCACAGTGAAGTCAATAGGCAACTTCACAAGGGTTCATCCATACTTATAATTTGACATGTCATCTTTATGTAATGGCTCCATGTTATTTAAGACTTGCTATGCAATATTACTTCTATTGCTTAGTTGTAACTCTTCCTATATAGCTAAACTTCTATCTAACCCTATAAATATGAGTCAAGAGGATAAGCTAAGATCATCAAATCATTTGCTAAAGTCTTGTACTTTTGACAATCAAATATTCAAATCCTAATGCTTCTTTTTTTATACTCTCTTTCTTTCTCTTATGCTTTTCTCTCTAATTTTTTTTAAATAATAAAATTTATTATTTGAAAAACTATTTATCTTTTTGGAGCAATATGTACACCCAAAAATTAAATAATTTCATTTGCTAGAAGCTAATATATTGAATTTTCAAACATCCACTTTGCAATGATAATCTTATTCTTTTAATAAAATAATGGGCAAAATACATCTCACCTCTTATATTCCTATTTGATTAGTATTGCAATTCAAGAATATTAAAAGATATGTCTTATGATAGTTATATTTTGAACAAATATATCCATTTTATATATACTGAAAAAATGTGATCGAAACTTCAATTCCAACAAAAATATCAGTGCTATTAAAATATGAGTTATCGTATCTGATGGCCATATGAATATTTGAATAATTGAACTTATCTTTTTTTAAGCACCTTCTATGTCTCTGACGCTCTCAAAACTAGAGTGACTGATCTCTAGTAAAGTTTTCGCAATCCCTCCACTGCCTCTTCACTGTGATCTCTTCACTAACCTCCAATTCACTTTCATTATTTAGATTATAATGCAACCCTCATCCTTTATAATGCAGTAGTCTTAGGTTATAATTGTAAAGAGATAAAATATTCAAATTAAATAAGGTTCGAACCCATATTCAATGTTCTAATCTTATTCGAACTATATATTTCAAACATCTATTTCAAATATAGAGTTCAACCATTAGGCTTCAAACTATACTTGAATCATATTCAAACAAAATTCAAATAAAATGAATGATAGATCAACTACTATTTAAACTAAATTTGAATAAAATTCAAACTTTATTCGAACCTCTCTTTAATCCTCTAAATGATCACAAATCTCTTGCTCAACGTCAACATATGTCTATAATATAATAATAATAATAAACTAATTTATGTTTTTTGATCTTAAGATTTTATTATTTATAATTGAATGTAAGTTTTAGGCTTCGTTTGAGATTGCTTTCTTATTGCTTTGTAAAGCTACATTTTAGTCAAAAAAATCTCTTAAAAACAGAAAAAAAGCAATAATCTAAAATTGTTCTAAAGAAAATCTTAGATTTTATTTGGGATCAATTTCTAACTATTTTATAAAATCGCTATAGAGAAAATAAATTTTTAAAAGTGCTGTAAAATATGAAATTTTAATATAAATTAATTTTAAAAATAATAAAAAATATAACTAAAAAAATTATAATTATAATTTAAAAAATAAAATAATAAAAAATTCTTCCAAAGTGAGCTGAGTCTTAATCAGCTCTGCTCGGTTCTATTTTATTTTTTATTTATTCATTATATTGTTTATAATTTTTGTATGGTCTATCAGTTTGGTAAAGATGAGCCTCGTAAAGTTTATAAGAGATAGCGATGCGCCGATCAGATATTTGCAATAATAAATATTTAGTACAAGGATTAAATAATGACAGGAAGAAATGGATAAGGATGACCCCACTCTGTCTCGGCGGCACGTTCTTATCGTCCTCCCTTCCATTTCCCACTCTAAAAGACATTATCACCCCTAACATCCCAAGTTCAATTAGGGCAGCTCTTCCAAATTCAGCCATTAATTAGCCCTTCAAATCAGTGCTAGAAAAGTAAAAACTCATATTTACTTTTTTTTTTCTCAATAAATATATAAATTTGTATTTTAAATTAATTAAAAACTCATGAAATGTTATCCGAAATTAATAATTTATCAAAATTAATTAAATTTAATCCAATAAATTTTTAAAATTTACCCTCCAAGTTATTTAATCCGTACTAGGAGGTACGACATGCTGGTCTTCCTTCTATTCCCTTCCGTGCTCTTCAAGATGGTCGTTTGTCTGTCTCTCTCCCCATGGTGTTACAGTGGCCGTGAACTAGCATAAGGTCCATGGCATTTCCATTGTGCGTTTACACCCGAGAGTTCTTGTATTGGCCGGCGGCGTAGCTAAGTCTTCATTCAGCGGATTACGGTTAGATTTCCATTATACCGTGGAATAACTGTTTGGTATGGATGCTAATTCCCCCTGATTTAAATGAAGGTTTCCCTCTTCCATGGCTGCAGATCAGGTTGGAGGTATGGGAAACGCGAGCGGGAAGGCGGAGCTGGAGAACGGCAACGGTGGCTTTCCGGCGGCGAGGACGGACGGCGATGCGTCGAGGTTTGCCGGGGTAGGACAGTTGGCCTCGGTGGACTCAATGGCGGAGACGCCACCGCTGAGCCCTCCTAGGTTGAGATCTCCTTTCCTCTTCGCACCTCAGGTGGTTTCTCTTTCTTTGATTGACATCAAAGATTATGATCTGGTTGTCAACAAATGCTCTTCTTTTTTCACATGTTTGCAGCTTGACAGGATTGATTATCTTTTTTTCTGGAATTTCGAAGGTGTAATGCATTTTTTTTTTTCAATTTCACATCTTGTTAGGGAATTTTCGGAGTATATAAGGTGTTTGAAAGAAGAAATAGTTTGTCAATACCTGCCGTACTCAAGATGATGGGTATTCAATTTGTTCACAACGACCAGGGATTTTAGAAACTGGCTGTGTATGTTCTTCGTGTAAATATATGAGAATTATTAACTTATTTTTACTAAATCCATGAAACGGTGCCTATGCCTTTAATGTGAAGAAAGAAGTAGGAGGGAGAATAGCGGTGCACATCATATTTGACGACCACCTAATCTGATAGATCATGAACACTGTCAAAGTAGTCAATACGACTATTTTGAGTCTTATATAACGTGTGGTGAATAAGTTCTCACCAGTCTTAAGATTTACTCCCTCAAATGGAAGGAGTGCACCAAGTTACAAAAATAACTTTAAATTTCACAAATAATATGAATGATTACACAAAGATGCCAAACATATATATGATACTATGGATTGGATAATAGAAGCTTAAAGAAACTTCAAATCACTTCAAATGGCATGAAATGAATTTACTTGAATTAGGCCTTAGGCCCCTATTTTATAGGTCCAAAAGATAACTCTTGATGCATGACATAAACTAAAAAATCATAGCCTAAATGAGGCTTGGGAACTCAAAATTATTCTTATACTTCATGGGTACAATGAACCTAAAATGGCTTTTAGGAGTGCTTATTAATGAACTAGAAAATATAGAATAAATAAAATTTCACTGAAAGTTCACTTGATGACATTGCCCCTTAGGCTCTTGTTTTGTGACAAGATTAGACTAGACTCCAAGAACTTCAATCAGACCTTTGCAAAACATTTAGTGAAGATGTCATTTAGAATCAATTATTATGTAAATTCTTTCTTATTTCTTAGATCTAAAGAGAATAATGCGTTGAGAGGTTTTTGAGGTTATCTTTCAATACATAATCAACCTTGTTAATGGGACCTCAGTGTTTTATTGTAGGTCCAAAAAAGAATTCTTACTGGCCAAGTTAGTGAAGAGATCTAAGTTTGGCATTTCATGCAAGTAAAGAAAAGTAATGCCTTTAAAGGGATGTGAAATGGAAATAAGATTAGGTATTACATTGTTTAATGTTGATTGAACCTTGTATCTTCATTATTTGGCCCTTAAATGCTCTCCTATGAAGTTGTTAAGTTTGTTGACTGAATATGGAATGAGGATGAGAGGGTGAGAGGGTGGGGGGAGGTATGGCACTTGAGGAAGCCAATTTATTAGTTTGTTTGATGAAAAAGAACTGTAAGATAAAATCAAAAGACAAAGGGGATTAGGAATATGCTTGTCTCCTCCTCCTCTTGGCTTATAGGATGGTTGGCACTTGGCCCCATCCTTGAACATGGAGTGGCCAACCATCTCTTTGTAAGATAGAAAAAGTGGCATTTCGCTCCTTTCTGTGTTATGTGATGTTTTGTATGTAGCTTTATATGTTCTTGTAATGTCCAAGTAGCCAAAACACCTCGATTGAGCTAGCTTGGGGGCCCATGATAAGGTTTGGATGATTATTGCTTGGTAATGTAGCAAAAGGGGTTTGCTTCTTTTTTTTGCTCCAAGGTGTTTTGTATGTAGCTTTAGGTGTGTTCATAAGGCTCTAGTACCCAACATTTATTGTTTGAGCTTGTGGCCTAAAGTTGTAGATTTGTGTTTGATACCATAAGTACTATCTTACTAATTGTGTGCGGAGGGCTTGCTAGATCTTGGCTTCTCTATTGACTAAATTGGTTCTTGCAACTCAGTATTAATATTGAGAGGAATGCCTCTTCCTAACATGATTTTGAATGTTAGCTGACTTGATTTCTTTTATCCTCCATCTTATTGGACTTGTTGCAACTAAGTTAGAGTTAATAATGAAATAATTTATGATAATTTTCTTTTTTACTTCTGAGAACTTGCTTTTGCTGGTTAAGGAACTCTCCTATTTGGCTTATTTGGCACCATGATAGCTAGCGTTTATTATGTTACTTGTGAAACATGTTGATAAATCAACAACATTGATTGTGGCTTATGCATTGCAGTCGCCGGATAGATCAATCTTGTATGCATTATCATTTATGTGCTTAGTTATTCTTAATGGACCATCGGCCTTGGGTTTGAGTTTTCCAAATGTTTTAGGAAGAAACCTTTCTTTTTGTAGCAAAATTCAAAGGAGATCTCCTTCATTAAACTTTGCCATGTTCTTAGATTTATTTGCTTGCTTTTGGACTCAGCATTTTGTTTTAAAATCTCGTGTCGCACTTGTTTATGTAACTTATAAATTTCTTTGACTCAGGTATCAACACATCCCCTTTTATCCAACAAAGGGTAGCGCACGTATTTACTCCACGAGGAAGAGTGTATTACACCCATGCACAATCTCAAATTTACTAAAGAATCGTAAGCAAAACTCCATTTGCATTAGAATTTGGTCCTATTGACAAATATTTTTGCTAACTAAACATCTCAACAAATTCCCCAGACTATGGTTGCCTGTTTTGATTTGTTCATCTAATTAGGGTTGCACGACTAAGCTAAATTGTAACATTGTACCCATTTTACTCCATAATGTCCTAAAAAAATGGCATAAAATTTTGGCGTTATGATGGAGCTAATGGTCTTTGGAATACCATTAAGTCGGAATATCTTCTTGAAATACAATTTAGCAACGTGTGTCACATCAAGTTTTTTATTGCATGGTATGAAATGCATCATTTTAGAGAATCTATCCACCACTATTAGGATGGAATCTTTATTGCATTGCATTGGGGAAGCCCCACTATGAAGTCCGTTCACATTGTACCATAGAAGTTCTTGAATGGCTAGCAGTGTGTATAGACTTGAGTTTTGGCATTGAGTTTTAGCAATATGGTATGTTCTAATGTCCTCTGCTTTGGAATTGGCCAAAAGAAATTTTCTCGAGTTAGTGCAAGTGTTTTATCATAGCCAAAGTGGTCAGCCATTCTACTATTGTGACATTCAGACAATATAGCTTTCCTTAATGAACATTGTGGAATCCATAGACAGTTTCCATAATATAAATATCCGTCTTCCATATGAAAATGTCCATAAGCGCCCTGATGATGTTTATGCCAATTTTTTTCAAAATCGGCCTTTACTCCATATAGCTCCTTCTGAACTTCAAAACTAACAGCCTTAGCTTGTAATGTCATCGTGAGAAGATGACGTCGGCTCAATGCATCCACCTGGTTAAGTTGATTGGATTTATATTTTAGGACATAAATAAAAGGTGATAAAAATTTCACCAAAGTAGCGTGTCTTCCTTTGAATTTGTTTTGGGTGTCTAAAATCTTGAACGGCTCATGATTTGTAAAAAGAACAAATTCATCAGATAAAACATAGTGGCTTCATTGACCAAGGGTGTAGATGATGGCGTAAAACTCTTTGTCATGCTTAGAATATTTTCTAAGGGTTTCATTTAGCTTTTCACTAGGTCGAAAACGAGAAAGACAACATTGGATTAGTGCTTCATTTAGCTTTTCACTAGGTCGAAAACGAGATAGACAACATTGGATTAGTGGTCACTCGCTATTTTAATGCCTCAAAACTAGGTGCTACAGCCTCTGACCACCGGAATTTTTCAGCTTTGAGGATTTTGGTGAGAGTTGGCCAACAAATTGAATTCCTTTATGAAACTATGGTAAAATGACATCAAACTATGAAACTATTGCAGCTGAGTAAATGACTGAGGTATAGGCCAATCCAGTATTGCTACATGCTTGGTCGGATTCATTTCAATTCTAGCAACCGAAAGAACATAGCCCAGCAAATTAATTTTTTGAGTCAAGAATTGGCATTTACTTGGAAGAGCAAATAATTATTGGTCATGGAGCACTTCTAAGATCAACTGCAAGTGCTATAAGCGATCTTCTAACATGCCAAGATATTGTCCAATTATACGACCACAAACCTACCCAAAAAAATATGAAAGGCTTGGTTCATAAGCCACATAAACATGCTCGTTGCGATGGATAATCCAAATGGCATCATAGTCCACTCATACAATCCCTCACAAGTCTTAAAAGCTATTTTTCATTCGTTCCCAAGTTGCATTCGTATCTAATGATATCCACTACACAAATCAATTTTGGAGCCACTACACAAATCAATTTTGGAGAAGAGGGACAACCCATGTAGCTCATCAAATAGATAATACATAGGAGGAATGAGGAATCTGTGTTTAACTGTAATCTTAGTCACTGCCTAGCTGTTGATGCACATGCACCCCATGACTTGTCCTTTTGTACAAGAAGAGTAGGAACAACACAGGGGCTTGCTCTAACCAGTCCCTCGGAAATCAATTCCTCCACCTACCATTGCAATCGGACATATTCCTATGGTCACAATCGGTAAGCTGGCTGGTGTGGGATACCATCTCCTGGAATGAATTCAACCACATGTACATCTGGCAGGTGTGGAAGACCAGAAGGAATGTCTTTTGTCAAGACATTTTTGAATTGTTGCAACATAGGCCATACATCTTTTGGAATAGAAAAATCTCCCTGCTCCACTTCTATTATAGCCAATATGAAACCAACATAGCTTCTTTCAAGGCTTGTAAGAACATGGACTTCAATAAAACATTATTGGTGTGGATTCCACAATGCTATCTCCCCTTCAAGGTACCGAAGTTATGTGTCTCCGTTCTGGATGGAGTAGGTATTTTTAAACTCATGCTAGGTTCACCAGTTATATTGCCTTGCCTCGATCTTCTCAACAAGAGGTGACACATGCCTATAGGTACAATGTCACACCAAACTTGTTCGTGTGGTTTGTTCTCAATGGGGAAATTCACCAAACACCATTGATTAACCTTGATTTCATTGCCTCGCTTCAACCAAGACAAAGCATAAGATTAAGAATGGGTTTGAGTTTCAAGTTGTAATTTCTCCATCAATCCGATAGACAACATTCTCGCATCAGCCACCATCTATAGTGAGATTGCAAACCTTTTCGTGAATAGTGCACCAAGTGTGAAAAGTGTTGTGCTGGAGCCACTCGTAATCTTTGACAGGTTCAACATTAAAAATTCGGTGAACCGTTCGCAGCTCACCTTCATCGGTCTAGAGAACGTGCACCATGTCGCTTCCTTCACCATTCTCTATTTTTTCTTCTTCTTCCAAGGCCACTTTGGGGAAAGTGGTAATTCTCTTGTTCGGACAATTAGCTGCAATTTATTCAGACCCATGACATTTGAAACTTTTTGTGTGCTGGAAGTTTAGTATTTGAATTGCTGCGAATGAAACTCCTCGCTTCAGGCTGTAATCTTTCTACCCAAGTCCTTGGAACCGGATTTCTTGCTGCAACATTATTGATGGGACTACAATCAACTGGAGCATTTTTTATGTTATGGCTTTTGTGTTATCTTTGTTGCTTCTGCACCTTAAGCGCAGGCTTACGAATAATAGGCTTGTAGTTGAACTATTGGGTTGATGGAAGACCATAATCCCCGAAGGAATCGGGTTACCGAATTTCCTTCTTGCTCAATTAGTTCACATGTCATCATGAGTTGCTCGAACTCAGCAACATATCTCCACGAACTTGTATTGTTGCTGTAGATTGTGAAGTTTCAGGAAATTGTCTTGACCTTGACCATAATGGCCCGGTAGATATTTCAGCTGTAACTCTTTCGTCTTTTGCCATCGGTATGGCCTAACACTGCGTCATGAGTCTTGGGATTTGTGCAACCAATTTGTTGGTATCAACCATGGACTGATTTCTAGTTCTAATTTTTACCATGTTGGAGCTTTGCTTCCTACATGTTAGGTCTAATGCATAGAAATATCTAATCCAACCTTGTTTGCAGTTTTAAGAATTTTTTTTAAACCTAGTAAAGAGTCCTTGGGATTTTAGCCAAATTTGATGGTCAAGGGTGCACCAAGGGGGAGATGAATTGGGTCTACAATGAAGCATTTTGATGTTAGAGAGATTCAAAACCAAGAATTTGATGTTTTTTCACCATATTTTGATGTTTTCAATTTAATGTTAGTACCCTTAAATTTGAATGCCCAAGTGTTTCTTTTGTAATAATATAGCTTAAAGTTCAGGTTGACCTACCAGAATACTAACAACTTTCATGGGAAGTACGTCACAACATATTATATCAAAATAGCTACCCAATCGATAATGTTCATGAGATTGTTCAGTGAAATGCAAAAGACATTTTTAACACATAATTTGAAAGGACTTGGATGTATTCAGCCTTATGGTTGCTAGTCAAGGTAGCTTTATATATTATGTTTATAGTACTTCCAACATCTATGAATGACTATATCTTCTATTATTTCGGGACTCATATATGTGGAAGATATGAGTTCTCTTCCAATCTTCACCAACATGGGAACTAGCAAGCATAAATCTTACAACAGTTGAATCATTAAGTCTAACTGCTCATATCCTAAATATGATTAATTATCTTTAACATCCTCATGTGGATCACCACTTAAACTATACTCAAACCCAAAGTACTCGAGTTACATGTTACGACTCGGCCTAGAAGCTTAAACTAATGAGGCATGAACAGATGGTTGGACCTATATCACAATTTTTTTAAGAATAATAATTACTCAATAAACTAAAGTGAAAAAGGACCAAAATAGTTCCTTAACTCTTTATGAAGGACCAAAATTGTCTCAACTATATTAAAAGACCATTTTGGTTCCTCAAGTTCTTAAGAATGAACTAAGATAGTCTTATAGTGGGACTATTTTAGTTTATCTTTGAAGAGTTGAAGGATCAAAATGATTTTTTAATATAGTTGTGGATCATTTTGGTCCTTTATAAAGAATCAATAGACCATTTTAGTCATTTTCTTATAAACTAAATATTCAAAATGTAATTGAAGAGCTATTAAAATAATTTTCAGTCTAAATATATTGTAAAACAGATCTTATTATTTTCATTTGTTCCTCTTCTTCTTTTATATACAAAACCTTATCAATCAGTCATTTAATCAACATGAGATTTACTTGAAAATTTTAATTTAATAATTTGAGTTTTAATAACAAACTCAGTGGTTATAGAACAATAATAAAAAATGCATATAAATAATCATACTCATTTATCAAACTTTTTGCTTAACATACATTTAATATTTAATATAAATATGAATACTATAATTTGTTGATTGGTAAAACAGCAACAACATCAAGCCTTTATCCCACTACGTGGGGTAAATTTATTGATAAAATATTCTTAAAATTTTTATTTTTTTAAAATTTTATTTTTTAACTGGTCATTTATTATAGGAACACCATCTAAATAGTACCAATTAAGATATTTTTTTTCTATTTTTTTCATTTATCGTGCACGAATACATTGTGTTCCCAACTAATACCATAAGGGGGTGAATTCATGTATTTGCATGTATATACCTTTTTTATTTTTTTTAATATTACATTTTCATATTATAATTCATTGTAGTCATTTTATTTTTTTTCATTACATATCGATCTACATAAGTAGTTTTCACATTTATATACACCATAGTGTAACTTTGATTTTTTTAGTTTTTCTCAATTTAATGCATAATAAATATTTTAAAATTTAATAAGTACACATGCTTGATGCATTATCAAATAATTATATTAAAATTATAATAAAATATATGATTACTATAAAATAAATATTATCACCCACTTTATATTTTTTCGTGTGCTAGAACCCTTCCAAAATAAAGATCGCAATTATTTAAATCCACAACTATTTTAGAATCATATCTTAATTCAAATTAAATCTATATTAACATATTTAACTCTTACCTAACGTTTCTCTGAGAACCTTAGCTTGATTACGATATTTCATCACAACTCAACAATTAAATATTTTTTTCACTGTTTCAAAATAATATTTATTTGCATTAAATATTGTTAGACCAAATTCTGAAGAAGTCAAATGACTTCAAAGTAACATCGAACAAATTAGACGTTGTTAGACAATTTCAAATGCATCGGATATCATTAAAACAAACATTGAATGTTTCTAATTTATTATGCCATAATTATAATTACATCATCTATTTTTAATCACTAAATTAATTGAAATTAAATATCCTTAAATTAAAATTAATTACCATAATTAATTTTCTTTCCTCTTGGTGTTGAGATTATCATCATCTGTTTCAATAAAAAAATTAAAAAAATCATATATTTCTTTCTTTTCTAAGTTTGAATAGAAAAGAAGAAAAAATTAAATCACTTACACTTTCCTTGTGGTCAAAATGGAGACTCACAAGCTCCTCTTTCTTCTTCTTCTTCCTCCTCTCGTTGAGTACAGATCTTTCGACAAACATCAACAGTAAATAACTCTCCTCCTCAAACTCTTCTCTTTCACTATATATATATATATATCTTGCTCCCTCCCCCTCCCTTGGCGTCATACTCCTCTCTTCCTCTCCCTCAACTCTGTTGGATCGAATGAAATCAACTTATTCCTCGCGAGGAGTCGCATATGTCTACTTGTGATCATCCCTGACCCCTCGCTCGCTACTTAGCTCGCTGGCTCGCTTGCCCATTGCTTCTTTGCTCGGCTGCTGCATCGAGAAAAAAATAAGAGACCGGTTCGATTGAACGGGTCTAAAACAACCGCTTATTACATTCCACAGCATAACGAGGGATTTGGGGTGCAATGTGTTGGGGATGAGGAGTAAACACCATAATGACAAAACAAGCAAGAAAGTAAAAGCAGCGGAAAAAGTAAGGACACCAGGATTTAACGTGGAAAACCCAAAATAGGGAAAAAATCACAGAGCCACACCGCACCAAGAAATGTACTATGAAAATTGGGAAAAATAAGTACAGATCTCTCTTCTCTCTCGCTCTCTCCTTGTTTCTCTTCTCACATGCACCATTCTGAATGTCTAACCACACAAAAATATAAGAGAAAGCCAAGTAAATAACCCCAAGAGACGCAACCCTTCAGAAAAACGAGAAAGAAAACCGTTCAGTCCGTCTCGCAGTATTGCGGCTTTCAAACCTCTTCCTTGATTCGCTACGGCTCCATATCTAGACTGCTACAGTGCTCCGCTCTCTGTTATTCAGTACTGGGGCGCTTAGGAAAACAGCACAGGGGGCTCTCGGGTACATAGCGCTGGGGCATTTGGGTACACAGCACTGGGGTGCTCAGGTACACCCGAACCCAAGCAGGGGGTAAACCCCCTGCACCCACAGTGAGCACGAGAAACTTGAGGTCCGAGGTAACAAAACAACTCGATTGATCAACACAATCAGATTCTACACATAATAACACAATGTGATCTGTTTGATTATATTTAAAGCATCTTGGTCTATAAGGATTTCTAACAGATGGCATCTCTTCTCCCTTAAGAGAATAGCAATAAATTTAGGAGAATGTTATGCTTATCTATTATTTTTCCTAAATTGTGCATGCGTGGCAAAACCAGGATCTAGGAGGGGGTCCTAGAACTGATCTGGTCATCTTTTACCTTTCTTCTCAGGTATTTTTCAATTTCTATGGATTTGTATGTATCTTATAGTGTCCTATGTTGGTAAGGTTCTACTTCAATCTTTATTTCAAAGTGCAAACTTTTTTGAATTTAATTTTATCACCAAATCTTCTTCCCTTCAAATCTAGAAGTTCTTCAAATTTATTTAAGTATTCAATCAAAATGAGATAACGTGGTGTGAATTGTTGATCCCAAGCAAATTTTGCTTTTGATATGAGGGAAGTTATTTTTGTTTCAACCTACATATTCATTTCTAGCCAATCTGAAAGATTGGCTTTTCATTATTTAATTTTTTTAACATTTATCCAAAATGCTTAGTTGATACAGTTAATTTAGCATTGGAGAAATGCAATTATCATTTTTCAGGTATATTTATTTAAGTAAAGTAATCCTTTATGTTGGTGAGCCAATCAATATATGTATTTGGATCACGTTTAACATCAAATGATGAATAATCAACTTTCTTCCATCTAATAAGGACAATTATGATCATTAGCCTCAAGTTGACTATGGCCATGGTCATATTTGACAAGATCATTTCTAGGTAGCTTATAAGAAAGATAATGCATTCATGCGTTTTCTTTGGAAAAGTATTAGTTAAGTTATTGGAGGATTTTTGTTCAAGGATCCAATCTAAGTGCACTTCGAAGAGTTACTAGGCGATCATAAATCCATCAGTGTTTTACTTTATGTTATCAATAGATATAAATCTAGAAATGATAACATAAGTTAAATTTTGTTAGTAGCTGGCTAATTAGTTGTGATGTTAGAAGCTGGCCTCTTAAAGAGGATTGTTCCCTATTTTTATTTATAGTGCTCATTCTCTTCAATTTCTCAATTTTTTTAGGACTATGAACTGTTGCAACTAGATTGATTTCTAACGAATACGTGTGTATGTCTCTAATCTAGTAAACATATATTTATTTTTAGATTCCACAGGCACTACATAGTGTAGCCTTTTTTGTTTGTGCATTTATATGCTCTTTTAGCTGTTTACCAGTAAGCTATATAATGCAGATGATTTAACAGTATATGATGAAATTGATGAATGCATATACTTATGTTAACTATAAGAAAAAAGAAAATCTAGTGTGCAATTTTCTGATGTTCTCATGTTGAGATAATATGCAAATTATTTTACAAATTTAGAAAACAGTAACATTTATTAACAAAAGTTTTCTTATTTTTTTAAAAGTTAATTTCATAACATGCTCAATTTTTTTATGTAATTTATTTGTAGGATAATTGATTTCTTCTTCCGTTTTTTTGTACAGGTAATATATGTATTGAGTTCTTATATTGCGATTATGAATGGTAAATGGTGCATACAAGTAGTCTAAGTTTGTTGGTAGAATTTCTATTTGAATTTGAGTATATTGCTATTGTAAATAAACATTTCTTGAGCTCCACCAAGTTTAAGCATTACCATATATATGTTGTAATTGACTCTCTCTCTGACTGTCCAGTTTTGATGTGTGCGCTTGATGTCCAAATTGGATTTTGAACCTTGAAGGATTTTGTAATCAGCGTTAGCTTTTAGTGTTTTGGTAGGATTAAGATTAGGATTTTTTATTTTAATTTTTCTTATAGCTATATGGATGGAAGGGAAACTGGTATGAATTATGTTGGGTGGATGATGGTTTATAGATATGGACAAGAGGGTGGAAGTGTTGTTGACCTGTGTACCTAAGCCAAAAAAAAAATGTCGTGTACCTATTCGGACGTCCAACCACGTCACACTTCGCACGTCGCCGCCGCTCAAATCCTGTAAATCTAGCGACCCGGACGTCCGGCCACGAGCATTGCATACCGATGTCGTGTCTTCCACGTCGTCCCCACGATCTCCTCTTCGCGTCGTTAAAAGACCAAAGAAACGAAGCCTTTCATTCGCTTTTTCTTCTCCCGGTTGCGAAGCCTCTGCTCTACCTCTTCCTCTTGCGAAATTTGGCCGAATCCCTCTGCTGCTGACTGTCCTAGCCGAAGACCTTAACCCATCTCCACATCCTTCAACCTACCTTCTCCATCTGAACTCAAAGCCCTAGCCGCCCGACCTCTACCTTCTCCGACGACGTTCCTTTCCTGTCGGACTGAAAGTTATGACATTTGGATTGGAGGCAACGATAGGGGCTTGCTCGCAGTGAAGGTGATGGGGACATCCGACCATGGAAAGTATATCAGAGACGTGGCCGATGATCTACGGCCACGATTTGACCTCTTTATTTTTGATTATATGTGTTGTATTTATTTATTTTATGTATTTTTTTATTTATGCCCTTAAGGGATTAGTTATTTGTAAGCCCTAGGGGCAATATTGTCTTTTGTTTTTTCTTTATGTATTGGACTATTTAAAGTCCATCCTCTTCTTTGAGAGGGTTAACGAATGATTATATGAAAATTTTAGCAAATTGAGTTCTTGTGAGAGCTTAGGAATTCTTGGAGAGAAAGCCCTAGGAGAGGGAAATTGATCACCCACCAACCTTGGAAGCGTCCAAGTTTGTGGCTCTTTCTTCCCTATCTTTTCTCCTCTCTTTCCCCTTCTCATCGCCGGCCCTAACCTCTTCTCCCTCCCACGGCCGAACCCCATCAACACCCCAACTCCGGCAAGCCGCCTCCCTCTCCACCTCCAAACCACCACCCATAACTCCACCTCCCTATCTCTCGGCCAACCTCCACCCCCACCACCTCTCCTAATCAACTACTCCATCCCTCCAACCTCCAAGCCGCCAAATCCCAATCCTAACCCTAGCATAGCCGTCGGCCTATTCCCCATCCCTCCTTGCCTCCAAAATTCAAAACCACTCATTACTACTTTCTTTTTCCTCCCAACCAATTTGGAAAGTCTTAATTTCAAATTTTCAATCAATTTGAAATTTGAATTACTTCCTAAAATAGAACTCTATTTTAGGAAAGTTTCTTAAATCAATTTCAAAAATCAATTTCAAATTGGATTTGATTTAATTTCTCCTTGATTAGGCAAGCTTTAGGGAAAAATAGAACTCTATTTTAGGAAAGTTTCTTAAATCAATTTCAAAAATCAATTTCAAATTGGATTTGATTTAATTTCTCCTCCTCAATTAAAGAGTCTTGATTAGGCAAGCTTTAAATTCCCTCCCTAACCCCTCTTTCCCTCTTAATGCCGCCGGCCTACCCCTCTCTCTCCCTCTTAATGCCGCCGGCCCACCCTCTCTCCCCTCTACTTTAATTAATTCCCACCTAAACCCTAATTCAAATCTGAAATCCAAAATTCAGATTTTGCATATCCTTTTTTCCCTTTCCCTAGAGCTCAAGATTCAAACCCTAATTCCACCCTAACGGAAATCTGAAATCTAAATTCAGATTAGAGGAAAAGAGTTCCCTTCCACCATTCTACTAAGCTTCCTTTAGCCATGCATGGCGGATTCAGAGCGTGACCACGGATTCATCTATAACGATCAAGAATCAAGATCAAGTCGACGTCTTCAAGTCACCATTCTTTGACGTCAATCTGGAGATTGATCACACAATAAGAAGAGTACGTGGAGAAAATTGTTTTCCAACTTTTTACCGCCATCGAAGAACATATCTCTCCTGTCCAGTGAAAGATTGTTGCTAAGCATTGACGACAATAAACTAATCTTCTAAATCTGGTATCTTCCCTGTTGCTTTCAATTGTGGTTTTATTTTGATTCATGAAGATCATGTTAATCTCCCTCCGCTAAAACCTAGTAAGTGAGTTGAGTGAGGGATCCTCTCATAGTGACTAGTCTTATTGTTAGCATAGAAATTTCTCGTTGAAAACCTTCCATGTATGTAACGTTAGAGTTGGCCTAAGCTTGTCTCATCGTACTACAAGTATTTAATTATTATTGTTTTATAAACTAAAGCATGCAAAATCCTTAATTTACTTCATTTAAACATTTTAGTCCTGCATCAGAAGGTAATCTTCTTCCTTCCGCACGCTTCTTCGGCCAAATCCTATAAATCTGCCGCATTACAGGATTAGTAAATCTAGGATTTACGGTTAAATGAGGGAAACACAGGATTTATTCGGCCATGAGATCCGTTTGGCAAGACTTCACTAAATCCTGTCCTAATCTTTGTTTTATTAATTTGATTATAATTAATCATATTTAGCTATTGATTAATAATAGTTAATTATGATTAATCAAAATCAATTGCGATTAGGTAACCTTTTTTTAAATTAATTTTCAATTGAATATAATTAATTATAGATTAATATAATTAAATATAATTGGTTCATAATTAATTATAAAATAAAAATAAAAATTTGATTTATAATTAATATTAAATTAAACGTAATAAAAATAAAAATTTGATTTATAATTAATATTAAATTAAATGTAATTAATTATAGTTTGGATGTAATTAATTATAATTAATTGAAAGTTAATTATAATTTATAAATTAAAAATAACTAATTTATAAATATTTTTTAAATAAAATATAGTTAATTATAGTTTGAATATAATTAATTATAATTAATTTAAATTTAATCATAAATTAAAAATAACTAATTTGTAATTAATTTTCAAATTAAATATAATTATTTATAGATTAAAATATAATTAATTATAATTAGTTTATTATTAATTATAAATTAAATACAATTGAGTTATAATTAATTTTAAATTAAATATAATTAATTATAATTAGTTTTTAATTAATTATAAGTTAAATCTAATTGATTTATGATTAATTTTTAATTAATTATAAATTAATCCAATTGATGATAATTAATCTTAAATTAAATGTAATTAATTACAGATTAAATATAATTAATTGTAATTAGTTTATAATTAATTATAAATTAATCCAATTGATTTATAGTTAATTTTAAATTAAATATAATTAGTTATTGATTAAATATAATTAATTATAGTTATTTTATAATTATTTATATGTTAAATGTGTACGATACCCGACGTCGCCGACACCGCCACTTCGTCGGTCGCCAATGTATAATCTTTTGAACCCAAAATGATGTCTTCGGTGTGTGTGATGCGCCGGTGGACCCCCTATACGCGCTCTTGTAGCACGGTGGGGGGGGGGGGGGGATCCGGTGCGACACATGAGATGAGGCGGGTAGGCTCTGTACACACTCTTGTAGCGTGGTGGGGACAACCTTAAGTACCCATATGTGCCTCAGTGCCTGCAGGGAAAGAAAACTGTGCATTTTTAATAGATATCTTGGAAACCCCATACATGCTCTTGTAGTATGGTGGGATTGAAGACTAGGCCGTAGTGTGTTAGCACACCTATCATACACGCTCTTGTAGCATGGTGGGAAGGCCCAACTCTCCTACATTTCCCCGAAACGGGGGATATGTGGGGATACTGTTGAAATTTACAACAAACAGAGGACCTATACTTGAGCTAAAAAGATAGAAAATAATAAATGCATAGGGAACTTGAATGAAACGTAGGAAACTAGGCTCAAACTGAACAGACATGTGGTACCTCAAAGACTCCATACACGCTCTTGTAGCATGGTGGGATTGAAGACTACGGTCGTGATGTCTAAAGACACATACCATACACACTCTTGTAGTGTGGTGGGATAGGCCCAGCTCCCCACATCTCCCCCAAACAGGGGGATATGTCGGGATGTTGCCAAAATTCAGACTAAAGTACACAAGACCTAAATAATAAGATCCAACTTGAGCAGCAATAGCAATACAGAGGACCTATAACTGAACATGAATGCACACAATCTGAATAGATGCACGGGAGACTTGTATAACAGGGGACCTGAATTGAACAGCAGGGAATATAACCCTAAATCTTAAAATGCATAATTAAGATCAAAATGCAAATAATAAATGCATTCAAATAAATATAAACAAACAAACAGAGGACTCGTAGTGAAGAACTTTCAGATGTGATTGACTTGCAAGCGACATCAGTCAATTACGAAATGTATAAGTACCACCCACATGCAACAGTCAAAGACCTATCATGCAAGTAAGAATCAACCTGTAGGTTGAAGAGGCAATGAAAGTAACAACCTTGTGTAGTCAACATCAACATCTCTGAAACAACTAGTATCACTACAAGAAAGTATGTTAAATCACCTGTGAATGGGAAGGTGGATATGATGCAAATGCAATAAACTCCCACAACAATCCCTACGAGGTTGAAAGTACTGCACTTACAAACAACAATAGCAAGTTGCAGAATGCAGAGGTGTATTCCATATGCATCAATGAAATCCCTGATACAAACAACAATGCTTGTAGATTGAAAAGGCGACACTGGCAATTGATAGTGGAAGACCCATCGCTGCAAACAAGTACAATAAAAAAACCACCTGTGAATGTTGTAGGTGCATATGATGCAAGTACAACGACTCTCCTATAAGTTCGTCCAGGGGATTGTAGTGAACATAAACATTCCTTGCAAGCATTAATACTTGATATGATACTTGTGGATAACAACAGTGAATATATCGCAAGTACGACGAATTTCATGTGGACACAAGTACATACTACACCTACAAATAGTTATTGGAGATATGTGCCTACAATCAACAACATACAATAGTCGGTGTCAATATACAGATGAGTATACAAATCTGCCTACAATCAACATCTGATAATTAACGACGAACACGTGCAAAACCTACTGCAATGATGATTGAGATGCTGTAAGTACAGAGAATCTCCTGTGAACACAAACACGTACAATACCTATAGCAGCGATGATTGAGATGCTGCAAGTACGATAGATTCCTTATATGAATGAAAGTGTGTTCACTTTGCCCGAGCTGACAGTTTTGTTGATCAAGTACAATTAAGTCTTTCAATTGATAATTCCAAAATATCACAATAATGACGGTTGGATGCGGAGATAACTCAAATGTACGGAGGACATCTGTTGATACGTCGTCAAAGGGAAATTCCAATAACAATGCAAAATTAAATGATTTCACGAATGATTCTGTAGAGTCAAAAAATGTTCAGTTGAAAATATCTTCTCATCGTATCATCTCTACAGAGATATTGGAGATTTCTAACGACTGCGAATATCTGCAAGGAGCTGTAAGAAACACATTGACCCGATGTCAGCAGAAGGCTTCAATTACAATATTAACTGCATGAAGTCGAATGGTTCTATGGATAGTTCTGTAGAGTCAAAGACTAAGCACTTAAGAAAAAAAAGAGGAGAGAAAATATCTCATTCTACCATCTCCTTAGAAGCACCAAGGCTTTTGAAAATATACTGCGCCATTCAAATGAAGACCCAAAGATCAAGTCCCTTAACTCAATGTCTCACCTTCGTGGCTAATTAGAGACAAAGCAGTATAACAATGCATTGACCGAGCCTTTGTTTCCATCAGCTTGTGATCTGACCTCCCAGTGAACAAGAAAAGGGATTCTACATCAGGACAATGAGGTGCCTCATGATAGTCGGATAATAGCGCTACGATTCACCTGTAAGTAAAAGCAGGGAATCAGTAGTAAAGACCACGGGCCGCTAAAGCACGATGCAACGCCACCAAATCTGCAACACTCATACACACAGGCAGAAGGTGTCAACATGGCCCGACATAAAACCCCTGCACACTTGGAAGCGATAATCACCAATACAACTGGACACCCCTTTGCACTTCATGCAAATATTCTAAAATGCTCCTCACACATGTATTGCACTTGCATGATAATATGTTGCATATGCGTGTCATAATTTGCAGAATGCATTATACGGGGGCATATAACTTGACATTGTTACTGTATTCCAAAGATAACTTCCCGGCATTGCTGTTGCATTCCAAAAAAATACCTCCGCATGCATTTAAAATAAGCAGAGGGTTTCACTCTAGTATGCCATATGACACTACAATTGTATTTCAAAAATCATATCATACATACATATGAATGCACCGTATGAAATACATCCAATGGCACATACTTAAGTAGGCCCTGACGAGCATGTTGTAGGTTCACACGTGACGCCTACGTATGCCGCGCATGTTAAGAAATAAATTTAGATTAGAACCCGATCCTCTGTCAGCGAGTGGACATAGTCGATAAGATTCAATCAATAAAATGAAATATTTATAAATTCCCCGATTATGACCGTGTTAAATATAAATCTCAACTGGAGGGGACCACAACCATTCAAAATATCCTCAAACGCCCATAAAATTTAAAACTCCAAAAATCTCCAAAGATATTTAAAATTAAAATTAAATCATTAAATACTTAAAGCAAATACACATCCACCCTCTGCAAAAGTTTGTCGAGGTAGACAAATCTGAAAATTATCTCAGCGTACAAAGAGCTAATGTCTAGACGAGAATATCACTAAGATTCATTCTCAATTTATCTCTTGCCAGTAAGGACGTGACATGTGTCCTCTAATCGGTGGTTTCGCCGCAAAATAGCACCACACCTACGGTTTTGCCGCTAAATGGCACCGCAGGTAAACAATTATGACCTGGACCTTCTGAACCGGGTAGTTCGCCGGCAAATGGCACCACTATATTTCGGTCATGGTCAGCGCCTGTATGCTCCCCAATGGCGTCAAATTATTGAGCAATGAATCAATATGATATAATCGATAGGGCACAAAGGCTTCTGTCAGCTAAGGTAGATTCAAATTTATCCCCTTAGACAAACATCCACCCCAGGTCTACAAGGTAACCCTTGGACGACGCAACCCATGGCTGCTGACAAGGATCATTCTATCAGGTTGGGTTGACTACCTCCTCTGACTAAGTAGACCAGGGACCACAATGGCCCGGGATGATGGAACCATGGGATCTTGATCGGGCTCATCATCACTTCCCCCACCATCTGCTTTAAGTATCAGATGGTGAAATTTTTAAATTTTAAATATCAAACTTTCAAACATCCAAACCAAAGCCCATGCTGCTACTCTATACCGGATATCACATATATATGGATACAGTGTATTCATTGACGAATAGCCTTAATCGAAAGTTCTCTTGTGATCGAGAGGGTAATTAACTATAGGGGCTTGCGCCTATAGGAAACCAGAACTCAGATCATAAAGTCCTCGCAAAATGAGGGAGAAATCTTTGGGTATCTTTTTTACAATCCCAATTTACCTTCCTAAAATTTTCCCCGAAATCTAATATGTTAAAACTTACGACAGCGAAAAGCAAGAAAGCGAAAACGGCGGAGAGGCCGGGGCGCAAATTTTGGGACCCCACAAGTGTTACTGGTGAGGAATTATCTAATGTTTACCTTCAAGATTTTGGCTTGAATAACAAGTTGATGCATTCAAAAATTCGCCCAAATACTAATTGATTGAGGTGTTGATGGAGGGGATCTCCTTCTTGATATTCATGTCTTAAATTTGTTGTGCTCTCCCTTGAATTCAATATCTAATTGAGAGAGGATTGATGTAGCGTTATAGAGAGAAGATTTATAGAGAGAAAGAGGAGGAAGTAAGAAACTCAAGTTTGGAACTTGGAAGGGAGGAGGGAGATTGTTCAAGCGGATAGTTTTTATCTAATTTAAGACTATCCTATCCTACTAATGAAAATAAAAATAACATATGGGTTAGCCTGATTTGAATATTGAATTCTGTTTGGATTGTAATATGCTCATGCATCTGAGCTTGGGTCTGTGATGTGGGCCGCATGTTGCAACAGGAATTGATGTAGGATGATAACAGGCCTATTGTTCTTTGGTCCAGCCTATTTCTAAAGCAGCATAATCCATCAACTAATTTTCATGTTTAGTCTGTGTTACGTTTCTGAAGGTTGAACGTTATGCATTGCCATCTCGTTTTTGAACTTTCATATTGAAAAACTGTTGTTCTTTATTTATTTAATGTTTTCTGGTTTAAAAGTTGAAAAATCTTTTTGGTTGCTTTTTATTTATATTCTCTTCCTTAACCAATTATATGTGACCCTTTTTCCGCTGTCCCTTTACCTGCAATCCTCTTGTTCGCTTTTTCTACCAGGCTTATAGAAATAACACTACCAACGAAGTTATTAATTACATTAGTATGTAACAAAGCACAGTCATTATCCCTTTGAAGGATCGGGGATTCACAACAAACAACAACATCAAGCCTTTATCCCACTACGTGGGGTCGGCTACATGAATCCTTTTCCTCCATTGTGTCCCGTTAAAAGTCAAATTCTCGTTTAAATCTAATAAAGAAAGATCATTTCTAATATTTTCTAACCAAGTCTTTTTAGGTCTACCTCTACCAAACAAAATAAAACATAATGTAGGTGTAACAAAGCACAGTCATTTTGTTGCTATTTAATGCGTGTATGCTATGCTAGTAAAAACTGTCTTATCATAATGCTGCATGAGAGTACTTTTGATTTCGTGTTTGAAATGGAGTAAGAAAGAATCTCTCACTGAATAGTTAATTTTCTGTTTACACTGCAAGCTTTATTTTTTGCATAATGAAATGGTCTGAGGTCTCCATTTGTGTTGTGGAATATTTATTTTATATATAGTGAAGTTTTTAATACCAGCGTGTCTATAATATGGATCAATTGGAAGTAAGGCAACAACTGATATTGTATGAATTTAGTTGCCTGTATGAAAATTTTCGTTGGTCAACTTCTTAAAATTACTGATTCCTATGTCAATTTTCTGCCTATGGCTGCTATTTGGCTTATTCAAACCATTTTAAGCATGCTATAATAGATACTAAGCTTAAGGCAACAACTGACATTGTATGAATTTAGTTGCCTGTATGAAAATTTTCGTTGGTCAACTTCTTAAAATTACTGATTCCTATGTCAATTTTCTGCCTGTGGCTGCTATTTGGCTTATTCAAACCATTTTAAGCATGCTATAATAGATACTAAGCTTGTTTTTTGCAGCTTCCATTGTCTCCATTTCAGAGAATTGCTGAGTCTCCACAAACCCACCAGTTGTGGGTAAACGACCCTCGGAGCCCTTCAGATTTTTCTGTTAATAAGGGGATTCCCACTTTGATAACATGGTATCATGGGGGAAATGATGTTGCAGTGGAAGGGTCATGGGACAACTGGTCCTCTAGGTATGGAAACATTCATAGTTGTTTTGGTCCAAAATGATGTATAAATATCAGATATAATCCGCAGGAAAGCGTTGCACAGGTCTGGTAAAGACCACTGTATCCTTCTGGTACTCTCCTCAGGAATATATCACTACAAGTTCATTGTGGATGGAGAATGGACGTTCATTCCAGAACTTCCTCATATGACTGATTTCACAGGGCATACAACGAACATCCTTCAAGTTACTGTGAGTGCCCAAGACAATTCTTTTACCTTCTCAACTTCATGATTGTAGCATAGAAAAGTCCTTCACTTCTTTTCTTACGTTCTTGTTGGATTGGTGGTGCAAGGAATATGTTCCGGAGAATCTAGAGAGCATTTCTGAATTTGAGGCACCTGAATCACCAGAATCTAGCTACGGGAGGATGCTTCCGGTAGATGATGACTTTGCTAAGGAACCGCCTGCCTTACCTCCCCAGCTTCCTCTCATACTACCAGGTTCGAAGAACTTGGAGTTGGACTCATCCTCCAGGAATCCACATCATGTAGAGCTCAACCATCTCTTCATTGAGAAGGGGTTGGCTTCACAGTCACTTGTCGCTCTTAATTTAACCCACAGATTCCATGCCAAGTATGTGACCGTTGCTCTCTACAAGCCTCTTTAATAATTAGCAAGGCGGCCTTTCTTGCGAGCCTCTTGTACAGGTCAATAAAAGTCTGGCAACTCTCGTAGAGATGAAAGGAAAGTAGAAATCTTTCCTTATGTGCATGATGTCCTTCGTTTTCCGTTTCTGTTTTTTCAATGTGTATTGCTTTCTATCTAGAAATGAAAAAGATTTTAGAATGATAAGTCATAAAATATAAGCTGCAAATATAATTTTGACCTTGTGATGAGAAGAGGACGGTTTTACTATGGTGAATATATGAGGACCGTTGCAGGTGAGATTATCGTAAATCGTAATGGAGTTTGGATGGCCTCTCAAGAGGGGAAAATTATTAGGTCCGGTCACCTGACCTAAAGATAGGTTCGAACATCCATTAAAAAATTGTCACGTGAACTGCGTTTTTGACTTGCGTTTTACTTGTACTTTACATGCATATTGACTGTGCTTTTGACTTGCACTTTATCTGCATTTTGCTTGCACTTTACCTGCATTTTATCTGTGTTTTGATTTAAAATTTCATGTGTCAATAATCCGGATCTATCTCTAGATCAGGTGATCAGACCTAATAATTTTCCCTCAAGAGGACCTTCTGAAGAGTTACATGATAGGAGTATTATGTAGAACATCAAATAATGGCCTGCAGATTCATAAATGTGACCTTTTCGGGAAAGCGGGACACTTTGCTTGTGATGCGGTTGCCTTTCTCATAGTTTTTTTTTTAATTAAAAATGTTTTAAAAAGTAAAAAAGCTTATCACAATCTAGAGGAAAAGAATCTCTCTATATTCTCTTTCTTGGTATCACAAACGCCAACATCCAATGCTCTTTGATCAATGTGAATCATCAGTGAAACAAATGCAGCCTCAATTTGGAATTCTTTGAAAAATATTGAATGGTTTCAGCTAATAAATAATGAAAATTGAGGCATTCTTTGAAAAATATTGAATGATTTCAGCTAATAAATAATGAAAATTGAGGCATTCTTTGAAAAATATTGAATGGTTTCAGCTAATACATAATGAATAATTTCTGAAGTCCTGCAACCAAATAGAATGGAGGATCAAATGTTTGCCGGTCTCATGGATTGAATCTCATTACCTCGATCTGGTCCGTCTCGATGCCAACATTCAGCTATTGTACTAAGCCTTCCTAATGGCAAAAGGCTATATCCAATAGGGAGTATATAATTCGAAGATATTTTCTCCCCAACATGAAGATGATTGTTGCTACGAAAGATTGACTAAAGATATTAACAGAAATAAAACAAGACTAATTCATACATATAATTAAAGAAACAAAAAGCTAGCATTCAAAAGATAGAAGCAATAAATCAAAGAAAGTGTGATTAATCTTGAAATTTGATTACAAAACATGAGCACTAATTTCTACTTGGTTAAGGTAAAATAAAGCTTGGGAGGCATGAACCAGGAGGGTGGTGGCCAAATGACTTGTTCATCAGAATTCGGAGGGAAAAATCTTTCTATAGTCCCATTCTTGATGTCATAAACACCAACATCCCATGCCTTCGTTTGCTGATCCAAATCACATTGTCCATGAGAATCATCAGTGAAATAAATACAATTCGGCCTCAGTTCAGAATTCTCTGAAACAGAAACAACCAACGTATGGTTACAACCAATAAATAATGAATGATTTCCCAAATCTCGCACTTTAACCCAGCAGGATTGAGGATCATGTCTTTGGGTCGGAAGTCCTCCTGATTTGAATCTCATTACCTCGATCTGTCGTGTTTCAATGCCAACAATTGGACTACTGTACTCATCTTCCCAATTGCCGCACCTGATACCCTTGGCTGTGTAAGACCTTAATGTCCTCCAGATTTGAAGCAACTCACCGTCCAAGAAAACAAGATATTTGATCACAGGACGAATATTTCTTATTTGGAGATCCAAAGATGTGGTCAATATCTTGGGTTTTGGCGTTGGACGAGATGAAGATATGAAGTTAGTGAGGTTGAAAACGACGACGGTTCCATCGCATGCCACAACATAGAGGCTTTGATCCTCTTGGCGGTAGACAGCATCCATGAAAGACCCAAACAATCGAACTTTCGGAAGAGGAACCCAATTAGGATCTCCAGGTCTGGCCAAAGCCATGCAAGCATCCTCGTAATGAAAGCCGTAAAAGGCGACGGCCACGCCATTGGGTGGAGCGTCGGTTATGATTACCCTCCGAATAAACGCGTCGCGGAAGATTTTTGCCGGATATGAAATTCGATTCTTGTAGTCGATGAACTCCAGAACAGTGCCGTCGGAGCCATCGAAGATGGCTTTATAGTCGGTGGGGATGGTGCGAAGGGATGGTAGGCAGAACTCCTTGCGGGTGAGAGGGTTCAAAATGCGGGGATCAAGCGCTAGGTTGAGTGTAACCAACCAGCTACCTTCGGGAGAGGATCCGATGCAGCGCCGTCCGACCATCTCAGGCAGAAAAGATATGATTCCCTTGTCAAATCTATTTATGATCTGGAATGACAAGTAGTCGGCTTCCTCTCTGTGTTTGTTAGGAAGGAGCATCCACGGCATGGAGTTATCCACATGTAATAGGAGATTTGGCGGCGGCGGTAGGTAACCCCTCAACGGTCGTCCGAGAACCCAAGCCCAATGACCGCAGACGGCAGAAACGCGAGCTATGTCTGCTATATGGAGTCGCTCGACTATCATTAGTAGGAGCTCAGGCAGGAGAGTCGACCACTTTGGCAGTGGCAAAGACGACATGTCTCTGTTTAGGGGCTATCAGAAGGAACGAAGGGGAGGTAGAGTCCGATCGAAGCCCTGGGCGTCGGATTGACTGTGAAGGGGGACCGGCAATGTGAACGCGTGATGTGAGGTTGTTATTCCGACCGAGTATAGGTGAGGGTGACGGGATCGGAGGTTTCTCGGCTTGGAGTGAGGAAGAAGGCTCGATTTCGATTGCGAGGAACGAAATGGGAGCAGATTTGCCGGAGTCGGATCAGGTAATGGGATCGTGAAGGGTCGGGCTTGTAGCCGTGAGGTCAGCGTCGAGAGTGCGGGAGAATATTGCGATCGTGGTGGTCGTTTTCCGTGCAAAGAGGATGCATGGAGACGTGCGTAGAACGCGACGTCGGCCATCCGAACTCAAGCGGAGCACCTCATGGCGAATAGGTACGAGGCGTGCGGTTTTTTTTTAGCAAGATTTATATCAGGAATATTATTTATTGTTCAAATTGAAAGTTTCATGTAGGACATCACTTCAATTTATTGATGATGAGCTTTTATCATGTAAAATGTTTCATGATATAGAAAATTTAATTCATGCATATCAATTTTTTTAATATAATAAATGATACTTCAGTTGTAAATCATGTTGGTTATATAATTTATTCTTATGATCTTGATATATATAATATTTAGTTTTTTAGTTGTAAAAGCACTTGCACTGGATTATTATGTGTAAGTTAGTAGAACCCTATTGAGTTTTGACTAATTGGACCGACTGACCCCAAAGTGATGAGTCTATAAGATATCTCTGGATTTTCTTGGGTTGATTTTTACTTTTCAATGATAGATATTTGATAAACTAATTATGATATATACGTATAAATATATAATTGGATATTAATTGAAAATAATGAATGATTGATAAGATAAGTCATTTTTTAGGTACAGTGACACTTAGTGTAATTGTATTTATAAGTATTGAAAGTATTTAGCATTAGTAGTAGTTTGACATATACAGTTGTAGCACTAGTATATTAAACTTTTTCATAAGAAACATGGTGTGTATCATTTCTATTTTGATATAGTGATTATAGGTTGTTACTCTCACCTTTTGATTGTTCATATTACATATTTCATTTGTTTGTCATTTTTACTTTGATAGATAGAAGTTACTTGCTAGATTTGATTTATTAAACTCATTCATTATTGTCTCTTTACAGCAGGTCATACCATTATGACCGATCGTCACCTTAGTAGTAGATTTATGAATAGATTATATATGATATTTTATATTTTATAGTAGATTATTATGTATTTTGATTTTTTTTTGGGTTGGGTAGTTTCATTCATGTTGTTATTTCTTTCAGACTTATTTTATTTGTAGTAGTCACATTACTTTGGTGTATTGTTATTTGAATTTATATTAATGAAATGAATATTTAGTTTTCTTTCTATTATTACATTTATATATTTGATTATATTATTAGTTTGCGCACTTTTTTTTTTTAGTATAAAATAGGTCATTTTATCCCTTCATCGTATCATGTATTGCCAGGGTATACCTGTAATAACAAAAAAATTTAACACAAATTTATTTAAAAAATATGAAAAATATGATCCAATAGGCAGTGATGCAGCTCTGGGTTTTTAAGCACAGTGGCACGAAGCTCTCTATTCTACAGTAACTCTAGAGCGACATATAGTACAATAACATTAGACTTGCACGCTGCAGCATTGGGTACTAAAATTATTTTTTTTTTTAATTTTTCATGTAAGTATCCCTACCATCCCACCAACCTCCCTCACCCTCATTTTGCTTGGCAGGGAAGGAAAGAAAGGAGGAGAGAAGAAGAAAAGAGAGAGAGAGAGAGAGAGAGAGGAAGTGCTTCAGGGTATTTTCGTTTGTTGCTTCTATTATGAATTTTGTTCTAATTAATTTCACAAATTTTGTTCTAATTTATGTAAGTAACTATACTCTCACTCCTTTTTATGATTTTAAATTTTATATTTTTTATCTCTCATGAATATATCAAAAATATATTTTCTCTTAATTTATTAAATTTTTACTGTGTAACTTTTTTGTATTTGATGGACATAATTATTTTGAGCATTTTAACTATAATATTATTAAATTTCATTTGGTAGATTGGTAGTTATGATTTTTTGAAGTTATGCACAGTGTATAGACTTTCTTTTGAATTTCATAGATTATTACATTTCATATATGATATTGACTTACTTTGTATAGAGAAAATAATATGACTAATATAAGATAAATGTAACATTTTAATGTAAGAAAGGCTATTTGTTAATACTATAATTAATGTAGATTGACTCTTAAAATATAATACGTTATACAGAAGGGTGAGCCGATGAACTTTCTTTAAAATAAAAAATTATGGTGAAATCATGGTTAACTGATTGACCAAATTATGCCTATGAGTAGAGAGTGAAGACTTTTGATGATTTAATGAAAGCCACCTATGAGCTGATTTAAACTTTATGAATAATAATGACCAACTAGTCGACATTTGAGGCTAAACTAAAGGTTGATGACCAACTGGTCAAAAGTTAGTGTTGAAGAAGTTAAAAACACCACATTAAAGCTGGATGTTCTGTCTTGTTATTTATAAATATACTCGTGTCTGCATTTACATAATAGCATATAACTTGATTATATTAATTGATAGATAGAACTGATAGAGAACTGATGAAACCTTCATTAATACTAATATAACATGATATATCATATGACAAGGACACTAAAGTAATATATTGTAATAATCTAAAATATTAAAAAAAAAATTAAAATAAAAATTTTAATAACTATTTGAACTGGAGCACTTCATCTCTATGCTTTGGAGTGTTTTAGCTCTAGATTTGAGAGCAAAGTGGCACCAAAAATTACTGCCGCTATATTTGAGTCTCACTTCTAAAGTAATTCTGAATTCAACATGCGACGCTGTGGCACTAGGTCAGAGGGGTACGTGCGACATTAGGCCACTAATAATATTTTTTATATATTTTAATATAAATCCAAAGCACTAAAGTAACCCCAACGCCACAACTTCACCATTACTCTTGGCTTGATGGAAGGAGGAAGAGGAGAGAGCAAAGAGAGAAAAAGTTGGTTTTTAGTCGTTTTCATCTGTTGCTTCAGTTAGGAAATTATTTTGATGAATTTAATCTCTTCTAAATCAATTAAAATGTATTTTTGTTTGATTTACTATACTTTATCATGTAACTTTCATATACGATAGATATAAATTTTATGGATATTTTGAGAGTAATATTATTGAATTTCATCGAGTAAAATAAAATTTATAATTTTTTGAAGCTATATATTAATTTATAGAATTGAGCATATCATGTTGTATTTTAGACATTAAAGAGAGATATATACAATTTATATGAAATAAACATTGCATTTGTATAAAGAAGGTAATATGTTAATACTATAATTAACACGGATTTGCTGCTAAAATATAATACATTGCACAGGAGGGTGCCGACGAGCTTTCCTTTAAAGATAGTTTGTGGTGTTATCCCAGTTATAGCCTATAAGTGATGATTGATTATGCTGGCGGGTAGAGGTTGATGACTCTTAAATCATTATTGAAAGCCACCTATAAAAATAAATGATAAATGATAGATAATATATGATTTGATAGATATATGATATATAATAGATGGATGAATGAAAATACCATATTAAAGTTGGATGTCCTATCTTGTTGAATCATGTAATGATGCATACATACGTGTAATAATAACATTGATAGCATTTATTGCGTCGATAGATAGATAGAAAAATATGTGTGCATTATATTTACTGATTTTATATAATAAATAATTGATAAGATAGACAAAATAGATGGCAATGATGACATTGACACTTGTGCATTCATGCTACACTATTGATTCATTGATCACTGATTTATTAATTTCAGATGCATTAATATTTTTTTCATTCATTATTGATTTAAGGATTTAAGTTGATTTACTGGTTTTGACTCATATTACTTTGTTTTGACAAATTTATGAATTGAATTGAATTTATTTTCAATGATTTAATTTGTTCTATTTTTATTTTGTTTGTATTCATGAAAAATATTGAGGGCGATATTTTTTTAAGGTGGATATATTATAGTAACTTGAAATATGAAAATGTATTTTTAAATGAAAAATTGAATTACTATTTGAGCTAGAGCACTTCAGTGTTTTGCTTTAGAGCGTTGCGACGCTATGTTTGAGAGCATAGCTGCTCCAGAAATCATCGCCATGACATTTTAGTCTTTATTCTACAGTAATTTTGAATTCAATACGTGGCATTGTGCTGCTGGGTTTGAGCGTTGTGACACTAGGCCATTAATAGTGTGTGTGTGTGTGTGTGTATAAACACTAAAGTAACCCCAGTGCCGCCACTTCACCCATTGCACTTGGCTTGCATGAAAGAAGAGAGGGAAAAGGAGAGAAAGAGGAGAGAGGGGAGAGAGAGAAAGCTGTGTGGGTCTCCGAAAGGATTCTACTCGTGGAGAACAAAATGCAAATAGTACGATCGTACTATCCCGTAGGACAAAATGATCGTAAGCTTTACACTCTACACAAGCAGGCCAACGGGAGAGCATGTGATTATACATACGATTAATCTTGAAGAATAGTGACTTTCCCCTATACACCTGTTGGTGTTTGAAAGCGGGTTTTAAAAAAATTTAGTCTTCTTTGGGAATTTTTGAATTAACATTAAAATTTAATTCTAAAATCAAACATCCCATCAAAAATATTATATCACCTCGGGAGGTGGAAATAAAATTTCAGGATGGGGTTCAGATTTAGAATTAAGAATTCTATCTTGAATATCGTAGCCAAATTCAAAAGAGAACTTCATATGGCCCCTAAAGGGTCAAAATAAGGTTCAGTCAAATATCGGGCTACAGTAATCAAGAGGAGCGATCGTTAATTTTATATTCGAATTCATTTTAACAAAAGATATATCTCCTTGAAGGGAGAAGATATCATTTGTTAATAATCGTTCGAACATAACGATAACGATCATTAGTGATTTGATTTTTCCCAAAGATAACTAATCGAGTTTTAAAAATTAGTTTTAAAAAATTAGATGTGGGTTCTAAATCTCCTACGAGCGCAAGCCCTCGTAGTTAATCACATCGTGGGAGGCCGGAGTCCCCTACGAAAACTTTCGATTAGAATAATGGCGGAAATTTTGTTTAGAGATTTCTAGGAGTGATGCCAAAGAGGTGAATTTGGATTTTGAAAAGGGATTGGAGCAAGATTGAACAATTATTTTGGAATCAAATGAGGAAGGGTAGGGGACACTTTAGGATTCTGAAACAATTCAGAAGTGCCCCGATCTAAGCTAGGTGTTAGGCTTTAAATTTTGGATTGAAAGAATATTTAATTTGAGTTGAGCATTTTATTAAAAATTTGGGATTGTATTCCCGGAGGTTGGGGTCTTATGATTCAAAAAGAGACATGCTCCAGATCTTAGATCTAAATTTGGACACTGGAACACAGTAGTCCGAACCTAACTAATGCAGTGCAAAATCTGGACTTACCCCGGCCTGGATTGGGGAGCCAGCTAAACCACCTAAACGCTTCAAAACCATGAGTCCGGTCTTTTGATGCAGAGTGATCAGGGGCGTTATTTAAGATTGGTTTAAGAAGTTGGGGTCGACATCTAGAGCAGATTCCTAATTGACCCCTTGACTTATGTCGGGTGGAATGCTTAGACTAAAATGCAATTAAAATTTTAATTTAATAAGTTTCTAATGCGATGCATGCTGGTTAAAGTATCCAAATCTGGTATGCATAAAATTTTTTAAAAAAAGGCTTATAAAATAATTTTTTTGAAAAGACTAGACTTCCCCAGATCCAGCACCTCATCCTCATAGGTCGGATTATCTGGACTCTACCCACGGGCGGGGAAGTGTCTTATAGCAAGGAGGGAGAGAGATGCAGTAATATGCATGCGACCCCGGACGATTCCGGCTATTCCCTAGGTCGTTAAATTTCTATGTTATTTAAATCTTAAAATTTTAAATATAGGTTATGAATAGAAATATTTTTGGTCCTTAAAGAGCCTAACGAATTCCAGGCTAAAACAAAAACGACATGCAAGCGCCAAAGAACTAAAAAAAAAAACATGCAATCCTATACGTAATCAAATTAAATCACAACACACTAAATAATCAAATTAATTAAATAAATGTCCATAGGCAAATTGCCTTGCTTATTACAACCCAGATTTACATAAATTAAAAGTGGCCGGGCACCACTAACAACAACCCGGATTCTAATCCTAATACAGACGCAAGTGACTTTGAGTGGGATACTCTATGTCTTCAGCTTCTCGGTCTTCTCTTCCTCGAGCTCCTTAGATTCTTCGTGGTTGGATACCCAAATGGAAAAGAGAACTCTTCCCTTGAGGGGGAGGTTACTCTTTCCACTTTGGGTAGTGAAGTGATCCAAATTTGGAGTTCCAAATGGATAAGGACTATCCCCCGAAGGGGTATCCTTTCCTCTTTGGAATCCAACCTTTGGATCTATGTATCCCAAACTCAAAGTGTCACTTTCACAACTCAATACTCAAATAAATTACATGAATATAAAAACAAAAATTCTAGACTCTCCTGCAGGGTTATCCTAAGCATTTAAATATTAGAATACATCCCAAGCAGTTATATGTATATACGTGCAGAAAAGTAAACACACTTGGCCACGCTCTTTTTATTTGGGGGCTAAGCAGCTGAAGCACCTGTAGCATTTATATTTATGATTTATTTAGCCCCCTTTATTGCCCTGCACGAGCGTGACCACCTGCAGAAAATTCAGTGAGCATCCAGATCGTTTCTAACCTAAAGGTAATCTAATCGCCCATCACATCAATTTACAGAGTGCAGTAAAGAAAGTAAACAAACACATCAATCAATTTCAATCACAACATGCAATGAAAACTGGAAAAACTCGGCACACAGCAGAAAAGGAAACACCGGCCTAGCCTAGATCTAGGGTTGGTTGTCCTAGCAAACCATCTAAAGTGTGTGTAGTAGGTCGTGTGGCTAGGGTAGATCCTAAATAGGGTATTTGATTGAAGTTGTTTGATGTTCTGATTAGTTGAAAGGCTTAAGGGAGATTTTAATTAAAGTTTGAGTCTTAATGGTTTAAATTTGATTTTAAAATTGATTTTAATTGTTTGTTGAATACCACCTTTGTTGCACACCGAGGCCATGAAGTTTATTTCACCTTCCTTGGGGCTAATTTAATAGCCTCGTAGGCCTGAGTTACCCAGTGGTACCCGATATAATTAAGTGATTTGAGTTTGATTAAAGTTTAAAGATTAATTAACTTTTAATTAAATTGATTTGTTGCTGGTTTTAAAATAAAATTGATGTTTTCTGGAATTTTGAATGATTTATTGAATTTTAGAATTTTATGGATTATTTTAATTAGTTAATTAAGGGGTCCAAAGTTGACTTTTCAAATTAAAATTAATTTTATAAGTTTCAGATTTTTAATAAATATTAGACCTTATGACGAGTTGTTAGACTGTTAGTACACTCAATTTAGAGTTTTCTATGAAAAGTTATGATTTTTCGAAGTTCGAGCCTAGTTTTGAACTACGGTTGACTGAAAAGTTGACTTTTTGACTTTGACCAGATTTTGGAGAGTTTCAAAGTTTCCTTAATTATTGAATTTTTAAAATTGCTTAATTAGGAAGGTTTTGATCATTTTGATCCAAACTCATCCCAAACTGCATGGAATCAATCCCAAAGGTCAGGAATGACCCATGGGAGTGTTTCCAAGTGTTTGGAAATTATTTTGGATTTTTAATAATTTTTAATTAATTAATATAATTAATTATTGATTTTCATTAAAAGTCAAATTAAAGTTAAAATAGGAGTCCAGTCAAGGGGCTTTTATTTTTCCTAAGTAGAGGACTAAGTTCTGGTCAATTTGAGATATTATTTACAATTTTTGGACTTAATATGGATTTACTGCATTTTTTTAAATTTTTTGGGTCCTTAAAAGGGTTGAAATTTTGAGTAATTAATTTTCTGACCTAATGATCTCCAAATTCAGTGAAATTTGAACCTAAGGTACATGATGTCTCTAAGTTTACTGTGTTCAAATTTCACCCCTATTGGGTGTGTGTACAATCCCCTAGGAATTTTCTAAGTTTTCTACACTTTTCCTTAATTATTTTTCCTAGGTGTCTCTACTATTCAAATAGGCGTGAAATTTGGTTTGTCTAACCCTTACATATATGCAATCACACCACAAAAGTTATGCAGCCTAATTCTATAGAAAAATGGAGTTATGAATTTTCAAAGTTTTGGGTCCAAAATGGACCCATTACCTTAAAAATTCACATCATAGCAATTCAATGGATATCTGAACCTAAGAAAATTATAGTACATGCCTAAGATACCCAAATAGCTTCCACCAAAAGTTGGGGCTCAATTGACCACTGGATTGTGAGAAAATCACAAAAAACCGATTTTAAAGAAATAGAAATATCTCATAATCCAGTAATCAAATTAACTCAAAATTAATTTTAATAAATACTAGGGTAAATTATCTTTCCAACGAGCCCAAAAACACTTAATTTGGTGGAAAAATAAATTTACTATGAATTTTGAAAGTTATGACCATTTTTTTGAATTTTTAAGTCCATTAATAACCGGCGCCAATCATTGGCAATGATCGGCGCCAAAACGGCGGCGGCGTGTGGCATTTTGATATGCAAAGTGCTGTTTATCAACCACCTAAACATGCCATCACTAATCCGAGCCGTCCGATCGAGAAAGATAGAAAATCGGACGGCCGAGATCGATCAAGGCCGTTTTAGCTCAAAATGAACTAGAAAATTGAAATACTCATAACTTTCAAAATACTCGTCGAAATTTAACAAAATTTGAAACATAGGCTCATGGGAACATGAACTTTCATTGCCTAGAGTTTGGAGACCCCAAGCAATGAAATTTTTGAGCAGTTTCAAATTAAAATTTAAACTTAAAATGAGTATAACTTACAATCCAACCGTCGGATTTTTGAGATCTTGGGCTTGTTGGAAAGCTGCAGTGATCCTCTACAACTTTGACAAAGACACCAAGAGCTAGATCTAGCTGGATCGAAAGTTGTGTTGGAAAACCCTCTTTCTCTCTCTAGAATGCTCTATCCTCACTAAAATAGTGATTTGAGGCTTGGAAATGATGAGGAGAAGCTTGAAAAGCCTTGGAGATGGATGGAGAGGATGGGGAAGGCTCTAGGAAGGTTGGAGGCTGAGGAGAGTTGAGGGAGAGTTGAGGGAGAGTGAATAATCAAGATTCTCTCTCTTAGGTTAGGTTTCTCCCACCTTAGCACTTGGCTTTTGGATTGGATGGTCTTGATTTGTTTGGAGGGAGTTTGGATGCATGACAAGTGTCCCCTAAGCTACCTAAAGCTATGGAATAGGGTTGGTGGTGAGTGTGACCTCTCTTAGTCCATGGGAAAGGGGACCACACCTTTTCCCCCATTTGGGTGAACCAAAGCTTGGCTTGGTTTAGGGAGTTGGCTTAGGGCTTCTTAAGAGAGAAAATGGGTCAATTTCTATCAGGTTTGAGCAGGTTTTGGATCAAGCCATGGATTGCCAAGGTGGCTTGGTGATGTGGCCATGATTTGACCTCTTTCCATAGGCTTAAAGGGATTTGGAGAAGGTTTTGACTCCTCCAAATAGGTGGACCAAGTCAACCCAAGGGGGAGCTTGACTTGGAAAGCTTTGGACATGTCAAGAGTGTCCAATTGAATGATTTTTAGGGATTTATTTGATTTAAAATGGATTCAAGCATTGAAATTGACCTTAATGTGGGTTAAGGGTTGATTTGGTCAACCTTGGTTGACTTGGTCAACCATGTCAAACCAAGACTTGAGATTAGATCCAATGTGTTCCTAATGATATTTAGGATCCATTGGGATAGGTTTTGAAGGTTTATATGGGAAGATCATGTTGAACTTTGGGGAAAAAATCAAAAACCTCTATAAAGGACATTTTGGTCATTTTGACCCCTAGTTAACATTGGGTCAAACTGGGTCTAAAAAAGTGCAATTTACTGGTCAACCAATCATAACAAAAGTGATGACTATGATTGGAGGGTTTGGAGAGGGTCCCAAGGTCAAATTGCTCTGGATGGCAAGTCCAGTGGCATAGGCTGTAATTAACTGAAGGTTTTGCAGCCTTTGGGAAAAGATTCAGTTTGAGGGGCTAGGAGTTTTGGATTAAGCTCAAATTTGGAGGGTTGATCTTAGAGACATGTTTGGATAATATGCAATTGACAGATCATGATTTGGAGGTCACTTGACTGGGTTTCTAGATGGCAGAAAGTTCACCTAGAAAGGGTTTCAGGACCTAGGTCCTTGACCTTGAAGGTTTGATTTGGAATGTTGGATTTGGGTTGAATTTAAGAGTTAAATGATTGACATTGAGCCATTCATATCAATGAAAATCAAATGAAAGATTGAAATTAATTGGATATGATTTAAAATTTGACTGAATATTGATTTAAGGCTGGATTAAAGATTGAATTAAAAGGTAGAGCTGGGTTTAATTGGGATTGAATTGGGTCTTTAATAGGACCTTTATGACTAAGGGGTGGACATCTCCCCATCATTAGGTCACTAAAAAGAAACCCAAGTGCGTCCTAGTGACCTCATACAAAAATGAGGTCAACAAATGGACTCCCAATATGTGTAGTAGAATGAAGTTCTAGTACACATATTGGCGTTGACCGAATAAAAAGGTCAAGTGGAATTTTTGATCCTAAGGAAGAACAGATCTAGCCTTATAGACTTAGGTAGAAGGTAGGCACGTCTAATCCTATGGAAAGGAAGAATCCTATCCCAAAGGAGAAGAGAACTAGGAGAAGTTAGGATGGTGCCACGAAGGGCGTTCTCCACCACTAGCGATTGATCATGTGGGGAGGAAGCTTGTTCCACACAGAGGATCAAAACTGGGTTGAAACTAGGATGGTGCCACAAAGGGCGTTATCCACCACTAGCGGATGATCATGTGGGGAGGAAGCTTGCTCCACACAGAGGATCTAAACTGCATGAAGCTAGGATGGTGCCACAAAGGGCGTTATCCACCACTAGCGGATGGTCATGTGGGGAGGAAGCTTGCTCCACACAGAGGACCTCAACTGGAGGGAAACTAGGATGGTGCCATAAAGGGCGTTATCCACCACTAGTGGATGGTCATGTGGGGAGGAAGCTTGCTCCACACAGAGGACCTCAACTGGAGGGAAACTAGGATGGTGCCACGGAGGGCGTTATCCACCACTAGCGGATGGTCATGTGGGGAGGAAGCTTGCTCCACACAGAGGACCTCAACTGAAGGGAAACTAGGATGGTGCCACAAAAGGCGTTATCCACCACTAGCAGATGGTCATGTGGGGAGGAAGCTTGCTCCACACAGAGGACCTCAACTGGAGGGAAACTAGGATGGTGCCACAAAGGGCGTTATCCACCACTAGCAGATGGTCATGTGGGGAGGAAGCTTGCTCCACACAGAGGACCTCAACTGGAGGGAAACTAGGATGGTGCCACAAAGGGCGTTATCCACCACTAGCGGATGATCATGTGGGAGGAAGCTTGCTCCACACAGAGGATCTCAACTGGAGAAAAACTAGGATGGTGCCACAAAGGGCGTTATCCACCACTAGTACGTCTAATCCTAAGGAAAGGAAGAATCCTATCCTAAAGGAAACGAAAATTGGAAATGATTGATTGATGATCTTCATATGTGATTTGATTTCTTTGATTTGGAAATGTGACTTTGATGTTGAATTTGATACTCATTAGGCATGGCATTTGTTGAAGAGCCGCCCAAATGTTAAAAACATCAAGTGGCATCTTTCAGGATTAATCAATCGGCATGAATCTCCCTCATAGATCATTTCTAAGGTGAACGATCCAGTCAACATTGATTCAAAGTTCCATCAATCTTATGGCGGACTAAAATTGGTCTCCAAAGGACTATATGGCCAAGTCTCCAACTTGGAAAGTTCTTATGTGACATAATTTATCACGAGCTTGAATCATACGTGACTTATGTAATTTCAAATTTTATTGAGTTTGAAAAGCAATTTAAGACCCTCAAGCTCCTCCAATCGGAGTCGGGCACTCAACTCAGTTGTGACTCAATTTTGAAAAGCATTTTCCAGCGATGTAAAATACACCTCTAGACGAGAACAATCTTGGACTCATCATAGAGTGTAATTTAAGAAAGGAAGCCTTAAAGGAAAGATGCCTGTGTGGAAGGACTAACACACATCCCTCAAGGACCATATTTGAATTCTTATCGAGAGTAGAAGATTCGTTCTTTTTAATGAAAATTTTCCTCTTAATTATTTGGACCCTGTCAGAATGACAAGTAGGAACAAATTCAAAGTACAGTGAGAAGTAGAGCGACTCTAACTAACCCGAAAAGGGCTAGGAATTTAGATTGTGTTAACCCACATCAAGTTTCATAGAAACTGAAATAGGGTTCTCCCTTGTGCCAAAATTTTAAATTAAAATCAATTTCAAAGATTTAAGTTGGAGAGAGAAATTTAATCTTTTCAATTCTTTTGCATGACTCTTTTTATATCTGATAGACTGTCTATGCATAACAATAAATCTATATTCAAGATTTTTCAAAGTCAAGTTATTAAGGGTGATCGGGCTCGTTGAGGTTTAAGGATTTAAAAAGAAGGAAGCCTCTTTCCCTTTTTTTTTGTGGCGCACTTTGCACATCTTTATTTTTAGTGCACTTTGTGCATCTCTTGATTTTTATTTTTGAGTTTCGGCGCACTTTGCGCATCTTTTGATTGATTTTTTTTTGACAAGGGGCTTCATCTCCTTTAAAAAAACCTTAAAATGATTGCTCTTTTTTGAAAACCAGGATTATATCGCAAGTATAAGAGAAAAGAATTCATCCTCTCATACAAGGAAGAATAATCCCAAGATCGGACCCAATCTTTTGATAAAAATATCACCTTGACTTAGAAAATCATTGAATAGATTTAAAGCATGCAAGAGACACCTATTAAGATAAAAATTTGCAAGAAGATTGGGAAGATTTTCATTTGAAAAACAACTTACATTTGACACAGATTTTAATTCAAAAATCAAATCGAACCACTTAAGCGGTGGGAGGGAGGGGCCTTTAAGTATCCGGTGGAGTCAACTACAACTCTCTCCTGTTTTTAGTTTAAAGTA